>JAQISU010000071.1:17052500-17552500 GCA_029339505.1 Unio delphinus | reverse complement strand
TCTCATATCATCGAGAGATATAAATCAGTGACGCTGAACTTCAATGTATACGAATGATCGTGCTAACTTTCCTTCTGCGCCCCACACCCTCTTTACACGAACTAACATTCTATCATAGCCAAGAAACTAATTTCTCTGAACATTTGGCTGGAACTAGAAACTATTCCAGTCAGAAAAAGCTAATTCAATATTTTATTCAGTCTGTTAGGACATTTATACGTAATTGCCGTTTTAATAAGGTACATAATTTAAAGAAAGACATTAGAGCACTTGCACACACGCACACGCAAAAACGCACGCACATAAATGCACACACATACACCCAACCACCCTCTAACACACACAAAGAGGAGTATAATTATACTTTGATCTTTTCGTTTGGCTGGAGTACAAGCCTTGCAATATATGAAATCATTGTTCAGATTTATCATCCGTTTTCTTCCCGATTGTTGGCTTGTGTTCTCGCTTTAGAGAGTTATTGTTTTAAGCGAAATGAGTTCTAATTAGATTACATATTCGTGCGAAGATCAGACCAAACATGTTTGGAGCAGATAAAAATCCAGCTGGCTTTGCGATGACGTTGAGACCCTCGCACTAAATTGTTAATCTAGCGGCAAGTTTAGATACAAAGCTAGTTGAACGGCTTTCGTTTGAGGCGTTAGCCGGAAACTGCAGTGCTGCCATTATGTATCACTATTATCCCATTTACACTGATCTCAATCTATGCCCATGATCCATCACCCTGACTCTCGTCGAGATTAATACAAATAAAACCGGCGCCAGAGACAGAGACAGTGATAGTGTCGTTGCGGTTTGCTGAATGTAAAAACAACTAACGTTTTGATAGTCTTGTGTTGAATCTAAAAATCGAACTCTTTATTGCGGTAACCGTCAGCTTTCATGATTTTGTTTGCCTTTAAGTACAAAACGTTCTCCTGTGTCAACGGGGATGGGGTTGGGGTTGTAGAATCGTTTAGCAGTGCACTCCTGTGTTACATAATTGGCGTACTTTCCCTTGGCTATGTGAGCCGGAGTTTCGCTTGTATAGTTGTCACCGCCCAGGTGGTGGGGCGGGTGTCGATGCCAAATGGAAGATGTAGCCCTGAAAAGCTTGCCACCACTGCCAAGAAATCCGGAAACACGTCTCTTACTGCTTGATTTGAATGGCGTTAGCAAACTCCAACATATTAACATCATTTTGCTCTTCATCTAAAATACACATAAAGAACTCATGGATAATCTGCACCAATGTGGTCTTGCACAAGAGGTAGTACGCGCGTGCCCGAATGGTATAATGCGCTCGTTTATCTAAATACTGCCATCTCACCTTTGTCGGAGTGGGTTAGAGTCAGGTTTTCGGCCAATGTGGATATGTGAGAAAGTTTGCCAGTAGAAACGCTGATATCTCCCGTCCACCAAAGGGTTCAAAGTTAGTACCTACGCTCAGTATAACAACAAAACGCAGAAGGTGACCAACGATGTGGAAAAATTGAAAATAATAAAAACATCACAACGTCAAGATTATATCGACCTAGGCCGGACTGTTAAAAACTGGTTTTTATGCACACAACACATGGAGGCGTCGAAAGAGCCGAAAACCATAACACGGCTCATGTGTCAGGCAGCATGGCGCTGAAGCTTTGAACCATCTGGTTTATGCGTTCAGTACGCTGGAACAGCACAAAATGACTGCAAGCACAGAAAGAATGGAAGATAGCGATTGCTGAGCTTGGCAAAGATCTCATGTCAGCTTTAGCAGCATTCCATTCACCTACTTTTGATGCTTTTTATAAAATGTATTGTTCCGCTGGGTTCATGTTTAAGTACCCCGGTTGGCTCTTGTTTTGGTGTCTGTACCACCTTTGATTATAAGCCCAATTCTGCTTATGACTATTACCATCACAGTGTGAATCTTGACTAAGGCGATGCCTTGTTCGTAGACAAATATATGTAGTGTTTTCCCAAGAGGTTTATCATTTCTGATAAGTCAGATGGTAAGAGTCTTAGATGCGGTTAGTTGGCTTATGATCTTTCCGTTTCACGCTTTTGCTTCCTGTGAAAGTTCATTGAGTTTCACCTTTTACAAAAGTTAGGCTTGTAGTGCTCCTTAGCATCTTTAGACCGTTCAGCTATTTTATTAATGTGTCTAAATCATCTTGTATTACGCTGGTTTTGGTAGTATTGTTTGTATGTGCATATTGCAAGTGTTTAATTGGATTTGGAAGACTATTGGTCTCTGCAGAGTTACTTCATTGGCCGTTGTTTTCACCGCCCCCATTTCAGTAAGTAGCTCCGTGCCTCTGACTTTATTTGCTTCAGTCGGATTTTATGTGTTTACAATTTGTAGTTGTTTTGCTGTCGCGCGACTAACAACAGATCACGTCCGTTCTCTCGCCAGATATTTATATATGACCTGATTATGGTCGTGTTTCCCGTCATGCACGGTATAGTCGGCATAATTGGTCCTCTTTTCTTGAATACTAGTAGCATCCCTAGTAGATTGTCTCACGGCAGACACAATCGACTTATTTGACTCTCTTGGTCACGCGCTTTGTGTAAAACAAGTCAGCAACATGAGTATTGTGACAAATAACCAAAACAACACAGGCAAAGAAAGAATCAGTATGACAGAAGTCAAAACCTCATCGAGAACGATGGCATTGAGCTATGCAAGGTTTGATTGGTATTCCAATAGCTTTCAATGAAGTTGCATGCGCATACGCCAATGCACTATGGTAAAATCAGCTTTGGTTTCGCTAGTATAAAATTTGAAGGAAATAAAAGGACGAGCATCAAAGACTCTCTCTCTCTCTCTCTCTCTCTCTCTCTCTCTCTCTCTCTCTCTATATATATATATATATATATATATATATATGGTACCTACAAGAATATCTCGCTAACGGACACATATAGGACCAACTCAATGTACCAGGCTTTCCAGAATTCGAATGTGTTGATGTTTGATCAAACCAGATGTTATCATCACCGATTTGACGCGTCTATTGTGGCCGATTTCGGAACCAGATGTTTTGTGCGGCTTTACTTAGATAAAATAAATGACCATATGACATTTGATCTGACATGCCTTTCAGACTGCACAATCTTCAAACTGATCTTGAATGACTACGGGATGGTGATCATTCTACTGGAATTTGACACCTTTATCCATAAGACCCTGGCAAATGATTATGAGTCAGTGCATCCAAAAAGTGACGATTTTGTATTCGCAGATAAAGGTGAATAAGAGTGATAATGTGTCGAATATCAACTACAGCATTGCCTGTAACACCCAGAAAGTGATAGATTTGCTCCTCTAGGATCCAACACAACACACATTTTTGCATTATACTATTTATAAAACCCACATCAACAAAGCGTCAGTGAGTTCTAAACCATAATTTTATCCGAGGACAGGCACCACACAAGCAGATGTAGAAGACAATGACGGCGAAAGCGAAGGAGTCTGTAAGCATAACAAATATTCAGTTTGTCTTAGCAATCGATCATCCCGGAGTGCTCGCTTCTGTATGAGCGACAAAACGTACTATCGCACTGTGCCATGATCATTGGCCTCCGCGGCTGTATGTGAGCCTCTTGAAATAGTTTTATGATATGGTAAGCCTAAACTGTACTGATTGATGCCATTCGTGAAAAGATAGTTTTATAACTGGGACTACCACTGTAATCGATGCGCAATGTAATTTGTCGTTCTCAAACACCCATGTGCAGTACTTGTATGAGCCTGGTTAGCTAATAGGAGGGCAAATACGTTCCTCCGTCGCTGAGAGATTTAACATCCTGGAATAGCCATCTATATATCATCTTTAACTTTGGTGGCTCTAAATACAAGAACTGCAGTTCGTACCGAAGGATACTCAGCTACCACCCTCCATTGTTCTTATGCGTAAAACAGGCGACGAAGCCAAGGTAGCTACCATATGCCCAGCTGTGATGCCGTCTGTAGCAAACCATAGTTTAGTGTCCAGCGAAGGTAAGTTAAGTTTGTCGATGTGGTATACACTTATCCTATGGTGGTCACTGCTTATGGAAGCTATGGAGAGTCGAAAGTCTCTAGGAGACACTCTGGGAAGAGGTGTTGACGAAGGTCGGTATTTACTACCAGCCTTTATGCTTGCGAATATCGGCTTTGTCAGCCATCAGAATAATGTACATCTTGGGGCAGATGTATTCGTCTTTTACACTGATAGATAATCTTGTTTACGCTGGCGTACAATGTGTGCTCATGAGTATATTCGCTCATTTCGTAGAGGGTTTCACATTTATCCATATCGGGATATACTCTGTCAGTTTCTCTCAATATCAGAAGGATGTCGGCGAACGTATATAGTATGGCCGCCACATCACCGTATTGTGTTGATACAATCGTACCAAACATCGTATACCAATTAATTGCTTAGGTCGAGTATTGCCTGCACAATATAGGCTGGTTGGATAAACTTCAAGTAAGACCTAGTGATTCTCTTGGCGATGACGGTTGAGGTTTCCATATCTCATTGCCGCTACGGTAGCCGTATTGGTCTGAGTATGAAGGGACGAAAACGTACGCTGACACTCTTTTACTTATTTCTGCCTTTCCCATGATTACTCTTCTGACTGTCCTATCACTTCTGTCTTTACTTTATCTTTGACCACGCACCGCCCGTTGCTTAATAGTCAAGTGTGACTGCGTCAACGTACTGATAGATAGATAGATAGATAGATAGATAGATAGATAGATAGATAGATAGATAGATAGATAGATAGGTTGGACTATTGTGTATTTCCACATCGTAACCTACGGGTAGGCAAAAGGCATTGCAGGTAGTGGACGTGATGGTCACACATGGTGTTTGCAGCCAAAGGTCGTTCACAGCCTTTTGGCATGCTTAAAGCTGTTTCAGTTATTCGTGAATTGGCTACAAAATACCTCTAATGGTATAAGCAGTGCTTCTTTAAATAGCTCAAAGTTGATCATGTACTCTTATGGACAAACGCACTTGTGAATCAAAAGGTCAATACTGTGCTCCTTGCCACTCGCTATTGCGTAAATTGCCTTCTTAGGCATGTTTGCAGCCAGCTGTTCGAAGCCATTGTTTACAATCTCGCGGCTTCCACTAACTGAGTTTTTCCATGTGAGAACACCATGTTGCTCTGAATTAAGTTGATGTTTTACGGCGATGCTTTTCTGATGGCCTCCATGATAAGATGACTATCGTCGCCAAGGCGACTATGAATTATAACACGCATCTTTATTTTATATGTGAATATTTGATGCCTTAGTGTACTATTTCAGTAATGTGAAGAGGGGTCCAAGTTTCTTGGCACCTGGATTCTTGCAATTGCATAGAAGGGTCTTCACCCAACAATATATCAGCAGGAATTCGGAGAAACTTTTCGACCCTATCTAGCTCAGGCTGAGTGAAGCTACAGCAGCTTTACAACAATAACTCCTTGGATACTCAAACACAGCGAAGAACCATATAGAAGATGCAATTTGGTAGCTGGTCAGCAGATTTCAACATGCTGCTTTTATCATATTTGCTTGTAGGGCACTCTATCTGAATGCTAAGTGCCCCGCAGTACGCACATATGATGTACGGAACATGTGTATTGTGGTTGAAGTTTTAAATGCTATGCTCCTTTCTTGTTGTAAGCACATTCCACATTAGTCTTTATAGTGGCATTCCAATAGGTGGTCTTGGTAGAATACTTAGAGGCACTGCTGTCAGACCTGCTTCTTATTCCGGTATTTGTTATTCGCTTGAAAACCATGCGACCCATATAATCTAGTGGATCTTTAATTCTATATTTATGGCATCTGCTGTATTGGGAATCATCAATACATCAATGATGTGCGGTCTGAGTGCGTTTCGCTACTATTACTATGACGGTTGAGGCAATGTTTCTAATTTTAAAAAAATGATCGTTTAGGCGCTCAAAATTGGCAAGATGGCTAACCTGTCAGGCTCACCATGGCGCTGACCATATTTCCTTTTCTGGTCAACATCGTTACATGCTGGTCAGAGAGTTGAGAGAAATACCTTTTAGAAGAGTGAGTATCTGTTCTTTTCATATTATTATTTCATTAGATAAAAGTTCCCAACCTGCAATTCGTATCAGTGTTTCTCTTTGCTCCAATAAAACCATCTAGAATGTGTCCAAAGATATCCATATTACTGATCCAAACGTCGTTACCAAAAACGTTTTTGCCCGTATTGATTTAAATATACAATATCAACACGGTTTAAGATAATGTTCTGCGGAGACAAGGCAAGTTCTCGTAATCCTTGCTCAAAACGACAATTAGATCACAATGGCGTTTACGCTGCGATATCCATAAGTATATACAAAACCAGACCAATACTAAGAGAATACAATAAGCGTGGTAGCCAACGAACCTTGTACAATATTATCAAGACCAATATAGACGGTACCGAAATTTCATTCAGGTCTGCATTTATTTTCTTACCGAAGCTTAGAAGATCACAATTTCGAAAAATTATGCCTTGGTGTGTCAGCTCTGGCAGCTGTATCTTTTTATGCCTTAGGCTCAATCTTTGAAATTGCTGCTTTAGATTCAGACTCAGGAATCTCATAATTAGGATTCTTCTTCATTTTCCTTTTAAGACAAATCTATTATATTCATTGTTTATCTAATCTGCATAATCTAAACCAAATTGTCTTTAAAATTCTTCTGCTGATCATTTCCCCAGATTTAGTTTAGATTTTCATTTATGCGTCTTAACTCGTTTCTCCATTCATTGGTGGACATTGATATGCTAATTATCCTTTTTTGCTTTACTTTCTGCGCATGATTTTCTTAATCCCTATTATTGTTTTCAATATTTTATTATTTAATTCGCTTATTATAATTCTTCATATGATCGCAATTTTAAGTGAGATTAACACTTTGCTGTTATAGAACATTTCTCCTTTATCATAACAATCAAGTTCATTTAGAAGCTGGTTCACTGTTATATTATCAACCGAGAAAAGATTTTTCTTGTCATTTATGACCTTAAGCACAGCAGAATTTAAACACAATAGTTTGTAATATTGGGGGTGGGGGTGGAGTGGCGTATATGCTGCTATAATAAACAATTGAAAGAACAATCTAAAATTCTTTTTCATCATCCACGTCCGAAAACAACACGTAGCACGTAGCTTTGGTATAACAAAATGGCGCTGAAGTTTCTCATCAATTCACTTTTTATTTATCGCTTTAGTGTCAGCAGGTTCTTCAACCCTTCGCGCAGGGCAAATAAGTACTCGTTAATTCTGTTTAGGACAACACTGGTTAGCTCAGCTTGTTGCACTATTTTACCATCTTTATAGATATACTTGCTATTCTCTAGTTATGCTCATTACGTTTTATTTACATATTCCCAAGTGTCCAACAGATCTTATCGTCTGAACCGAAGCTCGCAAATAACTTTTTACTCTCGCCAATGTATCTGAGTGATTACCGCCACAACTTGCACATATCGTATGATCTCTCTTCGTCCTAGCCCTTAAATTTCGGTAAAGTGTTCATCCTCTCCTAAACTCGGCATGAGGCATGCTAGTTCTCCCCCAAATATATTTACTTCAAAGCTTTAGCCAAGAGCACAGTTGCACGTTTGGTGGCCAAATACCCCAGGAATGTGGGGATCTGGGGCCATGCCCTTTTTAAGGTAAGGCAAAAATGTATAACCCAAGTTTTAACTTTACTACTCTTGTATATTCATAATCAGTACATTTTTAGTACTGGACTATATTGAAGTGACTATTACATTTACAGAAGAGCTAATTGGTTCAAAAGCAATATTTAAAGTTATTGTTAAGGTATTAAATTAAAGGAAGACGAAGACACTGTGACACATGTTTCTGAATCATACTCTTTGATTGTAAACTTTAGTATATTTATTTTTTTCTCGGTTTTCTTGTATGCAAATATTGCACAAGAATTTATGGTAGCCATTTAAGATGTAATTATATGGCATGATATATTCAGTACATAAGTACAGATTATGTTTTACCCGAGCGAAATCAGCGTCGGCATTTCATTATACGCATTACGCTGTTCCGCTTTCTAAAATAGCATGTATTTTAACATTGCGCTTACCGTAGTCTACAATATTTCTTACATAGTACAAACATAACCGCGGACAGAGCAAGACATAGCTTGAAATGTATAAGGTATGAAGGAACGAAATAATTTTCAACTAGATTATAATTGTGCAGAGAAATAATTTTGTTAATTGAAAGTGGAATATTAATAGTATTCGATTGGAAGCTGTCTAAAGTACAATTTTTACAAGCTGTGTAGCAGTTCTTTACAGACTGTTTCAGCAATGGGTGCAATAATTGTTTAAATTTCGTGACACATATCATTAAATGGCAAATATTCACTTTTTATATTTGTGCATCTCTTTTACTCGAAGGTCAGTATGCACACGCTCTGAGAAATACGCACGGCAAAATCAATGTTAAATAAGGTCTAGGTCATTTTAAAGGTCTGATGCAGGTAAAACCGGAATTTAACGTCCCTTGGTGTCAACATGAAAACTGTGCATGTTGAAGAAAAAAAATACATTTTTACAACCCTGTTACTTTTTTTTAAGATCCGACGACTCTTACATGGATCCATTTTCACATCCGGCCATAATTATAAAATCCATATTCATTTCGGAAATGGTTGTATTATTAGTTAATGTGTAGTACATACAACAATTTGGACTGAATAAATTCCGGTTAAACGATAGAATTCAACTTAGAACAACAATTAAATTAATGTACCTAAATGGCTACAATGTCACACACGTAGGCCTCAAATACTATAGTTTAAACATATTTATTACCAAGAAGATTACAATTTCAAAGCACAAGGGTTGGATGTTTACCACCTTACAATGCCCCTACTTTTATAAACTTAATTAATCAATTGATACGCATGCATGTAGAGATTTGTAGGAAAAGGAATGAGACTGATTAATTTAATTTGAAAAAGGTAAATGATCGATCTTGGTTTTTTTCTTCCAGAAAGTCACATTAACCCTGATCACTTTAAGAATATCATGAAAACCAACAGTCAATGTCAATACCGGGTTTTGTAAATGCCCATACACGAAGAAAATACCCCCACCTACTACCCCCACGCACCCTTTAAAAAACTCAAAACCTAGAGATACCCAGAAGGAATGAAAGTAAATCGTATCAAGCATTTAGCATTCGCAGCTGTCCTGAAATTTCTAAGTTAAATTCTAGCACTCTACTTTGAGACGTTACAATACTACTGTCCAAATAAAAACAAAAACTATGAAGGCGTTATTTCATTTTCAGTTATTATGAGCTGCAGTTACAATCTCAACCTTCAATTAGAAAAAAAAGTAAACAGAATGAGATTGGACAATTTTGCTTGTGTACAAAACTAGATCATTTTTGACAATGTTGACTTTGGTGGAGCTAGTGGCTTTTGGTGCATGGGTTGTAGGCAAAGGTTTTGACTCTAAGAAAATGATCGTATAGAAAGAAAGTCATATTCCGTTTGCTGATTACAAAATCGGCTGTGTTCTATATTGCATGCAGGAACTTCATATTTTGTTGTTCTTCGAAACAATCAATAATATATTCGTTGTTTGAATACAAAACTAGAGATAACGAATTGCTATAAATAAACTTGCTTTCACCGTTATAAAGCGGTGTGCTAGTTTATGGATCATAGATATCAATACATATCCTTAGTCCTTTTCTGTATTGCGCATGTGCAGTATCAAGATTTTGAATTTTAGTTTCAGAAGTTGCAGCTCAAACACACACAGAGAGAGAGAGAGAGAGAGAGAGAGAGAGAGAGAGAGAGAGAGAGAGCTTATTTGGTTTGCATGCTAATTCTGCACTAAAGAAAGAACTCAATTTTATCCAAAAATGACTACTTCAGTCCCACTAAATATCCAATAAAAATTAATAACGAATTATTCCATTATGGTGTGTCAATGTGCAAATAAAGATGCACACTTGAAATATATTTTCAATCAGTATATATTGTGTGCCGTATCTAGATACACACATAACGCGGCTCTTCATTCACTTTGCACTTATGTTTCCAAACGTAAGGATTGTAGGTAACTGTATACTTAGGAAAAGACACTGTTTATTTTTCAGCGTAAACGCTTGTTTGTATTGCAACTAGGTATGTTAAGCTTTTTTTGAGGTGTTTCCACTACTCGGACTATTTTGTACAACCAGTTTACCTGTAAAATTTTATAGGCAGTTTAGAACAGTCTAACTGACTGTAGTTGTAATTATCGATCGAACACAGTAATGGTAGATATAATAATGGTCATTACGTTTTGACTTTGTTTACATTTGTTGATACCACAGATGACATCACAATTCCCAAGGAAGAGTATTAATGATCTGATATATCCCATAACCAAGGAATAAAATATATTACATCAAGAAAATATCCATATAAACAGGTAAATGGAATGTATCAAATCTTAAACCTATCACTATTATCGTATTGATTTGTGTCAATATTAATTTGAATTAGTTTTGAATTAGTGGTTTACGGAACAGAAACACGAGTAGGTCATTTAAGAGAGAGGCAACTGCAGTAAAGTGCCATGCCCAGTGACACATCAATGTAACTGACCCGGGCTCATCCAATATAAGGATTTGAACCCTCACCATTTTGGCAGTGAGCCCGGCTGGAAAACCACTGAACAACATAACTCCTACTTCCATTTCGACATGCTGAACAGCCCATTTTTACACTCTATAGAGTCGGCAAAGTATTGTGCTCATAATACTTACAGATAATGATATTTCGCACGACAGGTATGCTAATATTTCGATCAGCAGTTAACGGTTGTTTGATTTCAAAAACATGTTCAGTGATTATAAAAAGCATATCATAATGTAATAGGCATTTGGTTTGTCAATATGGAACAGTATTATTGAATAAATGTTAAATCGTATTTATAGTTCAGCTTTGCGACAATACGAGCTCTTACGATGGTATCACGGTACCAATTGTTTTCTCATAAACCTCCATGCTAATGTTTTGTGGGGAAAAAATAGTACTTTATATCCTACCTCAATATGCATGTCACACACTGTCATAGAGAGAACAACATTAGATTGTCAATTTGAAAAAGAGAGAACCAGGTCCGCCATTGCATTTTTAGAGAGATAACTCTTTATATATTACATCAAGAAAATATCCATCATCATCATCATCATCATCATCTTTATTTCCTTCCATGGAAGATTACATGATATAAGAATAAATCATCAGAATACAATCATTAAATAAGTATTAATCAATAGATAAGTATTTAAAATAAAATAAAAATTATAAAAAAAGAAGAACAACAAATCGACTAATAATAATAATCATTTACACATTCTTGCACTATATCAGTCACAGTGTTCTTCAACTGCATAAGCTGCGTGTTTATGTTCCTGATTTGCAGAAGATAGCTGCACACTGCACAACAAAGTATGCTGCATACAAGACGAATAGCTTGTAGCTTTCTTTGTCGATTACCCCAGATGGTAACCTTTTGTCTAGAAGATATTGTAATTGCAGCTTATCTTCGACATTAAATGACATAATGTGCAGGCTCAGTGGAAACTTATCCGTAAGGAAATCCCAGAATAAGTTTCTAAAATTCGACATGTAAGGACAACTAACACAACAATGAAGTATCAAGTCTGTATAACCACTCCCACATCTAATACACATATCGAGCTGTTTTTGAGGAACAGCAGCCAATAATTTAGCTACATATGTAAATACCTTAGCGTGTTGTCTGGTTTTAGCCAACTGCCACACTGAGGCAGGTCGTAAGTATTCAGGTATCGAAGAGAATCTATCAAAATCTACTTGATTAGACATACGAACTCTCCAGAAGTTATTTTGAAGACCAACAATTTTTGACGTAACAATTTCTTTCCAAATTTGTTTATCTGGAATTTCAGAATGATGCAAATAATCAGTTAGATACCCGAGCAAGTCCAACTTCTTTAAGGTATAATATAAATTTGAAATTAACCCGTGGTTTGATATGCATCCGTTCAAAATGAAGTAATATAACGAAATGTTAAACACACGTTTAGTATGTACATTGTTAGGCATCAAACACAATCTATGTAAAGACATCAATTTTCTTCTATCAATTTCGGACTGCGCTAATGTCCATCCTTGCATTCCCAGGGCGATGTCTGATCTTGTATGTGTTGGAAAACCTTGTAAATGTTTCACAAAATACCTCAGAGTTTTATCCAATAAAGCATGGTCACTTTTTGAAATGTTACACCACGATACACTTCCATAAAACATTGAAGGAAAAATTATCTTTCTAATTACATTTGCAGCAACCAAAAGATTTAAACCATTCGGTCTAATGCCAATACCAAACAGACCGTGAAAAGATTTTTTTCCTTTATTGCACGCAACGAGTATTGCGTCATGCGACTTAAGCTTGGAGTTAATCCGGTGACCCAGGTGTGTAGCCGAATCAGTAACCGGCAAACATGACGGGCCAAGATACCATTTCATATTGAAATAATTCTTGTATTGCGGACCAAAAATGATAATGTATGACTTTGTGACACTAAGCTCGAATCGCCACTTATTACTGTAGTCATATGCTATATCTAAAAGCTTTTGTAGATTGCTAGGATATAAGGCCAAAAGTGAAATATCATCAGCTAGAGTAGGATTTCCCACAGCTAAGGATCCAATCGTTGCTCCAAATCCACTATTTTCTAACTGTAGTAGCAAGTCATTTATAAATATTGTGTACATCAAGGTTGACAAAACACCACCTTGTCTCACTCCTTGGCCAATTGTGAACCAGTCTGAAAATCGCCCATTGACAAGAGCTTTACTCAGTAAATTTGTGAACATGTTAAAAAATATAAAAGGGGTTTACCCGTAATTCCCAAAATGAATAATTTAAAAAGCAGTCCTTTGTGCCACACGGTATCAAATGCCTTTTTTGTATCAAGAAACGCAGCGAAAACCCGTGATCCCATGTTTACATTATATTGTACTGATTGCAACAGCATAAAACTCGCTGTTGTGCAACCTAAACCTTTTTGGTAACCCTGTTGTTGTGAACTGGGTATACTAGAATTTGTATCATTGAGCCAAGTTACCAAACATTCATGAATAATTTTCTCAAAGATTTTGTAAATAGCAGGCAGTAAAGTAACAGGCCTGTAACTTTCGAGCGAGTTCTTTGATTTCCTGTTACCTTTGTACAGTGGTATTACTATACCTTTCTTGCAATCTACAGGTATGTAACATTGATTAATCATCCGAGTAAATAAAATTGCCATACATTGCCATACATGAAGGAAAAATTATCTTTCTAATTACATAATGTATGACTTTCTAATTAAAGTCGCTGCCATAGATTAAATGTTCATTGCAAATTTGATCATGTCCCGACGCTTTTGATTTCTTTAGACTTTTAATGATCTCTCTTACTTCTTTTACACTGATACTGGTCTGTAAAGCATCGATATAGCTTACTCCGTCCTGTAGACGCCGTTTTAATTCTCTCTCTATAAGTTCATAAAAGTTTTCATCAAAACTATGACTAGGATTCGGCGTGTGAATGTCCTCATAGTATCTGGCAAAGCCATTTGCGATGGAATCATCATCACGGACACAAACTCCATCAGTTGATGGTTCCTGACAAAAATTCATATTGTTTCCTCTCTTAAAGTTGATCATTTTCCAAAAAGTGTCTTGCATCACATTCCTGTGCTTTTTCAATTTCTTCATACACATCCCCCATATATGTTTCCACAGCTAGTTTTTGAAGTTTTCTAAAGTCTCTTTTCTTATATTTATATTCTCTGTACGAAATATATTGACTACCCCCCGGTCTTCCTTCATTTATCCAAGTATACCTAGATTGTCTTTGAAGTTTATGTGCTTCTTTGAGTTCATTTGACCAGTATGGTTTGGCATGATAATTAAATTTAGACTTTGGAAGTGCAATGTCGCTTGACTGCTGTATTACATTAACAATGTGCCCATAAAATCTATCAACATTGTCCGAAATAGTATCTATATCTATAGTTTTCAGGCAAAGGTCCAGCTCATATTGATAGTTATTCAAGATATCAGCGTCTAATTTATTTCAAGCTATGTTATTTCTCTGCATAGACTGTCTGAAGTCTTTCCCACATGTCACCGTACGAAGGATGTAAGGATAGGGAGGTGGTCGGAAATCACGTGTTCTTCATGATCTGAAACAATGTGCGCACTCCGTAATCTATTTGTGAATTGATCCGACTGTACAAAATGATCAATCGTCGTTCTTGCTGGGGTGAAGGTATAACGGGAACCAAAGCATATAGCTTATTATATTGCAAGAACTTCTGAAATACCCTAACTTTGTAATCTATGAAATTGTCTGGTTCAGCTACTGCATTGAAATCACCAGTAAAATACACATCCCCCAGCTGTGAGTACTGATCATAAAAATTTTGAATCAGCTCAATTTGCGCTTTGTAACAGTCTATGCCATACAGTAGGGTCGGCATATATACACAAAAAATATATAAATTTTGCATATCGGGAAATTTGAATTCTATGCCAACAACTCTGTCACTATTAACTTCATCTTTAAAGTTAGCATATCTCATGAGAGATGATTTGCAGAAGATTGCATATCCATACAAATAGGTAAGTGGAATGTATCAAATCTTAAACATATCACTATTGTCGTATTGATTTGTGTCAATATTAATGTAAATTAGTTTTGAATTAGTGGTTTACGGCACAAAAACATAGGTCATTTAAGACAGAGGCAACTGCTGTAAAATGCCATGCCCAGTGACTCATCAAGGTAACGGACCCGAGCTCATCCAATATAAGAATTTGAACCCTCACCATTTTGGCAGTGAGCCCGGCTGGAAAACCACTGAGCCACCATAGCCCCTACTTCCATTTCTACATGCTGGAGAGCCCGTATTTACACACTATAGAGTCGGCAAAGTATTGTGCTCATAATACTTACAAATAATGATATTTCGCACGACAGGTATGCTAATATTTCTATCAGCTATTAAAGGTTGTTTGATTTCAAAAACACATTTAGTGATTATAAAATGCATATTATAATGTAATAGGCATTTGGTTTGTCAATATGGAACAGTATTATTGAATAAATGTTAAATCGTATTTATAGTTCAGCGAGTGCTACAATACGAGCTCTTATGACGGTATCAGGGTACCAATAGATTTTCCATAAACCTCAATGCTAATGTTTTGTGCAAAAAAAATTACTTTGTATCCTACCCCAATATGAAATGTCACACACTGTCATAGAGAACAACATTAGATTGTCCATTTGAAAAGGAGAGAACCAGGTCCGCCATTGCATTGTTAAAGAAATAACTCTGCTTGAACTAGACAAGGGTAATAGTTATCCAGTCACACTCGACATATTTTCAGTCATGTGCACCACATTATAAACAAAAATAATTTTAAAAAAATAAAAAATATGATCAAGATATAAATTAACACAATCTCACATATTGCCAATAGGCTCAACTTTGTTAAAATTGTCTTGCTAATCGCCTTGCACAAAATAACAATAACAGATTTTTCCCCCTGATTTCTGTTTTTAAGAAAACGTTTTGGACTATTTTCCTTTCTTGGAATGTTAACCTAATTTGAAAAGATTATATCCGCATTTAACAACTCTGTATTAATTTCGCCAATAATCTATCATTTTAAATTAATAGCATTTATATTGATACTCTATTCCTTTTGTGGAAGTGGTACCTTTTTGTGAAATTCTTATAGAAGAACTCTGTATTCTGCTTGTGTACCAAAATGGGTCAATCAGAGAAGCAGCGAACCAAAAGCTGACAGCAGTAACTAAAGCAAAAACAGGGCCTAATTCCTCGTAAATTCTTTTGCTCTATTTCCAAAAATTTTGGGGAACAATACTTCGTTTATTCATATCATTAGCATACAAATTAATTTACAATGCCACAAGCAATTTTCTTGACCTTATCCAATTTGTATTTACGTTCTCAAATGTTTATCTTACTCAGGTTCTGTATCATCTCGCTTGTGATTATTACTTGGAATGTTGCAATTTTAATGTCATGTAGATATTGCGCAAGAGTTGAAAAGCCATTTTAACATTAAAACTGCACACCTTGGAAAACCGACGAGTCTTGAAATGCAAGTCGAGGAATTATTCAACTTTCAGTAAATCCTTAATTTTTCCTGCGACGTATAACGTTAGGAGAACGCAGGGCATTGTATTTCGCACTATACATTATATTGTTCGGAAACTAGAATTCCACTATTCTACATATAAAATATGTAATATACATATAAAATACATATTCTTCACCTTATATATATATATATATATATATATATATATATATATATATATATATATATATATATATAAACATAAAATAAAATTACACATAAAATTCATATCATACTCATAAAATGGATATTCTACACATACAATTTCTATCCTACACATACCAAATATATTTTACAGATAAAGTACATATCCTACAGATTCAATACACATCCAAGACATAAAAATATATTTTATACAAAAAATGTTTATAACCTAAATTTAAAATACAAATCCTGTACATACAAATATATTGTTCACATAACATACATATCCTACGCATAAACTTCAGATCCTACACAAAACATATATTGTAGACATAAAATTCAGATCCTACACAAAACATATATTGTAGACATAAAATTCAGATCCTACACAAAACATATGTTGTAGACATAAAATTCAGATCCTACACAAAACATATATTGTAGACATAAAATGCATATTCTACGCACAAACTTTAGATCCTGCACAAAACATATATTGTAGACATAAAATACATATTCTACACATAAACTTCAGATCCTACACAAAAAATATATTGTAGACATAAAATACATATCCTACGCATAAAACGAAAATAATATGCCAGTTTCACGGGGTTCAATTTCGTCATTATGGTTCAACGGCATATATCTAATACTAAGTGAATTACGTATAAGTCTCCTGTCGCTTGTTTTCTGGATATTTGCTACCAATGATAGACTAAGGGCGTATCATATGGCAAAACACATTCAACTAAAATCCGCACAATATTGACAATCCCCAGAAAAGGGCCGCCTGAACATTTCTAAAACTTTTGATTACGACGCCCTCAAACGTTTTGTTTTCACGTCTACAAAGGCTATCAATACAAAACGTATTGTTTATTATAACGAAATCATGACATCTAAATATATCAATCAACGATCTTTATCCATATCGTATCTCTAACCTAATTGCATGAAGATCATCAAATACTGAGCGTAATCTTTGATCAACAATCAACAACGAACTTCAGATTCTGCGGTCAAGAACCTACTGTTTCGCAAGCTCTTTAATACTTAATTGAAATTCCCGTTTTGTTTTCAACCTTGCTAAAGAAATTCCGTTTGGACCATCTAGAATGATATTACAGACAATTGTGACATTATGTCAAGAAATAATATGTGCACGCTTTACTTAATGTATGTATATAGTACTTCGACGACAAAAACAATATTAAGTTATTGTGAGTAGGTAAGCAATGTGGATTACCTGGAAAGGATCAGTTTCAAAATCTGGTGGAATGCCAGTCATTGCTTTTCATAAATCTTGTGCAGTGGAATGTACAGTACATGAATTTGCGAAATAAATGAAATCAAAGCAAACAAAAAGGTTTATCATTATTTGCTTTGTTTTTAAGAACATTGTAGCTGTTTTCAATCTTTCTTTGCTTAAGAGCATACATATATACACACACGCACGCACGCACGCACATAAATACAGACACACACATACATACATACATACATACATACATACATACATACATACATACATACATACATACATACATATATGCATCCATACTTAAATACATACATGCAGAGAGAGAGAGAGAGATTATTTCGTTTGCATGCTAATTTTGTACTAAGTAAAGAACTCCATTTTTTTCCAAAAATGACAACTTCAGTCCCACTAAATATCCAATAAAAATTAATCGACGGATAGAGAATTATTCCTTTATGGTGTGTGAATGTGAAAATAAAGAGGCACACTTGAAATATATTTTCAACCAGTATATATAGTGTGCCTTTGTTGTATCTAGATACATACATGACGCTGCTCTTTATTCACTCTGCACTTATATTTTCAAACGTAAGGATTGTAAGTAACTGTCTACTTAGAAAAAAAAACACTGTTTATTGTTCAGCGTAAATGCTGTCTTTGTATTGCAACTAGGTATGTTACGTTTGGTTGAGGCTTATAAAAGCTTTCTTTGAGGTGGTGCACACCTCGGACTATTTTGTATAACCAGTTTACCTGTATAATTTTAAGCACAGTTAAGAACAGTCTTGCTGACTGTAGTTGTAATTATCGATCGAACACAGTAATGGTAGATATTTTGGTGGTTATTATGTTTTGACTTTGTTTACATTTGTTGATACCACAGATGACATCACAATTCCCAAGGAAATTTATGAATGATCTGATATATCCAATAACCAAGGAATAAAATATATTACATCAAGAAAATATCCATATAAACAGGTAAGTGGAATGTATCAAATCTTAAACCTATCACTATTATCGTATTGATTTGTGTCAATATTAATTTGAATTAGTTTTGAATTAGTGGTTTACGGCGCAGAAACACGAGTAGGTCATTTAAGAGAGAGGCATCTGCAGTAAAGTGCCATGCCCAGTGACACATCAATGTAACTGACCCGGGCTCATCCAATATAAGGATTTGAACCCTCACCATTTTGGCAGTGAGCCCGGCTGGAAAACCACTGAGCCACCATAACTCCTATGATGAAGAGCCCATTTTTACACTCTATAGAGTCGGCAAAGTATGGTGCTCATAATACTTACAAATAATGATATTTCGCACGACAGGTATGCTAATATTTCGATCAGCAGTTAACGGTTGTTTGATTTCAAAAACATATTCAGTGATTATAAAATGCATATTATAATGTAATAGGCATTTGGTTTGTCAATATGGAACAGTATTATTGAATAAATGTTAAATAGTATTTATAGTTCAGCTTTGCGGACATATGAGCTCTTACGATGGTATCACGGTACCAATTGTTTTCTCATAAACCTCCATGCTAATGTTTTGTGGGAAAACAATAGTACTTTATATCCTTCCTCAATATGCATGTCACACACTGTCATAGAGAACAACGTTAGATTGTCAATTTGAAAAAGAGAGAACCAGTTTCGCCATTGCATTTTTAGGGAGATAACTCTGCTTGAACTAGACAAGGGTAATAGTTATCTAGTCACACTAGACACAGAGTCAGTAAAGTGTACCACATTAAAATCCGAAATTATTAAAAATATAAAAAATATGATCTGATATGAATTAACACAATCTCACATATTGCCAAGAGGCTCAACTGTATCTTAAGCCTAACAGAAAGTACAACTCTTACATAGTCCACCAATCACAGCTAGTTGTGTTGTTTATTTCTGAATTCAATGTTCCCTACACCTTAAGCTCCACCATCCAGGAGTTGTACAACTGGCACCGTTATACCTTTAAAAGCGTTTATATCTGTATTAATTTTACGCCGTGTTTTCCTTGACACATTCTCGTCGAACGAGAATTTGTCCACAAATCGCTGAAGAATTCTAACGTACAACTAGTTTCAAAATAGTACGATAATTTGAAATAAATACCAAATATGTCATCAGGTATAAAAATGGACGATGATGAGAAACCAAAATATATACTGTATAATGTAATAATTCTGTGCTAAGGCTGAAAATGCCACATTTGTTTCTTTAAGGTACAAAATGCACAATAAGTACGAATTCGTCATTTGTTTCCTTTGCTAAGGCTACGAATGCGTATCTGCTGCTTTTTGGGTACCCACGATGTCAGTAAGTGATGATAATGAACAGTCCATCTTTTTGGGTCATTCTTGTAACATGTAAATCCATACTTTTCAACATAATATAAATTAATAAAATAACAAAAATAAGGAATAAACGTTACTTTACGACCATTAAATTTATCTATAGGGCATTTACATGAGATATCTTAGTTTATTAAATACGACAGTTTTAATCAACGTTAATTTGCTAAATGATACCCAGTGGAGACATCCCTGAAAGCTCTCAACATTACTATATAGAATATCATTTTTAGCTAAAAGCGTGCGCGCGCGTGTGTGTGTTTGTGTTGCACAGCTACTAGTTTGGTAGAAGTTTAAATTATGCTGGTTTAAAGATGGCACAACCAGATTAATCTTTAACTTCCGGCTATCAAATTTTCTTGATAATGTTCATAAAAGAGTAAAAGACTCAAATAAACCGTTTCGATAGGATCACTCTAACATTTGTAATTATTTACAACTCAAAATATGTAAGCCCTTGTTTTTTTAATGTTATGAATGGCTAATCCAATAGAACAAAAGGGCGAAATTGCTCAGATAAAATGACCAATGGTAGCACTTATTGATTGACTCGGTTCCATCAAAACGAATGTAATATATTTAAAGAAAACAAAAATCTGGAAAATGGTCTCATCTGCAGGCAGGTCAGGAACTAAATGTTGTTCAAATTTGATAAATAGGTCAATTATACTCTCTCTCTCTCTCTCTCTCTCTCTCTCTCTCTCTCTCTCTCTCTCTCTTAAGAACACAATTTATATTTGGATTGTAACCTAAGTGTGCTCATTTTCAGCAGGTCTAAGTAACTTTTGAATACATGAATCAAACATGAATCAAGTATGTTTTTATTCTTTTTGCAAACTTGCAGACCATGATAGCTAATATGACATCACTCTCGTCTTCAGATGACATCACTTTGTAGATCGGCGAATTGTTTCATCTGGATTAGGTCACAGAGGCTTATTATTTTTTCACATGTTTACAGCATGGCATTTCTTGTTCACTGCACCATCATAACATGTATTTTTGTTCATAAAGTGAGCTCCTTCATGCTATTATGAATGACCTTAGCGGTTATAAGTAACTGTATGGATAAATGTCCCGATATTCATTCGCAAATAATCAGACTTATTTGAGAAGATGTCATCTGACCGTCATTTATGCGAAACACTGTTGTTTATGCGTGACTGGATTGTTCAAATCTCTATATTTCCCGATGATTACAAGCACTAAATTATGATTGGATCTGGTTTTCAATACTACTACTACTACTACTACTACTACTACTACTACTAATAATAATAATAATAATAATATAAAAGAATGTCAGCCTTTACGAGCTTTCTCACTCTATAATGTTTGTTAAAGACGGATTTTACAAATCTTTTACTGCACATAAGCTATGGCTCATCCAACCTTGAAATAAATTGTGACTCTGATAAAATTGCTAAAGTTTTCTTGCTAATTGCCTTGCACAAAATAACAATAACAGTTTTTTTTCTTCTTCCTGATTTCTGTTTTTGAGAAAACGTTTTGGATTTTTTTCCTTTTTTGGAATGTTAACATAATTTGTTAAGCTTATATCCGCATTTAACAACTCTGTATTAATTTCGCCAATAATCTATCATTTTAAATTAATAGCATTTATATTGATACTCTATTCCTTTTGTGGAAGTGGTACCTTTTTGTGAAATTCTTATAGAGGAACTCCGTATTCTGCTTGTGTACCAAAATAGGTCAATCAGAGAAGCAGCGAACCAAAAGCTGACAGCAGTAACTAAAGCATAAACAGGGCCTAATTCCTCGTAAATTCTTTTGCTCTATTTCCAAAAATTTTGGGGAACAATACTTCGTTTATTCATATCATTAGCATACAAATTAATTTACAATGCCACAAGCAATTTTCTTGACCTTATCCAATTTGTAATTACGTTCTCAAATGTTTATCTTACTCAGGTTCTGTATCATCTCGCTTGTGATTATTACTTGGAATGTTGCAATTTTAATGTCATGTAGATATTGCGCAAGAGCTGAAACGCCATTTTAACATTAAAACTGCACACCTTGGAAAACCAACGAGTCTTGAAATGCAAGTCGAGGAATTATTCAACTTTCAGTAAATCCTTAATTTTTCCTGCGACGTATAACGTTAGGAGAACGCAGGGTATTGTATTTCACATTATACATTATATTCTTCGGAAACTAGAACTACACTAATCGTCATATAAAATATATAATATACATATAAAATACATATTTTTTACCTTATATATATATATATATATATATATATATATATATATATATATATATATATATATATATTAATATAATGCACATAAACGTCGTATTTTACACATAAAATTCATATCATACTCATAAAATGGATATTCTACACATGTAATTTCTATCCTACACATATCAAATATATTTTACAGATAAAGTACATATCCTACAGATTCAATACACATCTAAGACATAAAAATATATTTTATACAAAAAATGTTTATAACCTAAATATAAAATACAAATCCTATACATACAAATATATTGTTCACATAACATACATATCCTACGCATAAACTTCAGATCCTACACAAAACATATATTGTAGACATAAAATACATATCCTACACATAAACTTCAGATCCTACACAAAACATATATTGTAGACATAAAATACATATCCTACGCATAAAGTTTCACGGGGTTCAATTTCGTCATTATGGTTCAATATCTAATAATAAGTGAATTGCGTACAAGTCTCCAGTCGCTTGTTTTATAGATATCTGCTACCAATGATAGACTAAGGACGTATCATATGGCAAAACGCATTCAACTAGAATCCGCCCAATATTGACAATCCTCAGAAAAAGGCCGCCTGAACATTTCTAAAACTTTTGATTACGACGCCCTGAAACGTTTTGTTTTCACGTCTACAAATGCTATCAATACAAAACGTATTGTTTATTATAAAGAAATCATGACATCTAAATATATCAATCAACGATCTTTATCCATATCGTATCTCTAACCTAATTGCATGAAGATCATCAAATACTGAGCGTAATCTTCGATCAACAATCAACAACGAACTTCAGATCCTGCGATCAAGAACCTACTGTTTCGAAAGCTCTTTAATACTTAATTGAAATTCCCCTGTTTTGTTTTCAACCTTGCTAAAGAAATTCCGTTTGGACCATCTAGAATGATATTACAGACAATTGTGACATTATGTCAAGAAATAATATGTGCACGCTTTACTTAATGTATGTATATAGTACTTCGACGACAAAAACAATATTAAGTTATTGTGAGTAGGTAAGCAATGTGGATTACCTGGAAAGGATCAGTTTCAAAATCTGGTGGAATGCCAGTCATTGCTTTTCATAAATCTTGTGCAGTGGAATGTACAGTATATGAAATTGCGAAATAAATGAAAGCAAAGCAAACAAAAAGGTTTATCATTATTTATTGAGAGAGAGAGAGAGAGAGAGAGAGAGAGAGAGAGAGAGAGAATTATAATCAGAAAAGGATTAACGAACGAATTTATTCACTGGAACTAGATCCATCAATGGATTGCGTGTACCAGGGATAGACTAAGTTATTTTTAGACAATTGAAAATAAACATTGCAAAATAATTTCTTATAACATCAATTACGTATTTAAACTTTAAGTGTTTACTTATTGAATGTATAAGAGTAATTTTTGTAGTAAATGTAATATATGTCTGATATTTGTAACGATCACGATATTATTATATGCACTTGGCAACAACCATGGTAATTTATGCTATGCATTCAGTAATAAATAATTCGTTTGTAAAGTACATAGATCAATGATATGATGAACCGTTTGAAAATGCAAATAATTATTATATATTGTGGTTGCAAACGTAATTGTGGAGACGCATATATTGCAATTTGACTGTTATTAGTTTTATCAATTACCAAGGATTTTATGTAATTTTTATTTTCTTTATTAATTTTTTTGTAGCGATCCGTAAACATGGATGCTTCTGATCTACCACGTGCTACTGCTGAAGCCCACCAATCCAAAGAAAAGATGCCGCTTCCTCCAGACAAGAAGTTCCATATTTTCTTCTGCTACAGAGATATTCCGAGAGACAAGCGTTGGGTGAGGAGACTTATCAACAAATTGGAGACAGAGTACGGTTACATATGCTGTGAGCACGAAAGAGATTTTTTAGGAGGCACAAACACAATGGCCAATATAAGATATGGCGTGAAAAACTCCGAAAAAGTAGTCGTAGTATTCTCAAAAGAAGCCATGGTTAGTCCCTATGTTTCACTGGAGGCAGAATTAGCTTTTAAACTGAGCCTCGAGACAGGGAAAAATATACTAATTCCAGTTTTGCTAGATGACTGTGATGTTCCTGAGGAATATATGCTTTTGACTTATATAGATGCCAGAGAGGGTGTTGAGGAGGCCACTTGGTTGCCCAAACTATTGAAGTCATTAGAATCTACAGGTGGGTTGTCTTACCTTTGCACTTTGACTAACACATTCGAATTCCATGCACCTCTCTCTCTCTCTCTCTCTCTCTCTCTCTCTCTCATTCTTCAGGCATGAAAGTTTAACAGGGTTGAATGCTTTTAAACTAGGGTAGTTTGATATCGATCGGGGCCAATGAATCTAAGTTGACTGTGCATCTTAAACGTCTATAAAAGAAAATCAGTTTTTCTGGCCAGGTAAATGAACTGATTAAATGACCCCCAACTCTTTACTACCCACCTATCCATTTGAAAAGACTGTTCGATCGATTCTTTTTCCTGTTTGGAGAATAGGTGCAACCGAAACTCCAAAGATGATTGCCGTCCGGGGATAGACAGACCAGTGTGTGTGTGTGTCTGTGTGTGTGTGTGTGTGTGCGTGTGCGCGCGAAAAGGTCAGATGTTAAATGTGATTGGTTTTTCAAATCTATGCAAAACTGTTAAATTCTTTTACGTATTATAAAGCTGCATGGGACTGCATTCAACATTTTACAGCGAGTTCAACACAACAAATATTAATGTCAGTATCAATATTTAATGCTTATTTGTTTACAGGTTTTGTGCAAACGTGTGGTTAAAATCAGCTGTGTCAAAAAGAAAAACATTCACGAGAATGACTATTATATTTCAAGTGTAAGAAATAATATTCTGTTATTTCAGAAACTTACTAAATTTTGAACACTACTGTCAACGATAACATCATCATTCCTGATTTTAAAACGGTTACAACCCTGCAATATCATGAACAACAATTACGAATTTGATAAATACACAATTCCTTTTACATCGTATACATTACGACTTGACTATTTCGTAAATATTGCAATGCCAATCTGCCATGAGTTGACTATCTCGTAAATATTGCAATGCCAATCTGCAATGAGTTGACTATCTCGTAAATATTGCAATGCCAATTTGCAATGAGTTGACTGTCTCGTAAATAATGCAATGCCAATCTGCAATGAGTGACTATCTCGTAAATATTGCAATGCCAATATTGCAATGCCAATCTGCAATGAGTTGACAATCTCGTAAATATTGCAATGCCAATCTGCAATGAGTCAATTTAAAGATGATACCATGTATGACAATCTTCCATTTTAAAGCGTCACGTGATGGCTGCTTAAAATAAATGTACATGTATTAGACGGACGTCATCTTGACTTCTTTATAACACATACAATTTATTGGACTTAAACTATTCTTTATATGTTATGGTAACGTTTAAGTGGTAAGAAATAATATGTTAGACATATTTCCACCGATCGCGATAGTCCAGCTGCTTATTAAAATATCAATAGTTTGTGGGAGCAAAGGAAAGGGATCAAACATAACAGATTATACCGAATTAAAGGCATATTTAACTAAAGAGAACACATAATACAAGCATGCACGAAAAAGATTTCACTGCAAAAATGGTCAGTGTGAGTCACGTTAGTGACCAGGGTGAGGCTGACACTTTTGACATTGAGGCATACAAAGAAACATTAATAAATACAACTGTTTATCGACTATGATTTATACTTTTTTTATTATAAGATTGGGATCAAAACTGAACTAACATATGTCATACACTCTGCTTTCTCAGAAATATTCATAGGGAACAAATCTGAACAGATACATTTAAAAAGAATTGTTTTACAATGGTCAGGTTAAGAATTTTGTCCAAAAGAAAATATTGAATACTTTTCAGGTTATTCATACAAAATAAAATCATATGTAATTGAAAACTTTATCAGAAAATTAAAATCCAGACTATGTGAGTATTGCACTCACAATGAAACCATAAAAGGGGATCACATTTGACGAATATGCATTGATGACTACAGTAACATTCGACACAGCTAAAATGATCAGACTCCGGTTAACATAATTGAATAGTTACATGAAAACAAATTGCAATTTTGGTGAAACTGAATTTTAAGATATACATTGTTTCAAAGGTCTACCTTCCTAATGTTACATAAGAAATATTCAATACTAATTAAGTATTTTCAGGTGATATAGTAATTGACAAGCTGGAAGGTGTATAATGTATATGTCACTAATACGAGCTATATATGTATGACAAACAGGATGACCTATTTCTAGCTGCAAATATTGAATAAAACGAAACCGACGAACGGTTAAAAATATGCACTAGCTATATAGAAAATTCATGGAAAAACATTTTCTGCAGCAGAAACCATTTGAACACTGGCCATCATTATATAAATGAAGTATCAATGAAACACATCTCGTACGGAAGTAACAATAGATCATAAAGAAATTACAATGGCGAAATAGCAGTATTAAAGAGAAAGAAAAAAAGTGTGTGGTTAGAATGTATGTATGTTTGTTTGTTTGACTAGGATTTTTAACGTAGCTTTAACAAATTTTCAGTCATATCGCTACGATGTCTGCAGTGAGGCAGTTTATAGTGATGTCTAGCACTAGGACATCATGCCAAAGCCCAGTCACATTATCCTGACACCAGGGCGAACAGTCCTAACACTAACTTCTTAATGCTGTCAGTACCATTTTTGTAAGTCTTTGGTATGACTCGGCCGGGGATCGACCCCACGACCTCCCGCTTCCGCGGCGGACGCGCTAATCTTTACTCCACCGGAGCGGTTGTGTGATTAGAATGTGAGACATGTGGAAAAAAACAGTGAACTGGAACACAGCAGGAATAGAAATATACATTATATGTGAAATGCGAAAGAAATGAAATTAAGTACATTGGGTGTGTGGCGAGGTTTGTTATGCCACCACTGTGTTAGAAGTGTTATGGCTTGGGTGGAATGCTCCAATCATTTTATTTAAATAAATATTGTAGTCCCATCCAGGCTCGATTTTGTAGGAAGTGAAATTAGTGATAGAGAGATAGAGAGAAATATAACTCCAAACCCGCAATCAGCAATGCCGATATATATATATATATATATATATATATATATATATATATATATATATATATATATATATATATATATATATCTTTTGAGCAATTGATATTTTCTTCATTTGGATCCATTGGCAAGACAAACTGAAATACTTTTCTAAGTGGATGAATATCCACCATTAACCAATTAAAATCGAAATTAAAATTAGAAGGAAAATTGTAGACTTTGGAATGTGACAACATACAAGGAATGAACAGGATACAAGGCTATTTTCACGCAAACTGACTCAATAATTGCTACGTACAAGTAGTTTTGATTAACGGCATACGTTCAGTGGAATTGTTAAATCACAAATACTAAGATTCCGCAAGATATGTAACAAGGAAGAAGACTCCCTTGATTATTGTTCATTGCGTTTATCTGGACCATAACATGTTGCAGAATCAAGACATTTAGGAACATGAATCGAAACCATAATAACAATAAAATATCACAACAAACACGAAAAATAACACCATTCATTGTTTGAGTCAAATTACTTTCAGGCTCTGCGGTTTGTTAGAGTACAGTTTCCTGGTTTGCAAAATCATTTTCTGAAGCGTTTCGTACTTGTACTTTGGTTATATCTGACAAATGAAATGAGAATATAAGGGAGGTTTTTAGTTAGATCCAAGTTACCAAGCATCGACAAACTTGGACTTTCAAAGTATGAACTTTAATGGCTTTAAGCTGTGTCATTTCCTAACTCTTGAAAACATGTACAACATTTAAAATTAAAGAACATATTTTAGGTTATGCACACAATAATATCCATGCGGTGCATTATTTAAGGTATAAAATGCAGTATTTAGAGAAGTCGAAAGAGATAAACACATTACAACTGATGGACACGTTTTGGACATAGTATTACAAAGACAAATTAAACGTCTATCTAAAGCTTTAAGTACAAAATGTTGCAAATACCATTATTATTATTATGTTCTCCGGAATTGGGTTTGAAATGGTAACTCTATGCCTAATCATCTATGAGAAACATATTAAAATGTTTCTGGTCACTCTATTCATATCTGGCGAGTAGATGTTTGACATATTTAACCTAAGTCAGTTTTACGCCAGTATTCGAACAAATACTAGACACATTTTGTACAATGTTGTTTTAGATTGAAACGAATATTCAATATATTTATAAAGCTGACAAATTAAAATGTGTGATAGGAGAATATGTTGACTGTGTTCTGAGCATCCTCATCTTTTTAACCCGTCATACTAACTGCGTCTCCTTTCCAACAGCAGATAAGTCTTGCAGAACATGAGCTATATCTCCTACGTATCTCTGACCATATTTAGACGGATAATAGTATCTCAAACGTTTTTTGATAAGACAAATAACTGCAAGCTTTAATCATATCAGTCTTGTTAACAGTCGGAGTATCCTCAGAGATCTCTGAATTTACAGTTCCTTTCTAGTTCCAATGCATGCTGTGACAAAGACAGAATGTATGATTCATGCTTTCATAAATAAATTTTAACAAGATCTTCAATTTATTTGTCTTGATATACAAACGATATGTCTAGATGTAACCGCAATAATTGAACACTGCAATACTTTCAACGAACATTGGTGACTAAAAATATCAGGACATTAGTGTTTTCCAGCTCTTTCGTGGAAGCCGTCGATGGGAAATGACAGGCTTTAGGTTTTGAACCCTCAGTTAAAATAACTTCCTACAGTTTTGATCTATAGACATTCAATAATCATACTGTCTCGATTAAGTTTATGAATATCGGCAGAATTAACATCGTGAATCCAATGAGGATTTTAACACAACCGATGGAAAATCCACTCATTTATATATCACACATTTCACCTTATAAAGGTAGCGAACCACACAAATGAGACCAAATATTTACCGATTGACAGCAACACAGTCATTGTAGAGAACGATGTCTGGTCCATTTAGGGTCAAAAGCTTGCATTTATGGAGGAAACAAACGAATTAATTGCTTGACTTGCAAGCGAATCTTGTGCTCCACTTGTGGATAGCTTATTCTAACGAATAGTTCTAGGACTCAACCACTGACCAATAGTGGAGCATGAACATCATTGACAATGATACATCCAAACAATGTGAGAATGGATTCCAGAAAGACTTTAACGAAGACCAGGTAAAGAAGAAACACCGGATCAAACTCATTGTCATGGAATTGGCACAAGTTCAGTTTAAATATTCCGTGAGCTATTTCGCCATGGTTTTGAGTAGAATGCCGTAACGCCTGCAATGACAATAATGACCAAAGGTTATTTCCCAGTTTTTCGATACTGAAGCTAATGAACACATTCTACATATAAAATTACAAGACGTTTGCAACTACGACTCTTAACGTGTGTACACAGAACAAAAATAAGCATTAACCGCGATAGTTTCGTTGAGGCGCACAAACTTGGCACTATCAGCAGCAGAGAGTGTAGCGGCAGAGAGGGATAATCGGACAACTTTATATGGGCGTCTATTGTCAAACCAAGGCCTCCTACGAAGCCAAAAGAAAAAAACAAATAGTGTCAAGAAACAGAACTTAGCCTTCTGACCAACCGAGACGCATATTCGTTGTCACACTCTCTCTGTTGTTACGAATTAAATCATATCATATCAAATAAATGGTAGTAGAATCATTAACAACTAGATTAACATGAGAAAAATTAGCGGCGGATAAGAAATATATACCCTGATTTTTTTCAGACAAAAATTACAACAGCGACAGGAATCTCAAGATGATTTTGCAACAGGTGCTGAACAATTATTCAGACCTGTTACAACAACCACTAAAGAGGTTATATATGTAAACGATTGAGAGGAAGTAAAAAAAGATTTTCTTCCTAAACTTGAAAAAATAGCAAAGAGATCTAATTAAACAAGAAAGATTTTACTAGATGTTCCAACTGATATAGCTGCCGCACAACTACAACCACAAGCAGTCGCTGTTGACCCTACTAGAAACAAAACACCTAAAGAAAAAATCGGAGAAATTGCGATAGCTGAAATATTTACCAATTAATATGATTAAAAAATTGAAACTTCAAAGGATCTAGATGCGTTTGCGTTTATGGGTTTTAATTACAAAGAAAATTACTTAAAACCCAAATATAAAAATGTGGGGAAAGAGAAATGGTATATTTGGATATATCTAATAAAATTTAACAAAGATCGGATTTCAAATAATGATCCATTATATATAGAATACATGAGAGAAATAAAAACCTCAGCATATATATTCAGATTGAGCAACAACATGGTTCGCGACCTTCTCCACCGCGATATGAAGAACATCTAACACCTCCGCAACAAAACTTTCAACCCGAACCTCAGCCTAAATCTTCCGGATTAACACCACGACCTGCATATATGTTTACCGATAAATCTCTTAGAGTTTTTGCTAACCAGGATAGTTTGCTCGATATTGCTATGCAGTATAATTCCAGAGATAGGTATTAAAAACCTGAATTTGTTAAACAAGTAGAACTTTGTAGCTGGCTTCCTTCATCATATTTTGCTTCCCTGAATTTGCGTGTTAATATGAAAGATCCAGGGCTCAAAAGTTTCAGGGAAGATGTCGTCACTGCAATAAATCAACCTAAAGAAGAATCTCATGATGCGTCTGGTCCTACTGTAACTGGTATTTATCCGAGTGGAACTCGCTGGAGTGGTCTCGTTGCTTGTCTTAATAATATTCTCTCTGACATAGCACGATTAGAAATTTTCATACGGGCTGCACGTGCTGGAAATAAGTTACCGGAAATAATTAATGAATGCGCTGATATTTGTCAACGATTATTTCAAGGTGGTATCATGTACATTAGAGTATATTTGGAATTTATCGATGAACTCGTTGATGGTTATCATAGTGACTCATTGTCACCACGATTAGATATAACGATAATAAATACGATGATCATACACTATCACCATTATGAACCTGTCATGGTCAGAGCAGTAAACTCACGATTACCCGTTTAAAGAACGATTTATGGAGATGGTAATGTTATTCAAAGGTTATTTGCAAGGATGGCTTCCAAAATAGCACCAATCGCAAAACAATTATAGATGAAAGATATTAATATTGTTGGTGAAAAAACTCCTGGTCCTATTGGGAATATTGCCAGTAAGGCGTTTTCTGTAGCAAAAGAACGACTAACACGATTAATACGACGAAACGTACAGCCGTTAAATTGCCATCCACGGAAACTATGTCTGGGAATGTCAGTAAAGTAATAAACTAAGCCGCGGATCAAAACTATCAGCGCTAATGAATCAAGGATCTGATCAATTACAACGAAATATTACAGAACACTTAATAGCAGGAAGCGGTTTGAGATCATTATTTAGATTGAGACACATATAATAATACTGTTCAAACAATCGTCTGACTCAGCATTTGATACAGACGGACCGGTTCTCAAAGATGAATCTGTACGCAATTTTAAGTTGTATTCTTATAATGCAGTACAACTGAAGCATTTATTGAAGTAGAAGGAGAAATCGTAAAGACGGATAATACACCATTTGCAGAAAATGCACTGGTTGGTTTTGTCAATAATGGGTTATGGCGCTGTTTGGTGGGGCTACATATATGATTGATGGAAGAGAGATTGAGTCTATTGAGCATAATGTTGATATCGCCGCAGTAATAGTCGGTTTAGCAAGATATTCTGATGATTATACAATATCAGCTGCTCCATTTATGATGTTTGCTAAGGATATTGCTAATCACGCTGATAATACTCAGTATGTCAAAGTACTGGCATCACAAGATACTGCAGTTGCACTACCAGTTGATTTTGAACATAAATCTAGACCGGGCGCTGATTTCGATATTATAAAAAGTGTTAATCCTATTTTCAACCTTGGATTTGCAAGACGTACAGCGATGTTGCAAGGTGATCGTAGATTATTTTCATGTGCAATTCCACTGTCTCATATATAAGGAGTTTGTAGAAATGTAAGAAAGGTTATCTTTGGAGCTAAACACACAGAAGTCCTCGTAACAAAAGGTGATGATAATGATGCAATCTGGCGAGATGATGGTCTTGCTGTTGGTATGGTAACTATAACAAAACTTTTATTAGTGATGTCAGTAATGACTCCATCGATCGCCGCAGAGGGAAAATTACTATCATTTATGGATACAGGTGGCAAATCATTACTATCATGGTTAACAGTTTTGACAGATAATATGGACTGTTCTATTAATGGTACATTTACATGGATTATATCATTACATTAGGGTATTTCTGCGCCGCGCCCTTTATTTGTTGCGCTACAGGATTTAACACAATTAATAGGTTCACAAACACACATTCATATGCTATTTGACCAACTGGGTGTTAAGAATAAACGGCCAACAAGAACCATCTGACGATATTTTACTTAATTATGGACGAAACCAAATAGCACGCGCATATCATCGTTTACTGACATTTATGGGAATTTATCTGAATGTAGATACTGGTCTGAAAATATCGCAATTTGATTTTAGAAACCTATATCCGATTTATTTCTTTTCTTTGGAACATCTCGATTTACCCAGACAGAGTGTCGTCGATAGACACTTCTGAGTTCGTGTGGTTCCGGTAAGTATCCCTAATTGCAGAGTAATAGCTATTATACTCAACGACAAATCGATGTTACTTGAGGGTGTTGGTGGACGAATGAGACTAATTGATGCATCAGTAGAAAATATGTAACACAATTAGATCACTCGAATTAGTATAAATGTCGTATAGTCACATTAGTGTTACTCTAACTAGTGATCAGATTAAAAAGTTACAGTCGGATTCAGATTAAAAATGCGGAACTACGTTTTCTTTAAAACACTATCAGATCATTGTTGGTCAGAATAAACTGACACTGACAACAGGTCAGAATAAGCATTTTAATGATGCAAATAAAAAATAAAAAAGGTGTCTGCGGTCGCAATCAAACACTCAATTAAATCAGGTGGTATATTTTTACTTTTCGCGGCTATACCAGCACTGATTCCCGCCGCCCCCACCGTAGAGAAATCTTAGGCGTTAGAAGCAATTGGGACATTGACGTGTATGGCATTAAAGAAAGCAACAGGGAGCAGATACAAAAAAAAATAAGATTAAGGTTACCAGGTAGCCGTTTCACTCGCTATGGGAGCGGCCTGAGTATTTACTCGTAAATGACGATTTAATAACGCCAATGTCAAACTTTGATTAAATCGATGCTGATAAAAAGTTAAGAATAAAAAAACTTCAGAGGTGATTTAATGCGAGATCAATTACCTAAACACGTAAATAAGATTGAAACCAGGATCATTAATCTCGATAATTCCACCAGGCCTGGAACTCACTGGATTGCATACGCGATTGATCCAAGTGGAATCGTTTATTTTGATTCATATCGGTTAGCACCACCAGAGGAAGTTATGTTGCATATAAATCGATTAAAAATTCCAATTTGGTACTCGACGCTACCAACACAGACAATAACCGACCCACCAATATGCGGCCAAGAAGTAATTAATGTCCTTGATGCTATATCAGCATATACTAAAGCACCACATAAAACCTTGCACAAATACACGTGTAATCTCTTTTTAGAGAGATCGTAAAATATAAGGATTGATATTTACAGGAGATCTCTCTCGAGCCTAAGCAAACCCACCGCGGAAATATCGGCCACCAAAGATGTAGAAACATTATCGAGGGTGAAATAATCGAATTGTTAAATCTTGTAGATGTGGAGCCATATGAAGTGGTTAGATTTAAGGACAAACAAAGAAAAATTAATGAATGATATTATAGTTATTTTTTTTGGAGTAACCGAAATCTCTATAGCGGTGTTTGATTCCACTGCTAAGATCAAACCAGATGTTCTTTTTGCAACTGTGCATGGGAATATCACAGCGCGAGTACACAAATCTGGTGATACAATGAAAGGCCCGATCGACATGAACTCGAATAAAAATAACCGCACTTGTTTTTTCAACGTTGGATAGCGACACTGTGACAAAAAACTATGTAGACGTCATCGACGGTAAACTATCAACGCTACGGGGCGAATATGATGTTCATGTAGGCGCGTTTGGAAAGAATTGATGAGACCAGTGAAAATTTCTTAGGAAAACCGCCAAATATCTCCATGACACTTTCCGATACATACATACGAGCAAACAAACGCAGGATATATCGTTAGTGATTTTTCTGCTATCTCTACCCATCTTGATAACGTTAAGATCCCGCAGAGAGAAATATTAATACCGAGTACTCGATACAACATGGATCTTTCACCTGGACACCTAAAAATAACATTTTTAGAATTAACACAGAGGTCCGGGGGTATCTATAGATTAACTTTAATTTCACCGTTACAATTTGATAAATGTCAGGTTTTATCTACTGGTGGTGTTAATAACGCAAGTGCGATCATAGACAAAGGAGCCACTGAAACGTTTACAATAACCTCCTCCACGCTAGTTAAAGAAGAGCGTTGCTGTCATCGTATGTATAATTTGTAATTGATTGAAGTGAATAATATAATGAATGTCCAACAATATCGATACGATCGAGTCCGCGAATTGCAAACTAAACTAAAGAATCTCGTTGACGTGTATCAGGTGAAGGTTAAAAACAATACCGCATGCGTATTACCAGCATGGATATAATCGTGTATTCGGCTTCAACTGTTATCGCTAGAACGGGTATATTGTTATAAGTGGTAACAATGATGGCACCTGTAATCGTCACAATTTGTGTTTCATCGGTAAAAACGATTACAGCGGTTCTTAATATCATTACAAAAGATATACACATGCAGTCATAATAAACTTCACGAGTGTATAATTAAATTACTTATCGCAGCGGCTGCAACTTCCCGATTATCTTCGTTGATATCATCTAGTCTCGACGATACAAAGATATTCGATAACGAGTTCATGGCAATGATTAACATCTTCGATACAGCGACATCAAAATGAGGAAAAACATAAGAATAATAATGACGACGGAATTACTGATACAGATTGCCGCGAACACAGCCCCATCAAAGACTACCATGATCTCAATAACCTCAACCAGCCCTGAATTCAGCGTGAACTTTCCAACTTCGATTCCGGTAAAGAAAAGCGCGCTAGCAAAATTACGAGTATATCACAGCTAGTCAAATATTAGATCAAAATCATTTGTTTGTCTGCAGTCGAATAATTCTCTTTTATATGCTAAAACAATTATAAGGATGGAAACCCTGAATGGAATGTTGTTTCTATACCATCCAATAACTAACTTGAACGTAGAATAAAATCCATTAGGGAAATGGATCAAAAATAGCTAAAATAGTCCACGAACCAACATTATCAGCCGTCATCGAGATAAACTCGCTCGGCTATGTTGTAGATATGCATCAGTCATCGCCCAGAACTGTGCTAGGATGTTATGAAATTCCACCACGTATAGATCAAAAACCGGGAGAACCAAACCTAAATGAATTTACCACAGATGTGAAATGGAATTATTCCATGTTATATCTGATGGCGAAAAAATGCCCTGGCGTATTAACGATCTGTTTACGACTGATACTGTAGGGCCGAATTTTAAAATGTTTGTAAACGAGGGGTATATTAATAGTTTTAAAGAAAGAATAACTCCCGAACTCACTCGCACATTTGGTAGATTACAAAATGTACATGTCAGTGCTATACAGTATTATTCTGACGACGTAAAACAACAAATTATCGAAACAATTCAACATTTAAATCAAAGAATAAAATATATCGAGTACATTAATCTACGAATTCTTGATCGAGTTGTAATGTTATAGATGCTCGCACGTATAATAACAAGGAAATATTCTTTTCAGATAAAGTAATCTTTGATCATTTTAAAATAACTGAACAACACTTACCAACATTTGTAATACCAGCACTGAAAACAGATGAACTCAGGAAATCACTCAGTGATCTTATTAATGACAACTGTCCTCTGATAGTCGATTCATGGAGAAAAGTAACTCCCGGGAGCATCGTCAAGGATAATAATAACACAGACGGTGGTGGGAGACATGTATCACCCGGGAATGTAAATATATCCTCGGTGACAGCAGTAAATCTCGTATGTGATGTTATTGACGGAAGCTACCAAATAAATCTCGAAAAATCACGTCAGGCACAGGAGGGATATATTTTATATTCGTTTACACCACTGGCTTCACCTGGATTTTTGATCGTGCAAGAACCAGTGACTCTCTACTATATGCAGTGTCATAATAATTTATCAACGAGAATAAATTTTAAACTCACTGATCAATTTGGTCATTGGATTGACCTCGATGAGGCTAATTTACAAATAAGTCTCTTTGTGAAATCGTAAATGTTGAAATTAACGTATACTTATTTTCAGATTTAAGCTCTTTAAGGTATTCAAAATCAGAAAGGATTTTGTCATAATTTAGTAATATCGGATTATTGTATTTCTTGATTTTTCAAATTTTTCATAGCAGAAATTATATCATTGATATTTTTGATAGTTCATTATAAAATAAATATACCTGCAATTAGTAAAATAAATAGGAATAATTAGCTATATTCAGATATAATCAAGCCGAATTATCTGGTTATATTTCTTAGAAAGGGTAGATTTGTATATTTTATCCGCAACATGTTGTACCGCGTGTGGGTGAATATCAAAATATTTACCAGCTTTATTCATTGACTGAATTATTAATTATTTGCCGGTCTCAACATTCACTGATTTAACGGCTCTTTTTCCAAACAATTTATATTTCCTGTCCCTCCGAATATTGAATTCTCACTTTGTGTCATAGATCGAAGGTTACATAATGATTATTTTTTGGATCTCAGTCAATGTAATCAATCCGTCATATACTTCATATACGAACCTGTGACATAGATATATTTTTTTCCAACATTAAATCTGAGATAACCAATATTACTGGCAGTGACCACTGGTCATTTCAACCGGCAGTGTCTGACTAAACCATTACGAGATGCTTCGTAGTTCTTGATAACGAGATATGGTTGAAATTTTTGCTTCATTTATATAATATATTTGTATTTATTTAAATCATCATTAATTTTAATTATTATTTGTTGAAAATTTACTAATATAATGCTCTGGGGTTCTTATAACATTATCTTTGACGTTTTCAGGGACGCTGTCAGGGTCGTTATTTCTTTATCATAATACCGTTTAAGCTCTCTGTATCGCTTACCACCACAACGGAGACACAGCTGTGTTTTTACGTACTCCATCACCGCATCGTATACAAGGTTTCGGACCTAAGCTTCCTTGTCGCAGACTCTGTGAACGATATCCGCAGAATTCGTTTCTGCAGGATTTATTACAAAGTATTACGGATCCTGTCATCAGTAATTTGCAGTGATTCGTTATATAAATCATTATATAAAATATTTTTTATTTAAATACTTGTCTTAATTATAGTATGGATGAATTTGAGAGATTATCCAAAATCAAACCCTGGAAAAACTCGAGATTTAATCTCGATATAATCTCTGTCGACACAGCAATAAAAAGTCTAGCGGAGAAAAAAAATGTTACTAAGAAAATGTATGATACGAAGAACAAATTTAAGAAAGATGGCGCATCTCACACATGGTCACCATTCTGAATCAGTGGTGATGTTGATGCACCCATGAACGATAATCGACCAGCGAGTAGAATCGCATGTCTCGATCATCCAAAGTATTTTGTCAGAGTATAATTTATCATACTAGCACAAACAGGAAATTGGATTATTCGTGATAACACGATCCTGTCCTTGCCAATAAAAAAACCGTCATTGTGAGCCAAGGATCCAGGCCAGGAATATTGGCATCAGAGACTGAAATCAGAGACTGACAAACCGTATGACGAGCAATCATACCTTGTGAACGCGGTTATTTATGGAATTTATCTGATAAATGAAAAACCCAGCGTTGAGAATCTGAAACCGATGAAACTGTCAAGGATAAATTGTGTGTCCGAACGAGTAACAGAGCATTTTACAAATGCGATGCGTGGAAACGGTCTGACAGATCTAAGACGTAAACAAATAAACAAATGGGCTGAATCATTCAATAATACGATAGACGATGTGGCTGATTTAAAAAAAACATTAAAATTCCCAATAATCGTAGCAACGATAACAGGAGACGTATTATACGAATCAAAGTATAAAAAACGAAGCTCCAAAAAAAATCATTGATCATAATGGCACGCTTGTACTAATGCATTAATAATTTTTCCACGACATTGAATAATAATAATTTTAATTATATCATATCGAGCGCAGACTGAAGTTTGGTTACCACAAATTGATTGTGCTAGTCTTGCTAAAATTATTAACTATTACAAGGAAAGGTTTCCAGATCTCGCCAAGGACTATATTATTACACGATCAGAGGAGATCTTTACGTGTAGACGTGAACTCAGTGATAAAAACGCAAAGGATCTCGGTAGACGAATAATCGGTAAATTCACCCAAGGCGGGGCATATGATAACAAGCGGCATTGTGCACGATTAACTGTAGATGACGCTGAATTCATTTTTTAATTGTGGATGCAACAGCTTGATATATATTTGTCAGTGGTGAAAATCCTTACTTGTCTGATGGAACAAAGTTGTGAACCATTGTTAGTTACATCGATGGCAAATCTCCTCTGTATAATCATCTAAGATCATCTATGCTGGCTTATGTTTCTATAAACCTGCCATAGATGATAAATATATTCCCTAACACTGCAGTCAGAATCGCCATGTATTATTTATATAAAGCAAGTATATAGAAACAGTGGCTAGTTTTACAAATTATGATGCGCGTTGGGGATCATGGAGAATAAAACAAGAAATGTTACTGATCATTCTGAATCTGCTGATCTTATGGTTGAAGATACTTGCCTGAAAAATAATCAAATATCAGAATTATCGAATGCACTTTCGTTATCCGATCCAATATGTAGATATAAGACCGTTTACCTAAGCAGTCAAAGCGGTTATCGAAAAACAACACGAGTGAACAAATTATTTCGATGGAAGCCAGATATGATTGTGTGCTAACACCCACACACCAACTTGCCAGAGAGATGAAACAACGAGGGGTTTCCTTCGGTATAAGTGTGACGTATTGACTCCTGATCGAATGGAAGAGAACATATTCAAAGAACATTATTTGGAATGATATGCACAGTGTCGCTGGATATATTAAAAATGTTTCTTGATTGGTTGCAACTGAAAAATACAACTGTGATAATGTGTGGCATTCATGGCCAACCATCGTTCTTTGTCGGTTTGCCTCAGCATTATTGGTTGAAGAAGTTTGTAGATTATTACGAAAAAAAAAATACTGAGCTTTGAGCGCTCGATTCAAATTGAAGTGGGTTCAATAAATTAATCAGATTAAAGTCGGATAAAATTCAATGCAAAATAGCGTGTAAAATAATTCCAGAAACTTCGTTAATGATTTTTGGGAAGCATGGGGACCAAACGAATTGATAGTGACAATAGTAAAGATAGTCAGAGACCCACTTCAACAGCAGTTGTTAAAAAAAAAAACATAACGAAAAGTTCCCAACGCTGTCTGCACCGTTATGTTATAGACCAGCTGATACACGAAGACAGAATATTGGAGTTTTCCTGGGGAAACAGAAAAACAAAATCTCGTATTAAATGATATTGTTCTGGTCGATATTGATGTTGTCGAAGATGCATTACGCGCTCACAAGTTTCCCTGGATGCTAGGATACGCAATGACGACTCACTCATCTCAGGGGTTAACCATCTCTGATACATTTGTTTGGATCATAGATGATTCTCATCGAGTGATCGAATTAGTTTATATCGCAGTGTAATGAGTTAGAAAAATAAATCATCTTTAGAGAGTCATTTTAAATTCTAATGACACCAGTAACGAAACTGTCAGCAATGATATAATAAAAAAAAGAGTGGGAAAAACTTGCTGGTTATAAACAAAGTGACAAAACAAATAATAGAGAATTTGATATTGATGCTGAATTTATAACGATGCCGAAACAACATCATAATAATCATTGTGCGAGTTGTAATTGTATAACGATATCGTCCTGATCTCAAAACAAAATTACACGCCAATGTACCGCAGACAGAAAAGATAGTAGTCTTGGTCATACATGAGAAAATACTATGCTGATCTGTCTTGATCATGAGTGTGGTCGACAGAGAGGTGCTAGTTAAGAGATCGCTGTGGTAATTGTGTACCCTCGGGTATCGCTTGCTACCGTTTACGTGTAAACCCACGCTGAGGATCAGTTGAATCTAATGTATAGATTGCGGGTTTACCCGTGGATCTTGTTATGTTAGATATTTTGTGTGATGTAACACTCTAGAAAGGATCAGAAGATTCTTTTTCTACCTTCCTTGAGCTCACCCGGTTCGTACAAATATCTCACAGTCACATTACCAAGTATGTTTTTTTTTAAAAATTCATTTCGTGCGGGTATATATTTTTTGTGATCGCGCTATTAGGTTTCACATTTTTTTTTCATTATTTAACGCAGCTATCACATTTGGTAATATTGGAACCCATTCACGAGATCTCTTCTCTTGAATAAATTCATGCGCGTATTGATATCCAAATAAATGCTCGGCAAGTGTTCGATTAAATCGTTCAACAATTGCCTGATCGCGGTATATTGCAGTATGTCCTCGTCTGATGGTGACGTTATGTTGCTTCATTAACAATAACATTGCACCTGGAAATTCCTTGCCAGGATCAATCTATAATAGATTTGGCCATTGTAAAGGTCCTCGTCGATACATTCGTTCAAACGCAGAAGATACTTCTTTCGCCGCCTTGGTCAATGATGGCTCAGTTTCTTTGTATCTACTCGCAACATCAAATACTGTTAACGCGTACTTGTACGTCCTTGTTTTGACAGTATCAAATTGTAAGAATAATATATGCACCTGATGAACTTCATTTGGAACGATGACATCAAAATGTGCAAAGTGAATTTGTTTAGGCGGTGGTAGATAAATCTGCCATATCTGTCTTGATAACCAATCTGCTGCAGTAAATTGTGTGACCTTTGCTGCTTCGGCGAGTTTACTAATACCTTTGTTACCTCTCCAATATCCTTTTGGGGAATAATAAATATATTCCAGAGTAATATTAATCAGCCCATTAATTACCGGCACCTAGCAGTAGTTTACACTTCATCGCAGATCTTACTAACCAGTTATCTAATGATTCATTGAAAGATTTACTCCTATTAGAATTTAACGTGTGAATCAATTTCACATCTACAATATGCCTATCTTGTACATTTGTACTTTTATAAGACACATCGTGAACATGACATGCCTTATCAAAAGCGTTTATAGGATATTGACCTGGTCTTGGTTGGTCTTGGCTGTCAAGTCTGATATCAAGTCTGGTTCCAGAGCCACAGTAATTGTGTCCTGAAAGATGTTTTTTCCTAGGTATTTACTCCATGGAGTTCCCGGGTGTTGTGTCAATTTTGCTACAATATCACAACCTAGATTTTGTTTATAAAATCTTCACCTGATTTTGCAGAAATAAATCTAAATTTCTTTGTACCACTTTTTCTTTGTGCACTCTTACCGGCAACTCCTGATCTGTTATTTTTTCTTGTAATTGTTATTAAGTCGTTTGTGCTAGTACGCGTCTTGCATTTCACAGAATATATATCCATAATTTATTGATAATAACATGAATATGAATGTAATTAATTTTCAGCGACAAAAAGGCGGGGACCTGTTAAGTATAAATTCTTACTATCAATTGGACCATCTGGAAGTGGCAAGACACAACTGTTACTTAATCTGATGAGGAGATGGATGACGTGGGATACGTTGTATTTGATTGCTCCGTCCGTTTATGATCAACGGTGCGATGATGCCTTAAAATATTTTAATGAAAACGCGAAATTGTTAAATAAAGATGGTGATGATAGTATTAATTTTATCACTGGTATCGAACATGCATCGAGTGTTGATAACCGTGATGGAAATATTAATAATTTAGTCGTATACGATGATATAATGCTGGATAAACAATCAAATCCTGCTCGGATATTCTCCCGAGCCAGACATAAAAATATTGATGCGATTTATGTTACTCAGCGATATACAAAAATGCCAAAGGTCATCAGAGACAATTGTAATATTCTTTTTTTGTTTAATAGAAGTGATACCCACACTCTAAGAAATATTCATCAGACCTGGTGTAGCGGTGACAGATTATAATCTTTTTAGAGATATTTATAGTCATGCTACCCCACATTGATTTATAACAATTCATTTACCTGATCCACTATCAAGATATCGTATCGGACTTGATACAATGTTTAGATAAAATCCATTGCAGTAGAGAGGGCGTGACAACGAGCATGCGTCTCAGTTAGTCACGAGCCTTAGTTCTGTTTTGTCACATTATTTATTTTTTCGGTTTTTGAGGAGGCTTTTGTTTGCCAAATTGACGCCTCTAAAAAGTTGCAGGGTTCACCCTTTCTGCTGCTCTATCATAGAAATTGACAGGAATGTTAATGCCTGTACAGTTGAACACACTCTGGTGCTGACGGTAGTTTCTCTTCTGGCCAAAATTGTTGTTGGCTGAATACAGATATGAAAGGACAGTCCACATTAATAACCTAATACTGTGATACATATTTGGGCGTTGGAATGTAAGTTAAGACCTCACAATGGGCAGTATTACAACAAATCGATGTAAGGCGCTTCGCAGCGGGCAAATACCCATTCATTCCACTCAAACGTGTAAATTTTTATACGCTTCAGCATGATATCATTAGCTTGACCAGCCTGCAGATCAGGTGTTAAGAGTGGAAACAAATAAATTAGAAAGCCATTCCTTGTCGCTTGACACTTCGTCATTTTAATATTTAAAGTTATTGTGAATGAATATACCAGTAGGTATGTCGCATTGTGTATTAATTACATTTTATATGAATGAGAGTACTTGTCGCAAACCTCAAGATCAATAATAACAATAGGCTCATGTTACTTCTAAAATAATGACATGGATTTAGATATTACACTCCTGTTGACGTCAATGTTTTGGGCAAATTACAGAAGGTTCCGCAAACTGAGCAAGGAACGTCATAAATGCAAAATGTATGAAGGGATTAAATCATTTTCAGCAAGATTGTAGTTGCACAGGTAAATATTTGAAGAAATGGTGTAATTCATATTGGATTGGAAGCTATTTTAGATAGTTTAGACATATTTTATTTTCAAGATCACAAATATGTATCCTAACCAGAAGGATAAGAGGTAATATTTAAAATTGAAGTTTATCTCTATTATAAACTTAATTAATTAAGAAACATGCGAGCAAGAATTGTGGTTGTGGAAAAGTAAAGACAGGTAACTTACCTATAATGAAATGAAAAAGATGATGAAAAGAAAAGAGAAGAGGGATAGTGTTCAGTGTGGTAAGGTACGCACACGTTTTAACTGCAGTCATAATAGACTAACTATAATCATATGTTTGTGATTTGTTCATGTAAAATAACAAATTACTGCATTTACTTCCGTAATACAATGTTTATGTTCTATTGAGTAACATTGTATGATAGTATATAGGTTATTCAATGTTTGGATCTAAAGTATGTTGATCTAGACATATATAATTTGATTTTAGAAGAACATATTTGCATTTTAATTGTTGTCATACATGAGATGTTTCTCTCTCTCTCTCTCTCTCTCTCTCTCTCTCTCTCTCTCTCTCTCTCTCTCTCTCTCTCTCTCTCTCTCTCATCTGTACCATGCTTAACGGAGTTTCCAAATTCTCTCGGCGCTAAATTGCGTACATTTATCATATTCTGTAAGTACTTCATCTAAACTGTTGAGAGCTGAGAGTTTTATTACTTTGAACACGTGTATATAGAAATTATACCGCTTGTTAAATCAACGCGAAAAAAAATTGTTTGTTGTTTTTCATTGCCTTTTTAAATATTATAAATAGACGACGTAGTATTTAACTTCTACGTAGATACATGAGTAGCCATGCATGCAGCTCTTTGCTGAAAATTGACTGTCAGGTAATTGGAAATGACCGCCGAGCAACGTTGTCTTTTATACTGAAAACTTTAGTTTTGTATAAAACGCGCAGATTAGGCAGCTGCTTTTGTGTTATAGCCTCATGGTTTTTGTTTTCGGGGTTAACGCCATTTTCAGCTTCTGCACGGCGGTCAGTATAAATGGGGGTGGAAGAAACGGGAAAATTCTGGCAAGAACAACAGATCAAAGAGAAGCTACTTGTATGCTTGCTCAAATACCCACACTGGCTGAGCACGAAATTCGTACCCACGCAGAAAATGATTCGTAACAGTGAACGCTATAGACCACTCAGTTACTCGGGACTCCGGGTCCTTTCGTCATAATCAGGTTTGAAATTTTAAATCAGTAGCTGAACTAAACTTTTTGCAGTGATGCTTTTCAGTTTTAAATCTGGGGATTGGGGGTGGGGGAGAGTACATACACACGGGTAGATAGCTTCAGTCAATTGGGAATTTTCTTGCATCTTGGTATATGTGTCATTTCCACAAGATCCGAAATATGATCCTTAGAAAATAGTTGAGCAATGTTATACGTTAACATGGCCGCTTAAAATATGATCTTTCTGTGATGTGTTCTTACGCATGTAGAAGAGGGGTGCAAGTTATTGTCAGAGAGAAAGTGAATGAAAACACGTTTCTATATTATTAGCGTGTTTATGAGAACGTAAAATTAGATGTTCGTACACCAGGCTACTCTTTTCGACACTGATTGAGTCGAACGGAAGATAGAGTGTGAAAGACATAATTCACTAGGCCAGTCGTACGAATGTTACAAAGTCAAAATACATGGGTACATAATTACAATAAAAACAAACGTTGTGTTTGATGCTGGCCACTTTCATGACTTTGTATTTAACATAATGATATTCATGAAGCAAATATTTGCTGTGCATTTACATCATAACATAACTATATGAACAAAGTCTATAGATTAAAGGTGCTACGAAATTGAAGAGCGAGACATTTTGTATACTTTCAAGCCTGCAACAGCCGTAAACAGAAATACAGCAATAGAGCTTGCTGCAATTATTGCAGTCACAAATAGTTGGGTGGGGAAAGAACAAAAATGTCCAGTATTAAAGAAACGAAAAATCAATGTTGATTAATACTAAATCGACAAATTCTCAGGTCGATGGACAGTTTCCATATTGTAGGGAAGAGAAGTACTAACGACTGGATATTTTTTCACATAGGACATAGTGAACCTGCTGCAAGCGAGAATCCACTGCTTTATTGTGAATTGGATATTCCTAATGTTTGGGACGATGCTAAGTTCACGACAGTACTGTGCTTATCTACCAAATCACACCTCCCATCATATACATAGCGAGTGTAAATAGTTTTTAAATGATAACGAAAAATAATAAATGGTCACTTACTTTTGCCATTTTCTGGGTAATAGGCTAAGTGATGAGCTTTCTTCAGAAAATGTGTCTGTGAAATGGTTCGAAATTATTAGCATGCAAGAACTTAGTATTGCACACATAGTTAATAAGCAAATTGAAGGTGAATTTGTACAAATAATTTTCTCTCAATCTAAAGGAATGAAATACATTTGTCTAGGACAGTTGCACGTGAAACTGGTAGATTATTGTGTCTTCTGGATTAGTCAGTTCAATTTGTTTTTGTGTTTAGGTATCTTTCGATTTTTAAGACACGCTGTAATTGTATTATGCAGCATTCCGAAACTTTCGTTTCGGTATTATTTATATTTTACCGATGCTTGCTGAGCAAGCATTTATTTGTTTATATCTATGATATCTTTTTGTTCAAACAAATTGTAATACGCTCTTCTATTGAAGTAGCTGGCTTAAATGAATACCTCTACAGTGCTCGTATTCGAAGTCTCTCACTTGAAAAGTTTTATTTGTAGGGGACGCCTCAAGGTCGCCATTTTACGTGGAGGGCAAGAATGTGGCAGGTAATTTTAAACGATTATATATAATTTGAAGACTATTTTGAATTCATGTTTATACACTTGTTTCTTTAATTTATCAAGTTAGCTATTAATTACTTATGTAGTGAACCAATGGAAAAAATATACTTGGATAATTAATTAAAAGACCTACATGATGTGTTCCTAATTCTCTCATTGTCATTATTACAAACTGGTCTCGCTAATTGCTGAACATTTATTTGTTCTTCTTTTTCATTTTTCAACCGACGTTTGAAATTACAGTCTGTTGTCAGCTAAATTATTAATTTTATGCTAAAAAAATAATTTACGTGAAAATTACTTCATTTCTAATAATTTTTCGTTAGGTAATGACAGCTAAAATCTATTTTCTATATGCGGATTAAAAGAATATAAATTCAGACTATAGTCATTAATATCAGCATGGGATATATGACAGATCAATTCGCAAAGGTAAAATATGACATTATAAACGATCTAGTAATGCGTTCAATATAAATCGGTTTATACAAGGACACAAGAGGATGTTTAAAATTATGTACAACAGCCAATTATCCATGAGAATTGTATGCAATCTTAAATGCTCATCAATAAATGAGCAAATCTAAGTCTTTTCAAGTGACGATTTTAGTTTACTCCGCATTTTAATCCTCTTTGAACGTGTCAAACAGCTAGTTTTATATGAAAAGTGTTTGGTTTGACCTCCGCCCTTATTCTATGCCATTTAAGGATTTCAAGATACTGAAGGCTTCTTTGGTCCAGCAAAAGTAAACAATACTTTTCTTGAAGTATTCAAATGTTACTTCACTGCTTTTATTCCTTTCAAAACAATTTTGTGATTAGTTATTCACTCTCGAGTATCAAAATAAGTTCAGTATCCACAAATTCAATTCCCTAATGGCTAAATCATGTGCAAGATCGTAAAAGTTTTCTATAATTGCAAACCAGGAAACAATATTTCAATTAACACTGGCCGTTTTAAGGAACTATTCAATCCAAAATGAAATATTATTATTGATTTCACATGAATTTTGATCGAATGATCAATAACGACAGAAACACAAAATAGACAAAGAAATTAATTATATTGTATCAGGTCTCGGCACTTTGATTTCAACTTCATTATAATTGTTTAATACGTGTAAGAGAACAACTTTAACAAGCTGTTTTTATGTTTCTCTTTAATCGGGGTCCATTCTCGAGTGCCATAATTTTTATGAGAAATAGATGTTTCCGGTTCATTTTGCAATTTTCATTATCTCTTGTTTGCTAAGTTAGGAAGATACACAAATATTATATTTTCCTATTAAATAGCGGGCAAAAAATTTGCTGTAACTCAGCTTTGTTCGATTGAAACGAAATACGACTACTGTCGACGCAGTATACAACCAAATTCCAAGTATATTCCAGAACAATTGCGATCAGAAGCATTTGGGGTAAGTACTTTTGGAAATAATAAATTGTATAAAGATGCGTTAAGGATTGTTTGCAGTTGAGGCGTTTTCAAATAGCTCATAGGTCTGTTTGACTCATAGTTCATCTTCAATGTTCTCCAACTCATTTCATTAAAATCCCATTGTCTTCTTTGTATTTCTATCTGCAATAGATTTGTTCAGCTCCTGATTGTACTCTAAATCTAAGGCAGAGATGCAGGTACTGTTACAGGAAAAAAATATCTAGTTTTGGCTTCGATAAATTAAATTTTTTTTCCATCCATGACGTGTCCATTTCCTTCACTACTTAAATTATGAAAGACACACAAGCTATATATTTACGATTTGGAACTGAACCAGTGTTAAAATAATGAATATTAAAATGATAGACTGTAGATGGTAGATAGGTTCTTTCAAGCAAACCTCGAATAGGGTAATTTTCAGACTGAAGAGCAGCGATTAATTAATGATGCTGTAAATCTTTGCTAGTGATTTTGATGATTATGATATGTTTGGTATTCATACTGGACAAAAACCGTAACATAAAATTATTTTTTTTTTAGAGACCGACTATCTCCAAATGCTTAATACTAACACTCTAAAAGCCAGAGGTATATATATATATATATATATATATATATGATGTGTGTGTGTGTGTGTCTACGATTATGACGCTTTAATCTAAGTAACATAAGAGTGAGAGCAAAACAGGTTTTGTAAAACTCAATAAATAATGTATTTCAATTGACTATTACGAGAAAAGTTAAACTTACACTATAGTATGGAAATGCAGTCTTACTACGTCCTAAAGTTCTAGAACAAGTCCAAATTAACAGCAATGTATCCAATAAGAAGAACTTCATAAAGATAGTCCATTAACCAAATTATCAAAATACAGTGCTAAGATCACGGAGACTTCCAGTTTCAAAGAGCTCTTCGACATTACTAACAAACTAATGTCAAGGAACAATTGTACACCACTTCTAACTACCTTCTCTCCAGTAGACCTTCCAGACCTGTTTGAATTTTTTTTCCGTGACAAGGTACAAACCATTAGAGATAAGCTTGACAACACAAATTTAAATTGACTCGCGTCACCATTCAGCTGCGATACAGAATTTCAGCGACAACCGTTAGCAGCATTTTAACCTGTCTCTATGGATTTAGTACGGATGATCGATGATGAAGAGTGCACCAAAGGCATGACAACTTGATCCAATTCCAACATCACTGCTGCTGGAGAGCTCAAATTCAATATTTCTTTCGCTAAGTGAAGTTATTAATATCCCTCTCTCATCCGGGAAATTCCCAACATTTTTCAAAACTGCTACTGTAAAGCATCTGCTGAAAAAACCAACACTAGACAACGGTTTAAAGAACTACCACCCAATTTTTAAAACTTCCGTTCATATAAAAACTCTTAGAAACGTTGAACTACCCAAAATGTATATCATCTGAATTCAGACAGTCTTTTTAGCAATGTACAGTCTGCATATCACCCTTGCCACAGTACTGAAACTACTCTTCTGAAAGTAGTTAATGACATTCTCTCTGCTTTGGATAGCAGAAAGTACAGTCATCACCCTCCTTGATGTGTCTGTAGCGTTTGATACAATGGAACATGATATATTACTTCACCATCTCCGGCATGTGATTGGCATTCACCATACAGATCTACGGTGGTTCAAGTCTTACTTGGTCAACTGAACACACGTTATATATTCATATTGAATACACTCCAGCCCAGTTGATCTATGTTGTGGTGTTCCACGGGTATCTGTTCTAGGACTGTTCTCTTCCATCTATACACTCAGCCGCTCTCATGAGTCATAGATCATCATACAGTGTCTCACAAATGGTTCGCTCATGACACCCAAATATACAAGTATAGCCACCCAAGTGAAGTTGATGCTATCATCCAAGGAGTAGATAGGTGCATTTCAGATGTAATATGCATTTCTGATGTAATATCATGCATGACATGTAACAAGCTGCAGACGAATGATGATAAAACCAAGGCCATTCTGATCAAAACACAAATACTGTCTCATTCACATCCTTTACTCAAACAATAAATATCAGCAACACCAACATTACATTTACAGTCAGTGTGAAATCTAGGTGTTACACTAGACAGTACTCACACATTGCACCAACATGTCACAAACATATTGAAGGCTGCATATCTTGAGATGAGATGTATCAGCGCCATTCGCAAATATCTTTCAGTCAATGCCACTAAAACACTTCTGTAATAATTAGTACTTCCAAGACTGGGCTATTGTAACTCAAGTCTGTCTACTCCTGAAACTTCAAAACGTTCACAACACAGCTGCTCGGATCATCCATAGAGTACCACGATCAGACCAGATATTCCCGCTGCTCTGTACCCTACACTGGCTATCCATTCGATACAAAATAAAACACAAAATTTGTTCTCTGTGCTACGTTTCACTGACGGACTCCAGTCCAACATACATATCTGGCCTCACCGATGTGTACACACCATAAAGATACTTACGCGCCCCTTCTGACAATCGTATACTCGTTATTACCACTATGAAAACGAAGTCATATGAACATTTTTTTTTTTGCATTCAACGACCTAGCAACGTGGAACGAATTGCCCATTGAAAGTAGATACAAACACGCAGCGATCCCTTTCAAAAGTGTTCTGAAAACTTACCTTGTCTGTCTGCAAGAACAAACTTAAAGACCTAATAATGTTTCCTACCTTAAATATTTTCAGCATATGTTTATAATTTCTAATTCAGTTGTTTAATTTGAGTTTGTTTTGTTTTGGTAGTCATATCATTATAGGTGTTTTAAAGCTCTTAGAGCTTCTAAACATTAGGCGCTATACAAAGTCCTTATTATTATTATTATTATTATTATTATTATTATTAATGCTAGTCATTCAGTTTGACTGATTACACTGTGTTCGCTAGAAACGTGTCAGTTGCAGAACAAGTAAGTTTAAAAAAATCCAAAATCTATTATTTAAATTTAAAATTTTGTATGCAAATACCTCTGTCCTCAGTTGATATGTTTTCACAATGACGTGTAATTCGCTGTTGATTTCGATCGCTAATCTTTTCGTTTAGAGCTAAGGTAATTATTTTAACTACTGCTTCATTTTTGTCTAAGTCGGCTGACAGATACTGGATATTTGCCTTGCTTAACAATGGCGTACTAAGCGTAAATGGCGCTTAGAGCGGCGATTAATACGTATCACATTCACTGCGAATTTGCACATCCTCACTATTTATCCATCAGCAAGTTGGATAATAGGAAATCTGGGTAAAATATCGCATTCTCGAAAGGAAAAGTCACGGTTAAACGCTATTTTCAAAAGAAATTCTCTAGCTACTTATAAATCATATATCATGTTTACCGAGAGGTCGATCGACAACGAGGACATGATTTAAGAGATATGTTAAAATCGGTATTTCATTCGGTGGCCTCGATCTTGGAACCAATGGTGGAGCGATGATTGTCGCCATTGAAAGATGCCGCATTGACATTGACTCTCTCTACCGTCCTCCTCCTAGTAGACAAAACAAGCTGACTGAATCTCTCTTTTGGAGCAGTTTCCAAATCTTCTTGAGTATGGAAATTCGATAGGTGGCAACCTAATTATTCTTGGAGATTTCAACTTTCACTATGACTGTCCTGGTAAACCAAACACGTCAAAACTCATAGATTCCATTCATGTTTTCAATCTTAAACAGTCGGTTAACCAACCTACCCATAAACTTGGTCACATTTTAGACTGGTTTCTTTATAGACCTGATGATAATATTCTGCAATCAACTCTTGTATCCCACGAACTTGCATCGGATCACCTCTGTATTCTCGACGTATCAGTCCCTAACCCTCCACCTCTATTTGCTACTAAGAGAAACCTCCGTATGATAAATAGAACCAAATTCATGCATGACATTCAAGAAAACCTAACAACGTTTTTTACATCCAACAGCGGAACAACTTGATAACTTCCTGCGTTCATTGCTTGAAAAACATGCCCCAGCCACCAAATGCAGAGTATCAATAAAAAAGTGTTCTCCTTGGTATAGCAGTAAGTACCAGCTTCGCACTGCTAAAAAGACCGCCGAAAAAGCAGAGAGGCTTTGGCTTTCCACCAGACTCACTATTCATAAACAAATCTACGAAGCCGCTAAGAAGAACGTCAAAAACATAGTCCATTTAGCCAAATCATCCACTACAGTTCTAAGATCACGGAGAGTTCCAGCTGCAAAGAGTTCTTCGAGATAACTAACAAACTAATGTCAAGAAACAAATGTACACCACCTCCAACGACCTTCTCTCCACTAGACCTACCAGACCAATTTGAAAATATCTTCAATGACAAAGTTCAAACCATCAGAGATTCGCTTGACAGCACAATTTCAACTGATTCGTCACCATACAGATATGATGCAGAATTTCAGCGACAACCGTTAGGAGCATTTGTTTCTATAGATTTAGCACGGACAATCGTGATGAAAAGTGCACCAAAGTCTTGTGAACTTGATCCAATTCCGACATCACTGCTGCTTGAGTGCTTAGAACCAATATTGCTTTCAATAACTGATGTTATTAATATCTCTCTCTCATCAGGGAAATTCCCATCATTTTTCAAAACTGCCATCATAAAGCCACTGCCTTTCATATAAAAAATCTTAGAAAAGGTTGTTCTAACTCAGCTTGTATCTCATTTGAATTCAAACAGTCTTTTTAGCAATGTACAGTCTGCATATCGCCCTTGCCACAATACGGAACTACTCTTCTGAATGTATTTAGTGACATTCTCTCTGCTTTGGATAGTGGAAAGATTATAGTCCTCACTCTCCTAGATTTATCTGCAGCATTTGACACTATAGACCATGATATATTACTCCACCGTCTCCAGCATGTATTTGGCATTTAGAATATAGCCTTACTGTGGTTCAAGTCCTACTTAGTCAACAGGACACAAATTATATCTTCAAATGGAATACACTCCAGCCCAGTTGACGTATGTTATGGTGTTCCACAGGGATCTGTTCTTGGACCTGTTCTCTTCATTCTGTACACTCAGCCGCTCTCAAGTGTCATAGATCATCACCTAGTGTTGCACCAACTGTACGCTGATGACACCCAAATATACAAGTCTAGCCACCCAACTGAAGTTGATGCTACCATCCATGGAGTAGAGAAGTGAATTATGGATGTGAAATAATGGATGACATGTAACAAGCTGCAGATGAATGATGATACAACTGAGGCTATTCTGATCACAATACAAAGACTTTCTCATCCACATCCTTTACCTCAGAAAATAAATATCAGCAACACCAACATTAAGTTCTCACAGTCAGTACGGAATCTAGGTGTTACTCTAGACAGTACTCTCACATTGCACCAACATGTCATGAACATCTGCAGGGCTGCATATCTTGAATTGAGACGCATCAGTTTCATTCGTAAATATCTTTCTGTTGATGCCACAAAAACACGTGTGTGTTCATTAGTACTTTCAAGACTGGACTATTGTAACTCAATTATGTCTGGTTCGTCACAATATTTACTCCAGAAACTTCAGAAAGTTCAAAACACAGCTGTACGGATCATCTTTAGAGTACCTCGATCAGAGCACACCTCACCACTGCTCTATATCCTACACTGGCTATCAATTCGATACAGAATCAAACACAGAATTTGTTCTCTGTGCTATATTTCAATGACAGTCTCCAGTCCAACATACCTATCCAGCCTCACCCATGTGTATACACCAGCTAGATCCTTACGCTCTTCTTCTGTTAATCGTATACTCATTGTTCCCAAGGTGAAAACAAAGTCATATGGACAACGTTCGTTTGCATACCAGAGCCCGGAGACGTGGAATGAATTGCTCATTGAAATTAGACACAAAGACACAGTGGTCCCTTTTAAGAGTGCCCTCAATACTCACCTGTTTCGACTTCAGGGACAAACTTAGCGACCTAATCATGTTTTGTATCTTATATATTTTCAGCATGTTTTTATGCTTTCCAATCTAATTGTTTTGTCATTTGTTGTTCTGTAGTGTAGTCATATCATTATTGATGGTGTAAAGCGCTTGGAGCTTTTAAAGATTATTCGCTATACAAAGTCCTTATTATTATTATTATTATTATTATTATTATTATTATTATTATTATTATTATTATTATTATTAAATTCAATGCAATCACCGAGGATACATTGACGTTTTGAGGAGCGTTTTGCCGCCCGTATCCGTCTGGGTAATTATTATGCTTGAGGACGGTTGCCTGTGGTTGTGTTATTTTTTTCCATGCGGCGAGTATTTGTGGAAAGTACTCATCGAGGAGATCATAGGTTGATTTTTTAAATTGGTCTACATTATACTCAGGAAACTTAAATGCTGGAATATCTTCTACACGTATTTTGTATGTTTTTGCAAATTTTATCCTTGATTTAGGATTTGTATCATTTAAGACTGAATAATCCATAACTTAAATACTTCCATATCAGCGATAATTTGATTACATATTTCTGTGTATTTCATGATTTCATCTCGGGGGGATTCTTTAGAAAGTTTTTCTCTTAGAATATGTCTATATTTTTCAAGTTCATTTTTTATTTTTATAAAGTGTTCAGTAATTCTACTTGGAATTTCTTGATACCATCCACCACCTGGCTCAATCCACGCACGAAAAAAATCTCAGAGCTCGAAAATGTCCATCATACGATATTATTACATCATGATATGATTCCTTATTTGAAGTATAATCAGATTTTTTCGGTTCAGGTGGTACATTAACGGTTTCTTGTCGAGGTGGGATTTCAGGCCATCCTAACACGGTTCTTATAGAACTCTGATATATATCTACGACGTATCCGGGCGAGTTTATCTAAGTGACAGATGATAACGTCGGCTCGTGAACTGTTATAGCGATTTTTGATTCTTTGATTCTTTTCCCGTAATGGATTTTATTCTGCGTTGTATTTCGTTAATGATCTGTTCGATTTGGTAGGACCCAGATGGTAACGAAACAACGTTCCAGTCTGGAGTACCATCGGGTTTATTCTTACTCGCAAACACCAGGGAATTATTCGGTTGTTGACCGCCAAATGATTTTGATCTAATATTTGGCCAACTATGGTATACTCGTAATTTTGCCAGTACTATCTCCTTCACGGCAATCGCAGTAGGGAAATTCACACTGAATTCAGGATTGGTTGAGGTTATTGAGATCATGCTGGTTTTCACCGGTGTGGTATTTTCTGCTATTCGTTGAAGTAGTTCTTGCGACTGTTGTTATTATATTCGTGTTGTCGCTCTAATTTTGACATCGCGGAATCATAAACACGTACCATCGCTGAGAACTCACTATCGGATATTAATGTGTCATCGAGTGACGACGATATCATCGAGGATAATTGGGAGTATGCGGTTGACACAACATGGAATTTAACTACGTAGTTTTGTAGTTTACGCTGGCTACATGATGATATTTTTTTGTTATTATTGAAATAATTCCCGCTATTATTGTCGCTGCTGATATACAAATTGGAACAGCTATCGGGGCAATCGATGTCACCGAGGATAGTATTATACCAACTCCGGTGATTACACCTGATATCGAGTACACAGTAACATCAACTGCGGTGATTCTTCGTCGATATTTTTTATTTTTACTTGATACTCCTTAGTGAGTGTTTTCAGTTTAGTTTGAAATTCTCTGACCTGATCATGGCGACATTGCTGTGACGTTGCCAATGATGACATTTTATTTATTACAACAGAATTCAATTTAGTTGTTTACTTTAATTCGCTACGAATTCCACATACCATGTTACTGAAACCCTACCAAATTATTACCAGTCATTGTTATTGTGAATTGTTCAGTTGTTCCCTTGTCGATGATCGTTGATATCATATTGTTGACCCCAGATGAACTCGTTGATGAAATATTAAATTGAGTCGGCGACACTAGTGTTAATCGATAAATACCTTTGACGGTCGCGGTTATATTTAATATGTTATCCTGTGGTGTCCACGTAAATGATCCGTATTGAATCGAGTACACGTTATTTATTATATTTTTTTCCTCGTGAGGGATTTTTATATTTTCAAGTTTTTCTGTCATTCTCGGTAGATCATCTTTGATGGCATCGTTGATCGTTTTAATACACGTGATTGTCCTCCTTATTTCCACGATTGTATCTGAAAATGATCTCTCATCGCAAATAACCGCTAATCATCAAGTTTCGTGATAATATCATCGATATCTATTTTAATTTCATCTGGTTTTGCATCTTTGCCAAAAAAGTTATCGACGGCATCATCATCTTTTTAAAAGTTCTTACGCAGATTAGTAAATTGAACTACATGAGCGTCATAATCGGATCACAACTTTGCCAAATTATCGATAGCAGTTTTTACATGTATGATATGCAAAAACGGGTTGCGAACGTGGAACACCGAAGAAATTATTTATTGGGGCTTCGATGTTATCAATTATACTCTGTTGTAATCGACCAAAATTAATAATATGATCGTTGTATTCTGATTGTAGTTCTTGTTGGGCATCCATAATAATTGAAACGAGGACGCCTGGTTTGAGCCTACCTTGATCGGTAGTTGTTTAACTAAGATATCATCAAGGGAAACATTACTCGTTTTCAATTTACCCTGACGATCTTGAAATACAACTATTCCATTGGGATCAACACTTGCCAAATTTAACATCTCAGCTATTTCATCTTTGATTATTTGTTTTACATCACCGGTTGCAGATATTTCCGCGGTGGGGTTTTTCAGGCTTGATAAAGATCTCCCCCATATATCAATCATTATCCTCTAAGATCTCTCTAAAAAGCGATTACTCGTATATTCGTGTACGGTTTAAGGGGTGGTTTTCCCGATGATGAAATAGTGTTGAGGACATTTAATACTTCTATGCCGCATATTGGTGGGTCATTCATTTTCTGTGTTGGTAGCGTAGAATACCAGATAGGAGTTTTTAAGTGGTTTATATAATGCGTAAATTCTTTAGGCAGCGCTAACCCTTATGAATCGAAATAAACAATTGCACGCGGATCAATCGTGTATACAACCCAGTGACTTCCAGGTCCGGTGCTGTTATAGAGAATAATAATACCGGTTTCAACGCTGTTTGGTTGTTGTGGTAATTGATCTCGCATAAAAACACCTCTAAAATTTGTATCGCTAGTTTTTTTTAGCAGCATCGAGTAAATCAAAATTTGACATGGGAACTATTGTTGTTAATAAACTGTTGCTAGTCTCAGGCCTTTTCCGCTGTACCATGAATACGGAGTTCCTGGTAGTCTTAGACCCTTTCACTTTTTTATATCCCCGCCTCTTTTTTGGTTCATATGATTGAGCAATGCTGTGTACTGCTTTTGCACCAAGAGCTCCAGCAGCTCCTAACGATGCCGCTTTACCAGCTGCAATTAATGCTGAAATCGCAGCGAAAAGTGGGAATATACCACCTGATTTTATCATGTTCTTAATCGCAGCCGCAGAGAGAGAGAGAGAGAGAGAGAGAGAGAGAGAGAGAGAGAGAGAGAGAGAGAGAGAAAGAGAGAGAGAGATCTGAACACCTCTTTTATCTTTGATGGCATCAATGAAGTGTTTTATCTGACGAGTTATCAATGATAGTTTATTCTGACCGCCAGACATCTGATTGTGCTTCAGCGATATTATGGTTCCACATTTTTTAACTGATTCCGATTGCAATTTTTTAATTTGACCAGGAGTTAACGTGACACTAACAACATTGTATGACATTATATTAATAACAGATTGATCTAATTGCTACATTACATATTTTCCACTGGTGCATCAACTACTTTCATTCGTCCACCAACACCTTTGAGTAGCATTGATTTGTCACTGAGAATTACAGCAATTGCTCTGTAACCAGGATGAGCAGGAGGAGCAGTTACACGAGCTCGAAAGTATATATCAACGGCGGATTGTCTGGTTAAGTCAAGATGTTCCAAAGAAAAGTAGTAGATGGGATATAGGTTTTTAAAATCCAACTATGATATTTGCAGACCGGTATCTACAGTATTATCGCGTCCCATAAAAGATAGCAAACGATGATACACGCGTGGTATTTGGTTTTGTTCGTAATTAAGTAAAATACCCTCGGTTGGTTCCTGTTGGCCGTTTACACTCAACGAGACTTCATTAACACCAAATTTATCAAATATCATATGGCTGCGTAATTGTGAACCCAATCGCGCCTTATCCTATAACGCAACAAATATATGCCGCGGCACAGAAACACCTTGTTTTGATGCCAGTTGCTAAGTAAATGTACCATTAACAATACTATCTATGATATCCGTGGTAGTTGTTAACCAACTTAGAAATGATTTGCCGCCTGTACTCATGAATGATAGTAATTTTTACTCTACTGTGATTGACGGAGTCGTTACTGGCATCCACACTGTTAGTTTTGTTATATTCACCTTGCTACGGTCATCAACCGGATGTGCAGGATCTGCTGGAATCCTCCAGATTGCATCATTATCATCACCCTTTCGCACGAGTGCTACTGTATGCTTCACTCCATAGATAACTTTTCTAACATTTCTGCAGAATCCAAATATATGATGTAGTGGAATCGCGCATGAGAATAATCTACGATCCCTTCCAACATTGATATACGTGTTGCAGCTCCTAGGTTGTAATCAAGATCATTATTTATAATCATATCTTCGATATTAGCAGGAGCAGGAGGAACAGCAGCAGGGTTACCACGATCCGTTGGTCGTCCTATAATATATGGAGTCGGTACAGCGCGATCATTAATATCTTTAGCAAAATCATAGCTGGACCTGCCTATCTTGTATAATTGTCAGAGTATCTTGCCAACCCCACTATTGTTGCGGCAACATCAACATCATGTTCTAATGATTCAATATCTTTTCCCTCAATCATGTATCTAGCGCTGTTAAATAGCGCCATGATACCATTATTGACCAAACCGACTTTGGCCTTAGGTACATATGGTGTATCAGCTGCAATATTTGTTACAATTTCTCCTTCTACTTCGAGAAACGCTTCAGAGGGTTGGAAGAATTTGCTGGTATCATGGACTTGAAGTTCGACTCTTGATCGAAGATTCGGTTGTACTGCATTATAGGAAAAATATTGATAATTAAGTAGAGAATCATTCTTCGGCATTGGGGCGTCCATATCAAACGCTGTGTCAGGAGCCGATTTGAACATATTATTATATATTTCTTGATCTAAATCGTGATCTTGCTAGCGATTTCAAACCACTTCCCAATATCATATTTGCAATAATATTTCCCTGAGTGTAATATCCATCATTTATCCGTGATGCTATATTCTGCTCCACTGCATTGTTTATTATTTTACTAATACTTGCAGGCATAATTTTCGTAGATGGTAGTGGTCTTAGTGACTTCGTCATTGGTTTCCTTCGCCGCCGAACTAACGCTACTAGTTTTTCTTTAGCCGCGAAAAATGCTCTCCCGGCAACATCACCAATAGCGCTAATACCCTTATCACGAATAACATCAATAGCTTTCATTGATAATTGTTTTGCGATTGGTGCTACTTTGGGAGCCATTCTTGCAAATATCCCTGCAATGGTATTGCCTAGACCATCTCCATAATACGCTTTATAAACTGGAAATCGTGAGTTTACTACATAGACCATAGTTGGTTTGCTATGGTTGTAGTGTATGATCATCTTATTTAAATGCTATTTCTCTAATCGCGAAACAGTAAACGATTTCCAATCCTACGAATTTTAATCGTAAACGATTTTCATTGCTAGCAATTTCAGTGATTTAATCACTATGGTAACCGTAAAAATCCGTAGGATTTTCGGCTGGTTCATCAATAAACTCTCGGTATACATCAATATCCATGATACCAACCTCAAATAGTCGTCTGCAGATATCAGCTGCCTCATTAATTACTTCCGGTGAGTTTTTTCCGGCTCGTTTCTCTCATACGAGAACTTCTAATCGTGATATATCCGAGAGAATACTATTAGGACAACGAACTATACCACTACCTGATACCCTTGGAGTTAAACTCTGAGAAAATCCCTTTCCTTTTGCTTTTTAGTAATACCAGTTGCACCCTGCAAAGAGGGGGTCTGTATATCAAAAAGTTTTGATCGTTCTGGTAATCTAAGAAATCCAGGATCTGATTGCTTCTCTGTGGATGATTCATCTTTTTCTATTGCTTTTATAAAACCTTTATATGTTTCATCATCATCAGACGATTTAATCCATTATACCACAATTGTTTACTCATGGCAAAATAATCATCGCAGATATACTTTCTTCTCTGAGGAAAACTATTAACGACGAAATCAGCTAATTCTTCAGTAGTATTAAATCTCATATCTCTTATTTCATCTAATTTACCCGAAAGAAATTTATCATTGAATGCAACTCTTTTACCCCCTTTTTCTTGTGGTTGTTCCTCATCCTCTTGTTCTAGTTCAGGTGGGTCATCATGTGGTGGGGTTGTATCAATATCACCTTGTTGTTCCTGAAGTCGTGTAGTAGCTATTATATCACCAGGAAGTGTTTTTAAAATCTTTTGTGTTTGTTCAATTTCCATTGCTATTTTTCAAGTATAGGAAGAAGGGCTGGGTTTTTCTCTCGTTGTTCCTCACGAATATCTCCCCATGTGGCTTTTTCAGAGGTTGATACGACATTTCCCGTTGCTGTAGTAATGGGTTTAAACAATCGTTCCGTACCTGTCGTAAATTCAGTTTGAAGATCCTGTCTAGTTTGGAGCATATTTCGAACGGAATCACGAACTGGAATAAATTTTTTAATCGCAGCTAATCGTTGTCGTGATAATTTAGTTGTCAATGCTTCACCCACCATTATAAATATAATAAACGATCTAAATGTAGTGACGAAGTCACCAGTGAAAAGGAACTCACCCGAAATTCTTTTGTGTGTTATATACTTCCGCGTAGTGATAAATCACCAGTAACACCTGTCTATAGAATTTTGTTATAGTTGAGTAAGCGTATACTTGTCTATAATACTTCTGTTCCATACCTTGTATTATTCATGTATGGCGTGTATACTGTGTTGAGGTAATCAAAGGGGGATTTTCATTTTGGCGGATAATCTCTTTTATTGTTTTGATTTTCGAGTTAATTGTGCGTTTGATTTCATGTTGTTTCCCCAATTCGTTTCTGACCTTTTCGACAGCAGTGAATAACGGGACGAACCTATTGATGTAGTTACAGATTGCAAGGGAGTCATAAACAGCGTGATGAATTCTCTTTATAAAGGAATAGGAATTTTAAATCACATACCTGTTATTCCTAGCGCTATCATCAATATCTTGAAATTCAGAAAGAATTTAATTACAATTTAATTTATCTGACAATTGAATTCCTTGATTTTTCAAACTTGAAATTTCGGTTATAATCTCATTGATATTTTCAGAATTCATTTATATAAGATATTATGTATTTAATACAAAAAAATTTAATATATTTTTCAAAAACAAAAATAACAATAGATATGATGAGCGATTATCATTCACTTGGTCTCTTCTTGGCTTTGTGTCTTTCATAGGGTTCTTTTTCTTTGAGATTTTTTCTCTTTGAGATTTCTCTCTTCTTTTCTTTTTCTTTTGAGATTTTTTTCACTTTGAGATTTTTCTATCTCTATGACCCTATGACCGTTTCTTTTGTGGGGTTATCCTAGTGTGACATAGAGCTTTTGCATCCATGCTATTGTTTATTTTGGGGCGCCATTGTTGTTGTACACCTCCCCCCAAGAATTAATTTCCAGGGGGTGAAAAATCAGACCGTCACGTATTTGACGTGACGGGAGGTGTCCACGAAGTACCTTTGGACTGGCGCCCTCAATTATATAGAAAAACCTCCAAATCGGTAACGTCGACAATAATGCCTGCCACGAAATTCAAACGATGAGCCCCAGGACGAGATTCCATCTGTGTATTGTATACAGTAGTGTCCGTAATCTATAAATCCATGATTTTGAATACGATATATGTGTATCATGTGAAGGGTTTTATCACAGTTATTCTGTATGCCGTGGCATATTTTCCAATTTTTGTATCCACTTTGTTATTTTCAACAAATGCGTTATTGTTGTTGTTGTTTTTCTTTCCATGTTATGGAGGAATTTGGGTAGTGCCGTTTTGTTACATCTTATCAGTTGGGGGTCAAAGATGCCATCTGGTTGCGGACAAATTGATATAATGATGACAACAAGAGATTGCCTTATGCGGAACGTTTCTACCCGTTGAAACATTAAACCATACAAAAAAGCCATTATCCCATTGAGATACGTAACTACAACAACAGAGTTATCGTTGTTTCAAACTACACACACAAGCCCACACGAGTTATTTCCCTTGGTGTTACAAAACAGAAATCAGGTGTATGTAAATTGAATTGTTTTTCTTAATTTTTTTTTTTTACAAAAAGCCGATCTAGTTATATTCTCTGCTACTCTTCGTACTGAGGGTTCGCAAATATCGAAATACCTAATGTCTTCATTCATTGATTGAAATACTCTTTCCTCGTTTTTTCCTGTATTAAATGATTTTATTAGTTTCGCATTTTTCGAGTATTTCCCAGTCCCTCCCCATTTGATATTCTGACTTTGTGTGATAGCTATTAAATTATCTTAAGAATTATCGGTTTTTATAACATTTATGTGATCAATAACAAAACCATCCTTGATCAATCCATTAAATATCTCGTAGACGAATCTGTGATTAAGATAGTTTTTCTTTCCAGCACCAAATATAAGATATCCTTGATTACTCACAAAACCGACTGATTTCTTCAGCCTGCGGTTTCTGACAATACCGTCACGAGATGCTTCATAATTGGTAATCATGGGATATGGTTGAAATTATTGGTTCATTTATATACTATAATATTATTTGTCTAATTAATTATTTGTTTTAATCATTACTTGAGAATCTTTCAATATAGTCTTGAGGTGTTCTTATAATTTTATCATTGACATAGTCAAGGACGCTGTCAGGGACAGAGTCAAAGTCATTGATGGAGTTTTTAACGGAATCCTTGATGGAATTTTTTATTCTCTTATCACAATAACGCTTTAACTCTCTATATCGCTTACCACCGCTATTCAGACACAACTGCGATTTACCACGCACACCTACTCCACATCGGATACAAGGTAGCGGACCTAAACGTCCACGACGTACACTTTGTAAATGATATCCACAGAATTCATTTCTACACGATTTGTTACAAACGGTTGCTGATCCTATCATAAGCCATTTGCAATGATTCATTATATAATAAATTCTTTATTTAAATAATTGTTTTAATTATAATATGGAGGAGTTCGAGAGATTTCGAGAGATTATCAAAAATTACGCCTTGGAAAAATGTTGAATTCAATCTCGATAGAGTCTCCACTGATGTACCAAAGAGTCTAATAAGTGATAGAAGCATGTTGGGTAAAATCCGTGATGGTTTTAATGAATTCAAGCACGATAGAGCATCTCACTTTTGGTCGACATTTCGAATTGATAGTAGTGTCGATGCTACCATGAACGACAAAAGAGCGAGCAGTGATAATCTTACATCTTGACAAGAAAAAGTTTCTTTTTAGAATGAAATTCATTATCAGCTCAGAAACAAGGAATTGGATTATACGCGACAAATTTGAACCCATCCTGCAATATAAGATAACTGTCACTGTGAGTTAGGATTGACAAACCGTATTAAGAGAGATCCTATCCTGTAACAGAAGTTGTTTATGGAATCTATCCGATAAATGATAAACCGAGTATTGAAAAATTAAAACCAGTGAAATACTCGCCTTTGAATTTTGTAGCAGAACGAATAATAGAACACTTCACAAATGCTTTGCGTGGAAACAAATTGACGGATCTAAGAAGCAAAAAAGTAAATGAATGGGGATTAACAGTGAAAGAGAGCGGAGCAACAATTCAAAATGTGGCCGCGTTAGAACGGATACTAAAATTCCCAATATCCGTAGAGACAGTAACAGGCGAGATATTATAGGACTCGAAATATAAATCGAGATGATCTCCAATCAAAATTATTGATCATAATGCACACGCTTGGACACCTGCGGTAACAATATTTCCGCGGGATAGAACAATACAATTTTACACGGGAAATTTATTTGATTTTATTAACGAGTCGAGTAAAAACGATCCTGTGTCAGTGTGGTTATTTCAGAGATTTGAAGACGAAGAGGGTAAATTCGATCGATTTGTAAAACCCAATGGCGAATTATATCGTACTGAAGCCCTCCAAAACGAGATGAAACAACTAGCTAGTTGTTTTTCAACGGAACACGACGAACAATTACTGACAAACTGTTTTACAATTCCATCATTTGCAGCTCATTTCACGAGAAAGAGAAATCTATGGAAACCAACAAGAACAGAATTTTTTTCGGATATCCATGATGGTTGTGTTGTTTATGGCCATGGTGGATTATGGAATACAAAATACAACATTGAAAGTATTATTTCGGTTGATATGATTGCGTGTTATCCAGGGAGTTTTCTTGGGTACGGAGAGTGCTCTGAGTACTTCAAAAGATTTGGACATCCCACACATGAGATGACCCGTGTTGCGATTAATGGACCACTGCCTGATTTTGATTTAACCGGATTTGCTCGAGTGATATCATTTGAATTGGCTAAAGGACTTCATCCGTGTTGTTATGTTTGGTTGGTAGACACATCTCTGAAAAACACTGGATACCAATAGAGTTATTACGGTATATGATTGATTCTAAAATGCTGATATCGCTGATTGTCAGTGAAGCAATTAATTCATATCGAGCGCAGACTGAAGTCTGGTTACCACAACCCGATAGTCTAGATAGTATAATCAGCGAAAACAAATAACAATTCCCTGATCTCGACGAATAATATATCTTGAAATGGTCAAAAGAAATCTTTGAAGTTAGAAATAAAGACTCAAAAGAACTCGGTAGAATAATAAATGGTAAGTTCACACAAGGTGGAAAATAGGACCATAAACGACATTCTTCGCGGTTGATTATAGATGATGATGAATACGATTTTATAATCGTAGATGTAACATCTAGGGGTATATACGTAAATCGTAAAGACACTTTCTTATACGATGGAACCAAATTAGGTACAATTGCTACTTACACAGATGGAGAAATCCTCAATATACGTACTTAAGGTCGTTTATGCTGGCTTATGCTTCTATTAATTTACTTTCGATGATAAATATATTTCCTGACTCCGCAGTTAGAGTCGCCACTGATTCATTTTATATAAACGTAAAACATAAAGAAGCAGTGTCTGAATTCAGTAATGCAGACGAGAGTTGGGGATCATGGATAATTAAAAAGGAAATACTGCATGATTACTCCAAATCAGCAGATGTTATAATTGAAAACAATTACTTGAAAAATAATCAGATATCAGAACTATCTAATGCACCGTCGTGTTCCGATCCAATATGTAGATATAAAACCAGTTACTTAAACGGCTGTGGTGGGTCAGGGAACACGACTCGTGCGATTGAGTTATTTCGAGGGAAATCAAACATAATTGTTCTAACATCAACACATAGACTTGCAAGAGAGATGAAACAACGAGGAATTAATGCAAGCACTTATCACAGTTTCTTTTGATGGAAAGCTGACGAATGGACTCCTGATCGAATGGGCGAGAAATATATTCCTGAAATCATCATTTGGGATGAGATATGAACAGTGTCGTTAGATGTATTACAAGGGTTTATTGATTGGCTATTGCTAGCGAATACAAAAGTGATAATGTATGGCGATTATGGTCAACCACCACCGTTTGTCGGTTTGTCTCCACATGATTGGCTAAAGAATTTTGTAGACTATTATGAAGAAATTATTACTGATCATAGATCACTTGATGAACAATTACGCGAGTTCAAGAAACTAATCAGATTACAACCGGATAGAATCTAGTGTGAAATAGCGCGTGAAATAATTTCAAAAACCCCATTAAATGATTTATGAGAGGCGGGGAGACCAAATGATTTGATAGTGGCAAGTAGAAAGATAGTCAGAGACACACTTCAGATGAAGTTATTTAACAACCATAAAGAAAAATTTGCAACACTTCCAGTGCTGCTGAAAACAGATTTTAGTGTTAAATGATATTGTGTTGGTTGATATCAATGTTGTCAAAGATGAATTGCGCGCTGATTAATTCCCATGGATGCTAGGATACTCAGTGACGATACATTCATCGCACGGATTGACGATATCAAATACAATTGTTTGGATCATAGATAATCGCATCGAGTGGTCGAATTTAGTTTATCTTGCGGTGTCCAGAGTACGAAGAAGAAATCAACTTCAAAGAGTTGTTTTAGACTATAACGACACTACAATAAGTGATATTGTCAGCGAATATATATTCAGAAAAAACTATCTGATTATAAACAGCAGGATAAAAAAAAATAAAAGAAAATTTGATATTGATGCCGAATTTATAATCACACTAAAACAACAACAGAATAATCACTGCGCGAGTTGCAATTATATAATGCGTTGGTGTTGGTCGGATAAAAACCCTTGCCAATTTACCGTAGGCAGAAGAAACAGCAGTATTGGTCACACCAGAGATAATGTGATGCTCACCTGTCTTGAGTGCAACAGGCGCAGAGGTGCTAGTTAAGAGCACGCGGCGGTAATTGAGTATCCTCGGGTATCACTTGTGGTTGTTCACGAGTAAATCCTCGCTGAGGAGCAGTTGAATCCAATCTATAAACTGGCGGTCTACCCGTGGATCGTGTTATGCTAGATATTTCATGTGCAGTAACACTCCAAATAGGATCAGTAGCTCTTTTTCTTGCTACCTTCGAGCTCTCCTGGTTCATATAAATATCTAATAGTGACATTGCCGAGTATTGGCTGTTTTGAAAAATCATTTTGCGGTTTTACAGGTATAAACATTTTTAAATCGCGTTGTTAAGTTTCATATTGATTGTTCGAGTAATCTCATTATTCAGCGCGGTAATTACGACTGGTAATCTCTTGACCCATTCACGAGATCGTTTATCCTGAATAAATTCCTTCGCGTATTGATATCGCAATAACCGCTCAGCAAGTGTGCGATTAAATCGTTCAACAATTGCCTGATCGCGATGTAGTGCAGTATGCCCTCGTCTGATGGTGGCATTATGATGCTTCATTGCTGATAACACTGCACCCTGAAATTCCTTGCTAGGATCAACTTGTAATATATTTGGCCAATGCAGAGGAATTCGTCGATAAATCCTTTCAAACGTAGAAGCCACCTCAGTTGATGATTTTGTCTTTAGAGGTTCTGCTTGTTTGTATCGACTCGCAACATCAACTACGGTTAGCACATACTTGTGAAAATTATCATGTGGCAGAAATAATATATCAGCCTGATAAACTTCATTAGGTGCGCTAACATCAAAATGCGAGAAATTAATTTGTTTAGGTGGTAGTAGATAAATTTGCCATATCGCCTGTTTGGATAACCAATCCGCTGCAGTGGTATTTTTCACCTTTGCGGCGCTAGCGAGTTTACTGATTGCTACTTTACCCCTCCAGTATCCTCTTGGAGAATAGAAAATAGATTCCATGATGTTATTAATTACCAGCACCCAACATCAATTTACTTTTCATCGCCGATTTTATTAATCATGAAACAAATTTTTCTTTGAAGGATTTAACAGTGATAGAATTCAGCGCATGAATCAATTTCACATCTGCGATATGTCTGTTTTTCAGATTACTGCTTTTAAAAGCAACATCATGAGCATGACACGCCTTATCAATGGTGTTTATTGGGTTTTCACCGGGTCGGGGTTGGTTTCGATCATCGAGTCTGATATCTAGTCTGGTCCCGGGTCCACAATAACGATATCCTGGAAAGTGTTTTTCTCCTGGATATTTTGTCCATGGTGTTCCTGGGAGTTTTACTAACTTGGCTGCAATATCACTTCCTCGTTTTTTTTAAAAATCATCTGCATATTTCTTAGAAACAAATCTAAATTGTTTTGTACCACATCGTTCACACTTACCAGTAAGTGCTGATCTGTTATTTTTAGTTTTAATCGTCAAGTCCTTTGTGCTAGTATACGTCCTACATTTCGCACAATATAGATTCATAATATATTTATAATCACATGAATGTAATTGATTTTTCGTCGAGAAAAACACGAGAACCAGTTAAGCATCATGCAGCGCTACCAAATTCTATTCGCATGATTATAATCGGACCATCTGGAAGTGGCTAGACGCAACTGCTACCTAATTTGATAATGAGATGGATGAAATAGGATGAACTATAAAAGATTGATCCTAGTGTAGACGATCATCGATGTTACGAGGTGTTAAAGGATTTTAACGAGAAAGCAACGTCGGAAATCGATGAGGATATTGTTGAGTTTATAACCGATATCGTGGAAGCACCCAGTGTTGATTCTCTTGATAGAAGTATTAACAATTTAGTCGTATATGATGATGTGATGTTAGATAGACAAGCAAACTCTGCCAGGATATTTACCAGAGGTAGACATAAAAATACCGATGTGATATATGTTACTCATAAGTATACACAAATACCAAAAGTGATCAGTAAAACTGTAATATTCTTGCTGTATTCAACGGAGTTGACATTCATGCGCTACGAAATATTTGGCAAACTTGGTGCGACGGTGATATGGATTATAATCTCTTTAGAAATTTCTTTAGTCACGCTCAGTCAATCCCACATGGATTTGTAACGATAAATTTGCACGACCCGAGATCAAGATATCGTGTCGGACTTGATAAAATATTCGGTTGAAATCGTAAAGGGTTTTATCATAACAATTCGTCTCCGCAGCGACATCGGTGCCTGGTCTGTAGTGTAACAAACCGAAACCATTTCTGTTTTTTTTTGTTTGCCTGAACTGGTTTCGATTTGCTTGAAATAGTTTCGGTTTGCTTGAAATAGTTTCGGTCTGTCTACCCTCTTTGCTGCTCAGGGACAAGGGACATTACCAACCTATAAAAGCGGGGAAACTTCATGTGTAACTTCAGTTGCAAAAGCTCTTGAACACACGGTAAACGTCAAATTATATGCATAATTCGACAATGCGATCAACATCAACAGTTTGAGAAAAGTACTTCAAGACTATTGGACGGTATGGACGAATCTTATTGCTCGTTTGATGGTGGAGCCTCATTGAAGATAAGGAACATGGATGAATTTGATCCAACAGAGAAAGACAGAGTCGAAGAGGACATCTTGATGTCGAGATTGAGAGAGTAAGAACATTTAGTCTCATATTGTGAAAATCAGCTGCGAGAACCACTTACAATGTTAACCCACAAATATTGTTATTGATGCTAAAACGATAATCCCAGTGATATTTACCACGTGAAATGACTGATGATGAGACAAGATGAAAACTTGGAATTGCATCTGCATGACGCTTGAGGTATCGTCTCGGAAGAAACAGTGTTTCATCATGCGGATAAAAACTTCCGTCACTGTTCTTCCGCTCCGTCGACTTCTCTGGAGATCAATCATATCGTATCTCTTTCCACAGAGTACGGGGACGAAACTTAGAACCATTTACTCAACTGTGATTCTAAAAAAAAAAGTAAGAATTAAACTAATAACTCATTATTACTTGTGAAAGGTGCAAAACAAAATGGATACATCGGAACATCAATGCCTTTTAAATAAAGAGTTCGTATACCACTTCTTTGAATCCTGTCGTGTGCCCTAAAGACATTCAAACTTGTGATATCAACACCGACGACAGGCATCGACCATGAACCGATTGGGTTGCCTTCTGCATTCCCAAGAATCACAGTATGGAGTATTATGATTCGTATGTATTACCGCCTTTGGAAGACGTAATCATCCACTTTATAAGACGAAATGCAATGACGACTCGATTCAATAATGTGAAATTAGAAAGTACGGATTCCATGATGTATGGACAATATTTTGTGAATTTTCTTCATCAACCCAGTCGTAGAAGATTTAATGACTTATTTTGATCGTGACTATTCTAGAAACGATGACAAAATAGAAAAATGAGGTTGTGAAAAATTTGGTTATATTTTGTCTTTAGCTAGGAAACGTAGTGTGCATCAATTGTGTTACGTGCTTAGGCTCGAATAAACAGTAACATAGAAAGAGTGAAAATAACAAGCTTGTAAAACTTAATAAACCATTTACTGAGTACAAATATTTTTCAGAAAAGAAAAATAAACTTACAGTTTTAAGAATCAATTCCAAAAATAATCCAAAAATAATTCAAAATATTATCCACTAGAGAAATTGCAAAAGTCCTGGTAATAAAATGTCCAAATAATTCTAAGTTCGAATTCCAGCGAAGTATCCAGTATGGAAGACGATGTCACTTGTTGAAGTCAGTTCTTGTTAATAAAAGTCTCTATGAGCACAATTCTTTTCCAGATAAATAACAAAATAACTCCTCTTGATCCAAACGAATTGACACAATTTCCAGTACAAGGTAATTTATAATAACTCAGAAAGAAGACACAACTTAATTTTCTTAAATCCCAACTTCTACTGAATAGCTCGCTCCAAATCATAATTTATATATAGCTGTTTTTACGTAAACAGGAAAGGGTCATGTGATCTTCTAGAAACTATCAGAACAAATTTACATTCAAGAAATCACGTAAACAGCATATGACCCAACTAAAATAGAAAGATGTTTATGCAAAGCTTCAAAATTTCCTTGGAATCAACCAATCATTTTAAAAGCTTGCTTACAACTCTGAAACCAGGTCAGAAATGAGGTCAACACCTGGTGTTAACTCTCTAAAGAACAGGTCACCCCCCTTCAATGAACAAATCTTAAACTTAAAATGCCAAATTTGAATCTAACAAACAGACAATAAAAATAAATATAAATGACTTATATCAAATATACGTAACACCTTCCCCCATAAAATAAAAAGAAAGGTTTATATGATAAAACTTTCTTTTTATCACAAACCAATTTACACCTAAGGCTAAAAGAACTCGTATAACTTACAGTGTATATAATATGAGATATTGTTATACACGGGAAAGAGCTTCTGCTATTATATTGTCTTATTTGTCCATGTCCCACAATATGTCCTAAAAAAGTCACACTAGCACGGCAGAACTCACTTTTAGATAAATTAACTGTCAAACATGCGTCAGTGAGTCTGTCAAAGAATTTTCGAATTGTTGCTAGATATTCTATCCAGGTGTCGTTGTAGATGATGACGTCATCTATATAGGCATCAGAATTTTCTAGACCGGAGGTGATCATTTTTATGAGACGTTGAAATGTACTTGTTGACCCTTTCATCCTGAATGGCATTACTTTATATTGGTAAAGTCCATCTGGAGTCACAGATGCCAAGATTTCCTTTGCTCTTTCCGTTAGTGCAATCTGCCAAAATCCTCTCAGAAGGTCAAATTTGGTGACATACTTGGCATTCCCAATTTTATCAATACAATCGTCAATTCTTGGTAATGGGAATGAAAGTTTTATCTGGTTTTGGAACAAGTATGCATGGTGAACTCCAATCACTTTTAGTGGGCTCGATAAAATCATTCTCCAGCGAATATTGAATTTCCTTTATTAAGTATTCCTTTTTGAGTGGATTCATCCTAAATGACCAGCCAAAGGAGTTTCATTGGCCAGATTAAGTATTTCCTGTCTGTAAGGTTTTGGAACTACTATTGGATAGTTCACCGACCACTCATCACCAGCAGGTACCTCGGGAGGTCTCCATTTTCTCATAAGAATTCCAATTTTAATGAAATAACAGACAGGAACTTTAGTGGCTTCAGTCTCACTTATGGCCCTTTGAAACAAACAGGAGATCTCAGGATCTTTTTCCTGTTTGACGACAAGTGACTGTCGTTTATCACCCTGATTAGAATAAAGAGAATGAGTTGTTACAAGAGGATCATTATGATCAATACCTTCTGATTGATCCAAACAAGGTGTAAAAGTGACCTCATCAAAAGCCTGACCTATACACGTGTCAGCTAAAAGAATACTGTTTCATCAAAATCATTCTCAAGAGCTTTCTTTGACACAGCTCTGGTAACTGCACAAGTTTGAAATATATCAGGGAATTATTTTTCAACTGGATCAACTTTCTGATCCAAATCAGGCTTGTCAGTTACAAATGGATTAACCCCAACCAGCTAAGTAGCAGCAGAGGGGGCGAATCGGACAACTTTTGGAGGAGTCGATTCGGCTAACCGAGTCTTCCTCGTAAATGCTTAATAGAAGTGTCTATTTGGCAAATTAGAATCGAAAGAAACAAAAGACGCCAACGTCGTTGTCACTCACCCCTCGGTTGCTACGGGTTAACAACTTTTTTTAGGATAAAAATCGCTACGATTTCACAAACAGATCAATTTGTAAAACCTCACCTCGTAAATCAATTAGAATATTTAATTGGTCAGTTAGTTTAAAATTAATTCTCGTTAGTGAATCATTATGACATTGCATATAGACTGGATTAGTTGGATCCTCAATTATTAAAAACCCTGGAGGAGCTGTTGGTGCAAAAGAATATAAAATATATCCCTGCTGAGCTTGATTTGATCACTCGAGATTTATTTGATAGCTTCCTTCGATAAAATCACATACTAAATTCAATGCAATCACCGAGGATATATTTACGTTGAACGTAGCGATATGTCGCCCACCACCATCTGGGTCATTATTATGTTTGAGGATTGTTGTTTGTGGTTGTGCTATTTTCTTCTATGCCTCGTGAATCTTTTTAAAACTATCATCGATGGTATCATTGAGAGATTTTTTTTAGTTCTGGTGCATTATAGCCTGGCAAGTTAAAATCGGGGAGGATATCTTCTACGCGTATATTAAGTTTCTTTACAAATTCTGTTCTTGTTTTAGGATTATTATGATCTTATATAAATCGAACAAATCTCGAATTGAACAATTTCATATCTGCGATAATTTTATTACTCACCTCCATGTATTTGATGGCTTTATCTCGGTTAGTTGGGGTTTTACTAATTTCCGTTATGAAGTTATTTTTCATTCTTTCAAAATGGTAATTCATATCAATGAATTGTTTGTTCATGTTGGATTCCTTTATTACATAATACTTATCGTCCCTGGATCCTTCTAACTAAAAGAAACATGAGCAAAATCAGAATGATTTAGTGGTTCAACAAAATAACCTAAACTGTTTTCGTATCCACCGCCGCCATACCACCTACGATAACTATTATAATCCTCCTTAGTTGAAACATAATCAGATTTTTCTCGGTTCGGGTATAGTAACGGTTTCTTGTCGAGGTGAGATTTCAGGCCACCCTAGTATTGTTCTTATCGAACTCTAATAAATATCTAGGACATAACTGGGTGAGTTTATCTCAATGGCAGATGATAACGTCGGCTCGTGAACTGTTATAGCGATTTTCGATTTTTTTCCAGTAATGAATTTTATTCTACGCTGTAATTCAGCATTAGTTTCTTCAAATTGGTAGGATCCTGATGGTAACGAAACAGCGTTCCAGTCTGGAGTTCCATCGGGTTTATTCTTAGTCGCAAACACTAATGAATTATTCGGTTGTTGACCGCCAAATGATTTTGATCTGATATTTGGCCAACTGTGATACACTCGTAGTTTTGCTAACGCTATTTCCTTCACGGGAATCGGAGTAGGGAAATTCACACTGAATTCAGGATTGGTTGATGTTATTGATATCATGCTGGTATTCATCGGGTTTGTGTTCTCCGCTATTTGTTGAATTAGTTCTTGCGGTGTTGTCATCGTTATTATTATTGTCCTGCTCTAATTTCGACATCGCGGAATCATAAATACGTACCATCGCTGAAAAATCACTATCGGATATTAATGTGTGATCGAGTGACGACGATATCATTGAGGATAATTGCGCGTACGCGGTTGACACAACATGAAATTTAATTATGTAATCTTGCAGTTTATTCTGCATAATGCATACTTGATGCATAATGATATTTTTTTGTTATTATCGAAATAATTTCCGCGATTGTTGCCGCCGCTGATTTACAAATTGAAACATCTATCGGGGCAATCATTGTCACCGAGGATAGTATAATTCCGGATCCTGTGATTACACCACTCACCGAGTACACGGTACCATCAACTGCGGTGATTCTTCGTCGGTATTTTTTATTTTTGTTTCGTACTCTTCAGTGAGTGTTTAGAGTTTAGTTTGAAATTCTCTTACCTGATGATAGCGGTATTGAGATACCGAAAGTATCGTCGGTGATGAAATCATTAGTGATGACATTTTATTTATTATCACAGATTTCAATTGAACCGCTAGCGGTTTAATTGTTTACTTAAATCCGCTGCGAATTCCACATACCATGCTATTGAAACCATAGCCAAATTATTATCAGTGGATATTATCGTGAATTGTTCAGTTGTATCCTTGTCGATGATCGTTTATGTCATAGTGTTGACCCCAGATGAACTCGTTAATGAAATATTAAATTGAGTCGGTGTCACTAGTGTTAATCGATAAATACCTTTGACGGCCGCGGTGATATTTAATTTGTTATTTAGTGGTGTCCACGCAAATGATCCGTATTGAATTGTGTATACTACGTTGTTGGTTCTCTCATGAGGAATTTTTGTTTTTTCAAGTATTTTTATCATCTTCGGCAAATCATCCCTGATGAATCGTTGGTCGTTTTAATAGCAGCGTTGATAGCTTCTATTCACCTATTAATCGCGGATATTTCATTACTGGCTGCTTTACGATCATCGATGAATTTTCTAATATCCGGGAGTTTTATGTCGAGTTTATCGAATGTGGTTCCAAGAAATTTATCTACGATGTTTTTACGAAAAGTTGAAAACTGTTTTACGTGTTCTTCATATTTGGATTGAAGTGTTGCAAATTCTAACATAGTTGTTTTTTATCTGTGAGTTTCGGTGTGGTCACTGGTGGATTTCCAAGGAAATCTAATAGAGGCTTGTCAATATTGTCAATTATATTTTTTTGTAATTTAGAAAACTGATCGAATTTAGTTATATGGTAGTCATATTCATCGCGTAATTTTTTATAATAATTCTATCATTGATGAATAATTATCACCGAGTGTTGTTAATTTATCTGTGAGCGTTGAAACAAGTACACCTGGTTTGAGTTTACCCTGATCGGAAAAACAACGCAATAGTATCTTCTATTGCGTCTCGTCGTTTAACTAAAATATCATCCAGGGAAATATTACTAGTTTTCAATTTACCTTGACGATCTTGAAATACAACTATTTCATTGGGATCAACACTTGCTAAGTTCAACATCTCAGCTATTTCATATTCGATTATTTTTTTTTATATCACCGGTTGCAGATATTTCCGTGGTGGTTTCTTCAGCGCTGATAAAGATCTCTCCCAAATATCAATCATATTATTGTAAAACTAATTACTTCTCTAAAATCTTCGATTTTTCAGCGACTGCTAGTATATTCATTTACGACCCGATGATGTGGTTTTCCCGATGATGAAATAGCGTCAAGGACATTTACTACTTCGTTGCCGCATATTGGTGGGTCATTCATTTGTTGTGTTGGTAGCGTAGAATACCAACAAGGAGTTTTTAAGCGGTTTATATAACGCATAAATTCTTTACGCGGCGCCAACCCATATGAATCGAAATAAACAATTGCACGTGGATCAATCGCGTATGGAACCCAGTGGGTTCCAGGTCCGGTGCTGTTATCGAGATTAATGATACCGGTTTCAACGTTGTTTGGTTGCGTCGGCATCTGATCTTTCATAAAAACACCTCTGAAGTTTTTTTTTTATTTCTAGTGCTTTAGCAGCATCGAGTAAATCAAAATTTGACATTGAAACTAGTAAACTGTTCCTTGGATTCTCAGGTCGCTTCCTTTGTGCCATGAATACGGGGTTCCTGGTAGTCTTAGGCCCTTTTCTCGTTTCGTTTTTATATCCTTGTCCGGTTGCTTTCTTTAGCGCCATCCCTGTCGCGGTACCAACGGCTCCTAATGCTGCCGCTTTAGCCACCGCTGGGGCCGCTGACGCAATCAACGCTGGAATCGCAGCTAACAACGGGAATATACCACCTGATTGTATCATGCTTTTGATCGCGGCTGCAGAGAGAGTGATCTGAATACCTTTTTATCTTTTAAAGCATCATTGAAATGTTTTATCTGACGAGTTGTCAGTGACAATTTATTCTGACCACCAGACATCTGATTGTGTTTCAGCGTTATTGTAGTGCCACATTTTTTTAAAGCTGATTCCGACTGCAATTTCTTGAGTTGACCAGGAGTGAACGTAACACTAACAATACTGTATGACATTATATAATAACAGATTGATCTGATTGCTACATGTTTTTGAAAATCATAGATTTTCCACTGGTGCATCATTTACTCTCATTTTTCCACCAACACCTTCGAGTTGCATTGATGTATCGCTGAGAATGACAGCAACCGCTCTATAATTCGGGATAAGGATAACATGACCAGCTGCATTAGTCGGGCGGGTTACACGAGCTCTAAAATGTATATCAACGACGGATTGTCTTGTTAAATCAAGATGTTCCAACGAAAATTAATAGATCGGATATAAACTTTTGAAATCATGTTGTAATATTTGTAGACCTGTATCCACATTTTGATCGTTTCCCGTGTATGACAACAGACGATGATATACACGTGCTATTTGGTTGTGATCGTAATCAAGTTGTATATCCTCGGATGGTTCCTGCAGGCCATTTATTCTCAACGAAACTTCTTTACACCCAAGTTGATCAAATATCATATGGCTACGTGTTTGATTGTATACTGGCGTTTTATCCTGTATCGCAATAAATATATGACGCGGAGCTGAAACACCTTGTTTTGATACCAGATGCCATGTGAATGTACCATAAACTTTATCCTGTTTAGTATTCGTGGTTACTGTTAGCCAACTCAGTAATGACTTTCCTCCTTGATCCATAAATGATAGTAATTGACCTTCTGTTGTGATTGATGGAGTCATTACTGGCATCAACAATGATAGTGTTATTAAAACGACTTTACCGGGATTCTTTTCCGACTATGCAGTATCTGCTGGAATCCTCCAAATTACATCATTATCATCACCCTTTCGTACGAGTACTATTGTATACTTCGCTCCATAAATAACTTTTCGGACATTTCTGCAGAATCCAAACATATGATGCAGTGGAATCGCGCATGAAAATGATCTACGCGTTCCATGCAACATTGACATACTTGTTGCAACTCCTAGGTTGTAGTTGGGATCATTATTTATAATCATATTTTCGACATCAGCAGGATTACCACCACGTTCATTTGATCGTCTTATAACAAATTGATTTTTTCCAGTAGTATCCTTACTATCCTTTGCAAACATCATAAAAGGGCCTGCCGATCTTGTATAATCGTCTGATTATCTTGCTAGCCCTATTATTGTTGTGGCAACATCAACATCACGTTCTATCAACTCAATCTCCTTTCCATCAATCAGATATCTTGCACTCTCGAATAACGCCATGATACCATTATTGACAAAACCGACTTGGGTACCCTCTGATCGTATAAGTTCTCCTTCTACTTTGATAAACGCTTCACACGGTAGAAAATATTTACTGGTATCATGAACTTAAAGTTCAATTCTTGATCGAATATTCGGTTGTACTGCGTGAGTAGTATTGATAATCACGTACAGAATCATCCTTGCGTACTGGGGCGCCCATATCAAAGGCTGGATCAGCTATCCGTTTGAACATTTTATTATATATTCGTTGATCTAAATCTCGATTTTCGTCGTGGGTTTAAGTCATTTCCCGCTATCATATTTGCGATATCATCTTGGTTCCTGGTCGCCAATGATGCTAAGTTCTGATCCACCGCATTGTTTATTATTTTTCTAACACTTGCAGGCATTACTTGTGTAGATGGTAGTGGTCCCAATGACGAAGTCATTGGTGACGAAGTCGCTTTTGGTTTCCTTCGCCGCCGAACTAATGCTACTAGTTTATTCTTTGCAGCGGAAAACGCTTTCCCGGCAACCCCTCCAACAGCGCTAATACCCTTATCACGAATAACATCAATGGCTTTCATTGATAATTGTTTTGCTAGCGGTGCCACCTTTGGAGCCATTCTTGAAAATAACCCTGCAATGGTATCACCGAGACCATCACCATAGTACGCGTTATAAACAGGCAATCGTGAGTTTACTACGTAGACGCTGGTTGGTTTATCATGTTGTAGAGTATGATCATTCTTATTTAAATGATATTTATCTAATGTGGTGATGAAATATCCTTTGGATTTTCAGTCACTGTGATAACCATGATGCTCGGCTAACTCGTCAATGAAATCTCGATATGTTTCAATATTCATGATACCGCCTTGAAATAACTGCCTACAGATACCAGCTGCTTCATTAATTATTTCCGTTGAGTTATTTCCAGCTCGTTTTCCTCCGATAAGTACTTCAAATCGTGCTGTATCGCTGAGAATATTACCAGGACAACTAACTAGACCACTACCTGATACTCCACTTGAATATCCACTAGCGAATTTTTGAGTTGTACCAGTTGCACCCTGTGCATCGTCATCTCTCATTATTTTCTTCTCTTCGGGGGGTTGGGTCAAATATGGTGGTGGTGGGTTGTGAAAATTATATACCATTTGATACATCTTCAGATCCTTCATTCATATATCCTCTTCTTATATTTTTTGGAAATGAATCGGCAGCAAATTTAGCGAAGTTTTATCGATCTTAAATTTTTAAAATTCATCTAACGCAGCACTCCTAAATATCTTTTCAGGTGGATATTGTCCTCTCTATTTTGCAGTAGCACCTTGTTCTTTTTCTTCTTCAATAACATCTAGTGGTTTAAGTGGTTCAGGCGGCGGGGAGCTATTATCAATATCACCTAGTCGTTCAACTTCTTCTTGAAGTTGTCGTTCTTGTTGTTCTTGAAGTCGTGCAGCAGTTATTATTTCACCAGGAAGTGTTTATAAAGATTTTTCTGTTTGCTTGGATCTTTCTTCTATTTTTTTGAGTACAGGAAGAAAAGGCTCTTCTTTCCTTTTTTTCCCATCTTCGGGGACATCTCCATATATTGCTCGCTCAGTGGCTGATATTACCCTTTTGGTTGCCGTGGTTATTGGTTTAAACAACTCTTCAGATACTGCGGCAAAATTAGTCTGAAGACTCTGTCTAGCTTGTAGTTCGTTTCTAACAGAGTCGCGGGCAGGTATGAATTTCTTAATTGCGACTAATCTCTCACGAGCCAATCTAGTCGTTAATGATTCGTTTACCATTATTGAAATCAGAAACGACTTTCCAATTTGAAACTTTTTTAGTTTCAAGTGGGAAAAGTCTACGAGAAATAACATGAGAAATCGACAATTTGACTCGACTCTGGGAGGCAAAAATCGATGAAAAATAGACAAAAATCGATGATAAATCACCAAAAATAACCAAAATGACCAAAAAACGCCTTCGGGCGTTATTTGCTGTGTGAGTCGGCAACTGACAGTTCATACCACGATGAACGCAGAAAAAACAACGTTAAACTCTTATAATTGAAATTGCAATGTATTGTTATGTTCTTTTCATTTTTCATCATAAAAAAAATAATCATAATTGTGCGTAGTAATACTTTTGTCGGGTTTCTGTTACGTAGCTATTTATAGCTCTTGGGATTGTACTGCTTGTAAGTCCGTCATCCAATGGAACCCACGGAAGGGATTTGAACATTTTGAATATTTTTTCATAATGAATACGTCTATTTAAAGTTGAAGCTCAATATTTAAAGTCACGATGTCATGGCTATAAGGATGTTTGCTTATTTTAGATTGACCTCATGTGATTTGGCATATTCATCACTGTTGTGACATGTGAGTAATCTGATTTCGTTCTTCAAAACCTATTTTCGTGTTATAAACAGGCTGTACTATAATACATGTAGGTGTATGAAGTTTGGTTATAGAAAGTATGTGATCAGTTTTATTGGCTCTAACATACACATACACGCACAGTTCTAAAATAATTAAGTACTTATTTTATTCCTCTAGTTATTCCATGAGTTGTTTTGTGACAATTGTTCATAACCAGATTCCTCTCATCAAATATGTGACATCAGTGTAGAAAGTGAACAGACAGACACACAAAATGACAGATTTAAAAACAGTAAGACAATTTAATTTATGAAATTTGTGTTTATTTTTGACACATTTTTTGAATTAAACTGAGTAGTGCAGTAATAATGACAATACAGCATAATAATTGTAATTCATATATTTACTATTTTAAAAAAAGCAAATAACATGTTAGTATTGATCATCTGAACATTTACAGTTGCATGAGATAGTTCTGCAGACACACTATTTGAATTATACTAAGTAGTACAATAATAATGACAATACAGCATAATAATTTTACTTGAAAATTTACTTGAAAATCACATACTTGCAATCCAAGTAGCTGGTAGAGAAAAGTAATGAAAAACTGTATGACTCATAAATGTATTTACTACTTTTAAAAAAAGCAAATAACATGTTAGTATTGATAGGTTATATGGACACTTTACTTGAAAATCACATACTTGCAATCTAAGTAGCTGGTAGTGAAAAGTAATGAAAATCTGTATGACACATTAATGTATTTACTACTTTTAAAAAGCAAATAACATATTAGTAAGGATAGTTTACATTGACAATTTACTTGAAAATCACATATTTCCTTAATTTGTTTGCACTTACTTGTTTCAGTTTGAACTAAACTGGAAGGTGCAGTTATTGAAATGACAGGTAGATTGTGTAATGAAACCTGTCATAGAGTTCATTGTATTATGTGATAGTTCTTGTAGGGGATTTTGAACATATTCAGTAATATTTACATGGTTTGTACTACTTGGGTTTGTATGGGTTTCTTGAACATTTTCTAGAGTCGTACTGCTCGAGTTTGTTGGGGTCATTTGAACATTTACAGTTGCATGAGATAGTACTGTAGAAGAGTCTTGAGCAGACAATGCTACATTTGCACATACATTTGAAAGAATGTTACTCATTTGTTGTTTATGGTGAGTGCTGGGCCTTGTGTATTTTTTCAAGGATAGTTCATTCGAGTGGTCAGACAGAGACATAATGTGCCTAGCAGGAAGGTTGGCGTCTGTCATTGCATTCAAAGCTGTGGCACGAAGAGAGTGAGCAGTATATCTTGCAGATATATGGGCATTTTTGCATATGTCTGGCATGAAACTGCTAAATTGTCTGTGTCCAACACATTTTTTTGTGTACCATGTTTGATAAACTTGGGGATTTTCAAAAGCATTTTTATCAATGTGACAAAAAAGTGATTCAGCTCTTGGATTAATGCGTGTGAGGTAGTATTTTATTGACCTGACGGGGCAGTTTTGACCACCAGTTGCATACATTCTTTTGTCAGAATTTTCCTCCTTAGCATTTAAGTCTCCCTGATGATTTTTTTGCATAGTTTGATGGGTCAAAATGACATATTCAGCCCCAGTTTCATCAAATCTGATTTCAAGACTGGTAGGTGTCAATTGGCTGTGGAATTCTAATCCACGTGTTACATAGTGGATGGAGAGGTATAACCAAACCCTGCATCTGAGTGTGATAGGATTATCTTGCATCAGGTATTGATTGATCGCATACATGTCTAATGGAGTAATAATTGGTTTGTGTTGTGTTGATCTTGATAAGCCAGTCTTTGTGTTAAGTTTTAATTTTCCATTTAACATGTTATTTGCTTTTATAAACTCAGGGTCTGTAACAATATTAATGGAACGACCACATTCAACCTGAATGTGGCGATTAATAGCAGCCCGGACATTCTTTAAGGTGTTTTTGTGATATTCCTCAGCTTGGGCTTCAGGGAGCATCCTCTTTCGTGCTGTGGTGATTTTTGGGGCTGCTTCGGCATAAAATATGGATAACATTTGGCCCAAATGTCCAGACTCAACTGTCATCAGATCCACCTCCATATTCTTTTCTTTGCACCATTCTGAAATGCATGTTTTTTTGCTTGGTAATAACTATTTTTAACATTTAAAATATTTAGATCTTTGGGATGAATCATTCATGCATATTTCCTTAATTTTTATTTATACAACAAATTTTTACATTTTTTAAGTTTTCACAAATATTAGTTTAAAGATAAACTACATTTTATTCACTTCAAAGTAATTTAAATCTCATTTTTATTTTTAAAATTTAATAATATTTTAAATCTCATTTTTATAATTTAAGAAAATAAAAGATTTAAAGCAGTTTCAGTATCAAGCATTATTATTTAATCTTACATTAATGAACAGTCCAGTATACTGGTTATTGTTATTATTATAGTTAATTTATTATAATTATTGAATGAATACATAAATTACCTGTGAAGGTGTTGTAGCCCCATTTAGTATTTTTCTTTGTAGATTTAGAGTAGCGCTGTTCTGAAATTTTTACTAGATCTTCTTCGTTTAGTGATTTGAATCGTTTAACTTTTGCTTTGTGGTCATCCTGTTCATCAACTGTGAATGGTGTTGGTTCATTCAAACTAAATATTAAATTGGTTTGTAACTCTTCTTCCAATTCAAAAGGCTCGTCAAATATCGATGGATCAAAATTTTCAACATCATCATCCGTGAAATCTATTTGATAAGGCAAAGTTATCGAAAAATCTCCAAATTCTGACATTTTACTTTCAACGTTTGACAGCCACAATACGGGTGACCTTGACCTAGCGCACTTGAAACATTTTTTTATCCATACTTTTCTTCACAAATTTCATCAAACAATGAATGATTTTATTCATAAAAGATGAGAAATATATTTTTCTTTAATCTTTCAAACTAAATTTATTCAATTATTGTTTTAAAAATTGTAAAAATGGTTCTTTTCCTTTAATGTTTACTTCGTGTCTGCCTTCACTAGCAGTGTTTATCTTCTGCTATACACGTGACTCTATTTATAGACGTGGGTATTTTTAGAAAAGTAGTTCTCCTAACAGTTCATCCTGAAATGAACGCAATTCATTTTGATCACGTGATAACATTCTGACCAATCGAAACATTACTTTCCTCTACAAGCTACTTCGATTGCAATTATTCTCCTCTCTATTTTGCAGTAGCACCTTGTTCTTTTTCTTCTTCAATAACATCTAGTGGTTTAAGTGGTTCAGGCGGCGGGGAGCTATTATCAATATCACCTAGTCGTTCAACTTCTTCTTGAAGTTGTCGTTCTTGTTGTTCTTGAAGTCGTGCAGCAGTTATTATTTCACCAGGAAGTGTTTATAAAGATTTTTCTGTTTGCTTGGATCTTTCTTCTATTTTTTTGAGTACAGGAAGAAAAGGCTCTTCTTTCCTTTTTTCCCATCTTCGGGGACATCTCCATATATTGCTCGCTCAGTGGCTGATATTACCCTTTTGGTTGCCGTGGTTATTGGTTTAAACAACTCTTCAGATACTGCGGCAAAATTAGTCTGAAGACTCTGTCTAGCTTGTAGTTCGTTTCTAACAGAGTCGCGGGCAGGTATGAATTTCTTAATTGCGACTAATCTCTCACGAGCCAATCTAGTCGTTAATGATTCGTTTACCATTATTGAAATCAGAAACGACTTTCCAATTTGAAACTTTTTTAGTTTCAAGTGGGAAAAGTCTACGAGAAATAACATGAGAAATCGACAATTTGACTCGACTCTGGGAGGCAAAAATCGATGAAAAATAGACAAAAATCGCTGATAAATCACCAAAAATAACCAAAATGACCAAAAATCAATAAAAAAAAAATAATTTACTAAAATATTTTCAGTATTAATGAATTTCACTACAGTATTTTATTTTACTTCCTTATAGTAACGCGTTCACTGATAAACACCAGTATAGGATTTCAAAGCCGCTATTGACTAAAACCGACTTTACAAATTTTGTTCTAGTTGAGCGCACATACCTGTGGAGTAACAATTTTACCCATTCAAGTATTTATACATGCGATGTATAGTGAGAATTTTACCTAACACTGTATACATGTCAACTCGTTGGTTACTCCGCTGAGGTATCCAAAAGGGTATTTTCGTTTTGTTGGATCATCACTCTTATATTCCTGATTTTTGAATTAACTGCTCGTTTCATTTCGTATTCCTGCCCCAGTTCTTTCCTTATACTTTCTACGATAGTAAATAACGGGACAAACTTACTGACGTCGTTACAGAATACAAGGAAGTCACGAATAGAATTCTGGATCCTTTTTTATAAGCGCGTACTCTTTTGGTAAGACATATTTGTTATTCATAGCACTGTATTCAATGTCCTGGAAATCAGAAAATTTGATCACAGTTTGAATTATCTGATAATTGTCTTCCTTGATATTTCAAATTTGAAATCTCAGTTATAACCTCATTGATATTTTCAGAATTCATATTATATGATAACTATATATTTTGAATACAAAAAATACATTGATATATTTTTTAAAAAATGAACTCTGTTCGTGGTAAGATGTAATTATACATCTCATCACGTCCAGAGATATTATGCGATTATATATGATGATGGACTCTGTTCGTGGTAAGGTGTAATTATACATCTTACTCACGCCTAGAGATATTATGTGATGATGACACTAATCTCCGTTGCGAATTCATTGTAAAGCACTGCTCGGCGTTCATAATATATGTATACATATAAACCTCATTTGGGCGCCTCAGGTGTATTTTCATCAGAGGTTACATATATATGACAACACATCTCAAAGGACCCCTCAGGTGTTCTTCACATCTGACCGGGCCCAGAGGTTATCACGAAACATATTCCCCTGAGAAGAGATCTAATTCGCCAAATAGCGGGTTAGACCCACAAGAGGATATATTTGGCGAATGGACGTCACATACATATATACATATATACAATTATACAATTATCTACATATATACAATACAACCCCAATCGAGTGTTATGGAGGTTGTACAATGAATGGATTATATACAATGAATGACGTCAATGGCGTGGTATTATATACACAATGAATGATATAGGACAGCACAGGACAATACAACATATAACAATGGATTATAGAGGACGGTACAAGACAATACAACATATAACAATGGATTATAGAATGATATGGTATATACAATGACAATGGATGATAGTACACTTCTACATTCAAACTGAAACAATCATACCTCCCACAAAATCACCCCGGGTTGAATGAAACGTCATTCACACCGTGTGACGCGGTGTGTTTGGTATGGTTGTTTCACGATTTGAATTTCGGAGGTAAATCTCAACTAATTATATAAAACCATCTATCGGTACCGTCGACGATATGCCTGTTACGGAAATTAGAACCATGGACTCCAGGACGAGATTCCAACGCGTTACGAATACTCTAACTGTTCTTATCGACAGGTATATGCTTTTGAATACGATATATGTGTATGTTAATACAAATTGGCGGAAGTCAAACAAGAAGAGGTGTGTGATCTACATATCTTTCGTGTACTTAATACTGATTATTGTCAACATTGAAGCAGAACCGAATACTTGAAAAAACGCAAAAAAGAATACAATTGTTTGTAAACACTGAGTGTTTGATTCGTTTTCTTACAAAAAAAAGATAATTGATTACCTCGTTTGAGATTCATGACAGTTATAACCAGCCAATGAAAACCATTGAGATCTGGTGACGTAGCGTTTCAAAAAACCCATTGAGGGTAACTCTTTGCTAAGCCGACATACCCGCACGAGTTATTCCCCGCTGGTGTAATATAGAATAGTATGAAATACATATAGTCAGACATATGAAAATTGAATTCTTGTCCGGTTCTTTTAGAAAAAGCCGATCGGGTTATATTCTCTGCAACGCATCGTACTGAGGGAATACACATATCAAAATACATACCGGCTTTCATAAATTGATTGAAATATCATTTGCTCATTATTTTCTGTACTAAATGATTTTACAGGTCTCGCATTTTTCAAGGATTTTCCAGTCTTTCCTCGTTTGGTGTTTTCACTCCGAGAAATAGCCTGCAGATTATTCAAGGAATTGTTCTTAGGATTGAAATCAATATGCTCAATAACAAAATCACCCTTAATCAATCCATGGAAACACTCGTATGCGATTCTATGATTAAGATACGTTTTCCCTCCAGCGCCAAACTTCAAATACTTATACCATTGTCAGAACCAACTGGTTTCTTCAGTCTTCGGTGTCTGACAATACCGTCACGAGACGCTTCATAATCGCTGATCACAGGGTGTGGTTGGAAATTCTTGGTCCATTTATATACTAAATACCTTTTGTCTAATTTATTATTTGGTTGAATTCTTACTTGGGAACTCTATCAATGTAGTCTTGAAGAGTTCTTATGATCTTGTCACTGACTCTGTCAAGGACGCTGTCAGGGATGTTGTCAATGACAGAGTCATTGATGGAATCTTTGATGGAATTCCTAATTCGTTGATCATAATAACGCTTCAACTCTCTGTATCGCTTACCACCACAACTCAATCACAACTGCGATTTTCCTCTCACCCCTACCCCACATCGTATGCAAGGGACTGGGCCAAGACTTACACGTCGTACGCTTTGTAAATTATATCCACAGAACTCCTTTCTGCATGATTTGTTACACGGGGTTACTGATCCAATCATAAGCCATTTGCAATGATTCATTATATATAAATTTCTTATTAAATACTTGTTTTAATTATAATATGAAGAAGTTTGAGAGATTATCGAAAATTAAGCCCTGGAAAAATGTTAAATTCAATCTCGATAGAGTCTCCGTAGCACCAAAGGGTCTAATAAGTGATATATCCAAAATTGGGTAGAATCCGCGATTGTTTTAATGAATTCAAACACGATGAAGCAGCTCACTGTTGGTCAACATTTCGAATTGATGGTAACGTTGATGCTATCATGAACGACGAAAAAGCGGCAGCGATAATCTCACACCTTGACAAAAAAATTTTATTTTTTTTAGAGTGAAATTCATTATCCGTTCGGAAAGAGGAGATTGGAATATCAGAGATAAATTTGACCCCATTCTAAAAGATAAAAAAAACTGTCACTGTGAGTCAAGATTCCAAACCAGGAATTCTGACTGGAATTGACAAACCGTACTATGAGAGATCTGATCCCGTAGCAGCAGTTGTTTATGGGATATATCCGTTAAATGATAAACCGAGTATCGAAAAACTAAAACCCATGAAACTGTCATCGTTGAATTGTGTAGCAGTACGAATAATAGAACACTTCACAAATGCGTTGCGTGGAAACAAATTGACTTATCTAAGATGCAAAAAAAATAAATGAATGGGGACTAACAGTAAGGGAGCGGCGGGGGGCAACAATTCAAAATATAACCAAATTAGAAACATCATTAAGATTCCCAATAACCATAATGACGATAACAGGAGAAGAATTACACGAATGAAAATATAATCAAAAGAAGCTCCAATCAAAATTATTGATCATAACGAACACGCGTTGACACCCGCAGTAACAATATTTCCGCGAGATAGAATCAATAAAATATATACCCGCGGAGTTCTCCCCGGAATTCTCCCCGGAGGAGAAATTATTTGATTTTATTCACCAGTTGAGTAAAAACGATCATGTGTCAGTGTGGTTACTTCACAGTTTTGAGAACGAAGAGGGTAAATTCGATCAATTTGTGAGACCCAATGGAGAATTATACCGTACTGAAACCCTTCATGACGCGATGAAAAAACTAGCTAGTAGTTTTTCAAACAGAACACGACGAACAATTATTAACAATCTGTTTTACAATTCCGTCGGTTGCAGCTCATTTTGCGAGAAAGAAAACATGTGGAAACCAACAAGAGCTGAATTTCTATCAGATGTCAAATCAAGCTGCATTGAGTATGGCCATGGCGGATTATGGAATACAAAATATGACCCTGAAACTATTATTTGGGTTGATATGGTTGCGTGCTATCCCGGGAGTTTTCTCGGGTACGGAGAATGTGCTGAATACTTCAAGCGATTTGGACATCCCACACATGAGATGACCCGTGTTGCGATTAAAGGACCACTACCCGATTGATATCATTTGAATTGGCTACAGGACTTCATTCGTGCTGTTATGTTTGGATTTTTGGTAGACACATTTCTGAAAAACACTGGATACCAATAGTGTTATTTCGGTATATGATTGATTCTAAAATTCTGATATCGTTGATTGTCAGTGAAGCAATTATATCATATCGAGCGCAGATTGAGGTTTGGTTACCACAACCCGATAGTCTAGATAGTATAATCAGCGAAAATAAAAAACAATTCCCGTCCCTCGACGAAGAATATATATGAATTGGTCCAAAAAGTTATTTGAAGCCAGAAATAAAGACGCAAAAGAACTCGGTAGAAGAATAATCGGTAAATTCGCTCAGGGTGGAAAATACGACAATAACAGATATTCCTCACGGTTGATTATAGATAGCGTTGAATACAATTTTATAATCGCGGATGTAACATGTAATGGTATATATGTCAATCGTAAAGACGCTTTCTTGTCCGATGGAACCAAATTAGGTATAATTGTTACTTACAACGATGATACAGTCTTCAGTATACACATTTGAGGGCGTCTATGCTGGCTTATGCTTCTATTGATCTATTTTCGATGATAAATAGATTTCCTGACACCGCAGTTAGAGTAGCCACTGATTCATTTTATATAAACGTTACACACAGAGAAGCAGTTGCCGAATTCACAAATTCTGACGACAGTTGGGGATCATGGAGAAATAAAGAGGAAATACTGCGTGATTATTCCAAAACAGCAGATGTTACGATTAAAAACAATTATTTGAAAATTAATTAGATATCAGAACTATCTAATGCACCGCCGAGATCTGATCCAATATGTAGATATAAAACCGTTTACTTAAACGGCTGTGGTGGGTCAGGAAATACGACTCGTGCGATTGAATTATTTCGTGAAAACGCTAGCATTTCCAAATTAAACATGATTGTGCTAACACCAACCCACAGACTTGCAAGAGAAATGAAACAACGAGGAATTAATGCAAGCACTTATCACAGTTTCTATCGATGGAAAGGTGACGAATGGACTCCTAAACGAATGGGTTAGAAATTTATTCCTGAAGTCATAATTTGGAATGCGATATGCAGTGTCGTTAGATGTGTTACAAAAGTTTCTCGATTGGTTATTGTTAGCGAATACAAAAGTAATAGTCTGAGGCGATCATGGCCAACCTCCACCATTTGTCGGTTTATCCCTGCATTATTGGCTAAAGAATTTCGTAGACTATTATGAAGAAATTAATACCGATCATAGAGCACTTGATGAACAATTACGCGAGTTTAAAAACTAATCAGATTACATCCGGATAGAATCCAGTGTGAAATAGCGCGTGAAATAATTTCGGAAACACCATTAAATGATTTCTGGGAAGCGTGGAGACCAAACGATTTGATATCGGCAAGTAGAAAGATAGTCAGAGATACACTTCAGATGAAGTTATTTGAATTGCATAAAGAAAAATTTGCAACACTTCCAACGCCGCTGTGTTATAGACCCAAGGATGCACGAAAACAGAATATAAAAGTTGATATTCCAGGACAAAGTGAAAAGCAAATTCTCGTATTAAATGATATTGTGCTCGTTGATATCAATGTCGTCGAAGATGCATTGCGCGCTGATAAATCCCCATGGACGCTAGGTTCCGCAGCAACAATACATTCTTCACAGGGATTAACTATATCAGATACAATTGTTTGGATGGTAGATAATCACATCGATTGGTCGAATTTAGTTTATCTCGCAGTGTCCAGAGTACGAAAAATAAATTAACTTCGAAGAGTTGTTTTACATGATAACGACACTACAATAAGTAATATTGTCACCGTTGACATAATCAGAAAAAAACTATCTGGCTATAACAACAGGATAAAAAAAACGAGAACTTGATATTGATGCTAAATTAATAACTACACTGAAACAACAACAAAATAATCACTGCGCGAGTTGCAATTGTATAATGAGTTGGCGTTGGTCGGATAAAGATTCTCGACAATTTACCGAAGACAGAAAAAATAACAGTATTGGTCATTCCAGAGATAATGTGATGCTGACTTGTCTTGAGTACAACAGACGAAGAGGTGCTAGATAAGAACACGCGGCGGTAGTTGAGTATCCTCGGGTATCACTTGTAGTTGGTGACGAGTAAATCTTCGCTGAGGAGCAGTTGAATCCAGTCTATAGATTGCTGGTCTACCCGTAGATCGTGTTATACTAGATATTTTATGTATGGTGACACTCCAAATAGGATCAGTAGCTCTTTTTTTTTAACCATCTTCGAGCTCTCCTGGTTCATATAAATACCTAACGGTGACATTGCCGAGTATTGGTTGTTTTGAAAAATCATTTTGTGGTTTTACAGGTATATCCTTTGTTTAATCGCGTTGTTAGGTTTCGTGTTGATTGTTCGAGTAATCTCAATATTCAGCGCGGTGATTACACCTGGTAATCTCTTGACCCATTCACGAGATCGTTTATCCTGGATGAATTCCTTCGCGTATTGATATTCAAATAACCGCTCAGCAAGTGTGTGATTAAATCGTTCAACAATTGCCTGATCGCGATGTAGCGCAGTATGTCCTCATCTGATGGCGACATTATGATTCTTCATTGTTGATAACACTGCACCCTGAAATTCCTTGCCAGGATCAACTTGTAATAGATTTGGCCACTGCAGAGGACCCCTTCGATACATCCTTTCAAATGCAGAAGCGACTTCAGTCGATGATTTTGTTTTTAACGGCTATGCTTGTTTGTATCGACTCGCAACATCAACTACGGTTAGGGACGGTCACATCAAAATGCGAGTAGTTAATTCGCTTAGGCGGTGGTAGATAAATTTGCCATATCGCCTGTTTGGATAACCAATACGCTGCAGTGGTTTTTTTTTCTTTGTGTCACTAGCGAGTTTACTGATTGCTGCTTTACCCCTCCAGTATCCTCTTGGAGAATAATAAATAGATTCCATGATGTTCTTAATTATCAGCACCCATCATTAATTTACTTTTCATCGCTGATTTTATCAACCATGAAGCCAATTTTTCCTTGAAGGGTTTATCAGTGATAGAAATCAACGCATGAATTAATTTCACATCTGCGATATGTCTGTGTTGCAGATTACTGCTTTTATAAGCAGCATCATGAGCATGACACGCCTTATCGATAGCGTTTATTGGGTTTTCACCGGGTCGGGGTTGGTTTTGATCATCGAGTCTGATATCGAGTCTATTACCTGGCCCACAATAACTATACCCTAGAAGATGTTTTTCTCCTGGATATTTTGCCCATGTTGTTCCTGGGAGTTTTACTAATTTGGCTGCAAAATCACCTCCTCGTATTTTTAAAAATCATTGCAGATTTCATAGGAACAAATCTAAATTTCATTGTGCTACATAGTACAAACTTACCAGAAAGTGCTGATCTGTTATTGCTAGTTGTAAACGTCGTCACGTCATCTGTGCTAGTACGCTTCTTACATTTAACACAATATAGATCCATAATATATTTATAATAACATGGATGTAATTGATTATTCATCAACACGAGAACCAGAACCCGTAAAACATCATGTTATGTTACCAAACTATATTCGAATGATTATAATCGGACCATCTGGAAGTGGCAAAACACAGTTGTTAATTGATATTATAATAAAATGGATGAAATGGGACAAGTATTTAATAGCCCCGACCGTAGATGATCAACGATGTTACCGGGTATTAAAGGATTACAACGAGAGAGCAAAATTGAAAACCGATAAAGATATTATTGAGTTTATAACCGATATCGAAGAGGCACCGAGCATTGATGATATTGATTTGAGGTATTAACATCTTAGTCGTAAATGATGATGTGATATTAGACAATCAAAATAATCCCCCTAGGATATTTTCCAGAGGTATTCATAAAAACACTGACGTGATATATGTCACTCAAAAATACGTACAGATTCCAAGTGTAATCAGAGAAAGTTGCAATTTAGTGTGTTTAACGGAACTGGAAAATACACACTACAAAATATTTATCAATATTGGTGTGACGGTGACATGGACTTTAATCAATTTCGAAATTTCTTTAGTCACGCTCAGTCAATCCCACATGGATTTGTAATGATACATTTATCAGATCTTCGGACACGATATCGTATCGGACTTGATAAAATATTCGGTTAAAAAAATTGTTAACCCATAGCAGCAGAGGGGGTGAGTGGCAACGACGTTGGAGTCTCTTTTTTTCTCGATTGTATTTTGCCAAATAGACACTTCTATTAAGCATTCACGAGGAAGCCTCGGTTAGCCGAATCGACGCCTCTAAAAGTTGTCCGATTAGCACCTTCTGCTGCTTAAGTCGTTGCCTAGCAATAAATGAATGCCCTCAACGGGTAAAACCGAGACTGTTTCGACTGTCACAGGTCCTGTTACTAAGTCTGTTGACAAATTTACACAATGGAGAGGAACATTAACAAAGCCGCACTCTACTCCCTGAATAAGATCACTTTCATTAGAAGAAGACTTCTCAGAAAAAAGCAAAGTACATGACAAAAAATGACTCTGAGAAGCTCCTGTGTCCCTTAAAATTTTAATAGGGGTGGGATTGGCTGAATCACCTAAGAGTGATATAGAACCGTTCGATATGAATGGTTCATAATTCTCGATAATAAAATCATACTGGGATTTTTTAGACCCCACAAATGTATTGCTTTCAATACCTGACCGTGAACTTGACCTCTTAGAAATAAGAGCATTTGGAACAGGTCTGTCTTAATTCTGCTTCTTATTTTTCAATTTGTAGCAATCAGAAATAACGTGTCCTTTTTTCTTACAACAGGTACACGTCGGAAGAGACAAAGATTTAGAATCAAGCTTCTCTGAAGTTTGATTTTTGAAAGTTGTGCTAGTTTGAGTTTTTAATGGGCTGGTATTAGGCTGAAATACGTTTCTGCCAGAAGACTGTTGAGTAGAAGTCTTGTTAACAAATTAACTTTACGTGTCAAAGAATATTCATCAGCAGGTCGAGCAGCATTCTCCAAGGCTTCAATCCTATGCTCATCAAGATATGTTTGAACGTCACTAGGGACACAGTTTTTGAACTCTTCAATTAATGTCATTTGCTTGCGATTTTGATAATCTTGTTCGACTTTCTTAGCTAAACACCATCTATCAAACAACTGCTCTTTTTCTCTAACAAATTCGACATGAGTTTGTCCAGCTTTTTTTCTGTAATATCTGAATTTGTGTCGATAAGCTTCAGGGACTAACTCATAACCCTTTAGAATGCATTCTTTAACCGCATCATAGTCACCACTTTGCTGAACAGACAGTGAAGTGTAAATATCACTAGCCTTACAGTGAGTACACATTCCAATAACTGAGTCCAATGCTCCCTTGGCCACTTTAAATTTTCTGCAATTTTTTCAAAATAAATGAAGTATTTGTCTACTTCTTTTTCTCTGAAAAGGGGCACTAATCTAATATTCCTTGATAAATCAAAACTTAAATTTGGATTTGAAGTATGAAGGCGTTTTTCACTTGCCAGCTATATTTCTTTCATTTTACATTGATATTCCATTTCATGTTTTGTCTTTCATTCTCAATTTGTTTTTCTTGTAACCGAATGCAATTTGTTTTTCTTGTAACCGAATGTGCATCTGCTCCTTTTCATATTGTAATTGTCTTTCTTTCTCCCTTTCCTGTCTGTCTCCTCTTTTTCATATTGTAATTGTCTTTCTTTCTCCTCTTTGTGATATTGAAATTCTTTCTCCCTGTCCTGTCTCTCTTTTTCTTGTTTCCTGAAATTCCAGCTTCTTCAACTTTAATTCCATCTTGAATTTTAATTCTCTTTCCTTCAGTTTAATGTCAGAGTCTGAGCAGACGTACTGACCGAAATCAAAGCTCTTTTTTTCCAAAACATTCTTTTCTGCCAAATATTTCACCCAAATCTTTTTGATATCTTGTTTTGTTAAAGAAGCCTTTACTTCAGAAATATAATATTTTCTGGCGAGTTGAATCAACTCATCTTTTTTGAAAAGATCTAATTGCTCCTGAGTAGGATTAGAAATAAATATTTCTACTTTAGATGTCATTTTAATACAAGCCTGTCAATCTCACTAAAGATTTTTAAAAATTTCAAAAACTAGGTGTATTCAAATTTAAAGCAAAAGTTTTCTGAAAAAAAAATCTAGCCAAATTCCAATTTACCTCAATCCCGGACGAGCCCTCAATTTCTATGTTACGTGCCTAGGCTCGAATAAACAGTAACATAAAAAGAGTGAAAATAACAATCTTGTAAAACTTAATAAACAATTTATTAAGTACAAATATTTTTCAGAAAAGAAAAATAAACTTACTGTTTTAAGAATCACTTCCTAAATTGATCCAAAAATAATTCAAAATATTATCCACTAGAGAAATTGCAAAAGTCCTGGTTATAAAATGTCCAAGTTCAAATTCCAGCGAAGTATCCAATATGGAAGACGATGTCACTTGTTCAAGTCAGTTCTTGTTAATTAAAATCTCTATGAGCACAATTCTTTTCCAGATAAATAACAAAATAATTCCTCTTGATCCAAACGAATTGACACAATTTCAAGTACAAGGTGATTTATAATAACTCAAAAAGAAGACGCAACTTAATATTCTAAAATCCCAACTTCTGCTGAATAGCTCGCTCCAAAACATAATTTATATATAGATGTTTTTACGTAGAGGAAAGGGTCACGTGATCTTCTAGAAACTATCAGAACAAATTTACGTTCAAGAAATCACGTAAACAGCATATGACCCAACTAAAATAGAAAGATGTTTATACAAAGCTTCAAAATGTCCTTGGAACCAACTAATTATTTTAAAAGCTTGTTTACAACTCTGAAACCAGGTCAGAAATGAGGTCAACACCTGTTGTTGACTGTCTAAATTACAGAGCACCCCCTCTTCAATGAAAAAATCTTAAACTTAAATGCCAAATTTGAATCTAACAAACAGACAATAAAAATAAATATAAATGACTTATATCAAATATACGTAACAATTGCCAAATAACTTAAATCAATAGAAGTCGTTCTTGACATCACAACGTTGTCAACCTTGTAAATATATTCCCGTTTTAAAAAAAACCTGTTGACTTCATGATTTTGCATTTCTTGCTGTTTGTTGGCTCACATCTCATCTCAAGCAATAAAGGGTAAACTTTAGTTAAATCACAAAAGCAAGCCATATGTAACATCAAAGTCCCATTGATGAATAACAATATAGACCAGAAAGTAATCAATCGAATTAGAACTGGAAAACTCTTATAGCTAGCAGCTTTGGCACTTATAGTTGGGATAACATATCGAGGAACGATATATGTCCTCAGTGCCCCTTAACATAGGATTTTGGAGAATATTTTCAAGATCTGCCCAAAATATTACATTCCAAAATTCAATTTGCAAAAAAAACCAAGAACTAATACATTCCCACTGGCTCTACCCAACCATCGTTGAACAAAGCAATAATAGTAACATAGTCCAAACATACAGCATTATTAATCAGGTTATAAAAGCTATCGTCAAAAATAAAATATAAGCCTCGGATATACCCCGCGATTTGTTACTTTTTAGAAAAAGATATAAATTATGTAATTTTTTTAATTAAACTATTTTATAATTTAAAAGACAAACGAATGCGTCCGCCTCGGGTTCAACGAAAGGGACAGGCGAAGGATATATGATAAGATGGATATCATCCGTATAGAATATGGTCTTATGCCACTGCGTACATGGTTGACGATATGCCAATTATAAAAGAGTGACAGCCTCTCCCTTATCCCTTAAACATGCAAGCATTTGACCAAGGCAATGCATATGGCAGAGTGACAATTAAACTTTATATCACGCAAACAGTCTTAAATGAACAAATACACGTCATAATTAACGCAAACAATCATATATTACTTCTCCCATTTATACTAACAACATCTCCTAGTATGGGAATGCAAACACTAAATATCTTATAAACAACTTGAACCTAAAATTCGAAGAATGTAATGTGGCTTAACACCCAGCAAAACGGTCGCGTGGCACAATGTGGCACCAATATGTACTATTATCTATTAACCTTTATAAAGGCTAAGAAGTTAGTGTCAGGGCCCCAAATAGAACTACAAGATGACCAAGTCCAGGTCGTCATGCCCCCTTCCCCATCCACCCCGCAAAAGGTGGAAGTAAAATATCTTCAGGTCATCAAACACAATGCCCCCACGTAAACACAATACACTAAAAATTTCAACGCATAACAAATAACTACACAGTGCATCATTGCCAATTGCTTTCAAAAAAATAAAAAGTACAGATCATAATTTTAACTTGCTAAAGGACGATATTTGACTGAGATGCCAAGATGTCTGGGTTCCCTTCTGCCGCCACTCACATCATCGCTTCTTGCCCTTCGATACCAGGGTATTACAACAAAGTAGTATGCGATGCATACATACAATCGAGGGGTAGTGGATCGAGACCTACCTCTTCGACTAATTAACTGGCCCACAGAGTGTAAGGAAATGACGCAAATGCCTAAAAGGCGAAGGCGACATTAATCCCATGAAGCAAAAGAAATCTGACTACCCATCGTTAACTCGTCAACAACCAGACATGAGCAGCGTAGACGTTTGGAGAGACGTTTGGCATTGGATATTGGATGTGGGGCATGTTTTAGATGAGATAGCTACATATTGGCAATAGCCAGATACTATTCAGAGCTTGACAAGGCCGGTACTTACCGTTCAAGAAAACAACAACTTCTCAAAGAGGTGGGGTGGAAGTAAGAAATGCAAATGAAAGGATAGATTGCTTATGAATACTGTAGAGTGGGTCTATTGAAGGCCTCAAGATTGATGGTGGCAACTGAAGATTCTTTTAGTAAGGCCTGCCTCTATTGACCTTACCCACCCATACGCTGCGTTAAAACAAGCAGCAGGAAGGGTCAATAGACCAAGTTTTCAAACAAAAATAAGGCCTCTACGGAGACCGAAACTATTTCAAACAAAACTAATAAAGGGTGAACAGACCAAGTTTTCAAACAAAAATAAATACGGAGAGAGTAAATAGACTGAGTTTTCAAACCTCTATGAAGTACTCTCACATTGCACCAACATGTCATGAACATATGCAAGGCTGCATATCTTGAATTGAGACGCATCAGTTCCATTCGTAAATATCTTTCAGTTGATGTCACGAAAACACTTGTGTGTTCATTACTACTTTCAAGACTGGACTATTGTAACTTAATTCTGTCTGGTTCGTCACAATATTTACTCCAGAAACTTCAAAAAGTTCAAAACACAGCTGCACGGATTATCTTTAGAGTACCTCGATTAGAGCGCACCTCATCACTGCTCTGTACCCTACATTGGTTATCAATTCGATACAGAATCAAACACAAAATTTGTTCTCTGTGCTATGTTTCAATGACAGACTCCAGTCCAACATACCCACCCAGCCTCACTCATGTGTATACACCAGCTAGATCCTTACGCTCTTCTTCTGATAATCGTATATGCATTGTTCCCAGGGTGAAAACGAATTTATATGGACAACGTTTGTTTGCACACCAGGAGAAGTGGAACGAAATGCCCACTGAAATTAGACAGAAAGACACAGTGGTCCCTTTTACGAGTGCTCTTAAGACTCACCTGTTTCGACTGCAGGGACAAACTTAGTGACCTTATCATGTTTTGTATCTTATATGTTTTCAGCATGTTTTTATGTTTTCCAATTTCATTGTTTTGTCATTTGTTGTTCTGTAGTGTAGTCATATCATTATTAATGGTGTAAAGCGCTTAGAGCTTCGAAAGATTAGGCGCAATATAAAGTCCTTATTATTATTATTATTATTATTATGAAGACCGATATTGTTATGGTTTTAACACAATATTTTATCAAGTCCGATTCGATATCTTGATCTAGGATCATGCAAATATATCGTTAGAAATCCATGTGGGACCGACTTAGCTTTACTAAAGAAATTTCTAAAGAGATCATAATCCATATCTCCACTGCAGCAGGCCCGGTAAATATTTTGTAGCGTATGGGTGTCAACTCCATCAAATACAGCAAGAATATTACAGTTATCCCTGATCACCTTCGGTATTTAAGTAACATATATCACATCAATATTTTTATGTCTACCTCTGGAAAATATCGTTGCTGGGTTTGCTTGTTTTTCCAAAATCACATCATCAGATACGACTAAATTGTTAATACTTCCATCAATAGAATCAACACTCGTTGGTTCTTCGATATCGGTTATAAATTCAATAATATCCTCATCGATTTTCGATTTTGCTTTCTTGTTAAAATCCTTTGACACCTCGTAACATCGCTGATCGTCTACACTCGGGGCTACCAAATATAGTTTATCCCATTTCATCCATCTCGTTATCAAATTAAGTAACAACTGCGTGTTGCCACTTCCAAATGTTCCAATTATAATCATGCGAATACAATTTGGTAGCGCTGCTTAATGCTTAACGGGTTCTCGTGTTGTTTTTTTTTTCGCTGTTATATTATTTCTGCCGCATGATACTGTTAATAAACACACATACATGTATGCGCTAACGGTAGTTGATGTTGCGAGTAGATACAAACAAGCTGAACCATTAAAGACAAAGTCATCAACTGAAGTAGCTTCTGCATTTGAAAGGATTTATCGACGAGGTCCTCTGCAGTGGCCATATCTATTGCAGGTTCATGCTGACAAGGAATTTCAGGGTGTAGTATTATCAACAATGAAGCATCATAATACCACGATACGACGAGGACATACTGCACTACATCGCGATCAGGCTATTTTTGAACGATTTAATCGGACGCATGCTCAGCGGTTATTTGGATATCAATACACGAAGGAATATATCATGGATAAACGATCTCGTGAATGGGTCAAGAGATTACCAGGTGTGATAGCTGCATTAAATAATGAAATTACTCGAACAATCAATATGAAACCTATTAACGCTATTAAAAAAGTTTATACCCGTACAAAAGCACAAAATGATTTTTCAAAACAACGAATACTCGGCAATGTCACTGTAAGATATTTATACGAACAGGGTGAACTTGAAGGCGGTAAAGAAAGAGCTACTGATCCTTTTTGGAGTGTCACCGCACATACAATATCTAATATAACAAGATCCACGGGTAGACCCGCAATCTATAGATTAGATTCAACTGCTCCTCAACGCGGATTTACACGTGAACAATTAATTACAAGTGATACCCGAGAATACTCAATTACCGCCGCGTGGTCATAACTAGCACCTCTGCATCTGTTACACTCAAGACAGGTCAACATCACATTATCTCTGGTATGACCACGACTTTTCTCCTTTCTGTCTGTGGTAAGTTGGCGAGGATCTTTATCAGAATACTGCCGACGCATTATACAATTGCATCTCGCGCAGTAATTATTCTGTTGTTGTTTGAGCGTAATTTTAAATTCAGCATCAATATCAAATTCTCGTTTAATTTTTTTTATCCTGTTGTTTATAACCAGAGATTTTTTCTGATTATATCATCGACAATTTAATTGTTGCTGGTGTCATTAGCATCTAAAACAACTCTTCGAAGTTGATTTATTCTCTTAACTCGTGACACTGCGAGTTAAACTAAATTCGACCACTCGATGCGATCATCTACCATCCAAACAATTGTATCGGATATAGTCAATCTCTGCGAAGAATGTATCGTCATTGCGTATCCTAGCGTCTATGGAGATTCATCAGCGCAAAATGAATCTTCGACAACACTGATATCAACCGACACAATATCATTTAACACGGGAATCTGCTTCTCAGTTTGTCCTGGAATATCAGCTTCGATTTGCTGTCTTCGGGTATCCGTTGGCCTTATAGCACCATGGCACTGGAAGTGTTGCGAATTTTTCTTTGTGCGTTCAAATAATTTCATCTGAAGTGTGTCTCTGACTATCTGTCTACTTACCACTATCAAATAGTTTGGTCTCCACGCTTCCCAAAAATCATTTAATGGGGTTTCTGAAATAATTTCACGCGCTATTTCATACTGGATTTTATTCGGTTGTAATCTAATTAATTTCTTAAACTCAGTTAATTCTTTATCAAGAGATATATGATCAGCATTAATTTTTTCATAATAATCTACAAAATTCTTCAACCAATCATGTGGAGAAACACCGACAAATGGTGGTGGTTGACCATGTTCACCGCACATTATCACAGCTGTATTTGTTGGTAACAACCATCCAAGAGACATTTTAATATCTCTAACGACACTGTGCATATCGCATCCCAAATAATAATTTCAGGAATATATTTCTCACCCATTCGATCAGGAGTCCTTGCGTCACCTTGCCATCGAAAGAAACTGTGATACCTGACCCAGCTGTTTCATCTCTCTTGCAAGTCTGTGTGTTGATATTAGCACAATCATGTTTGATTTTCCTCGGAATAATTCGATCACACGAGTCGTCTTCCCTGACCCAAAACAGCCGTTTAAGAAACTGGTTTTATACTACATATTTGATCGGATAACGAAGTCGCTTTCGATAGTTCTGATATCTGATATTTTTATGTAATTGTTTTCAATTGTAACATCTGCTGATTTATAATAATCGTGCAACATTTCTTTTCTTAATCTCCATGATCCCCATCACTCGTCGGAATTTGTAAATTCAGCCACTGTTTCTTTATGTTTGATATCTATATAAAATTAATCAGTGGCGACTCTAGCCGCAGATTCAGGAAATCTATTTGTCATCGATAGCAAATTGATAGCAACATAAGCCAGCAGAGAAGCCCTTAGATGTGTATTGGGGACTATCTCCATCTACGTAAGTAACAACTGTACCGAATTTTGTTCCATCGGACAAGAAAGCGTCTTTACGATTGACATATATACCTCTAGATGTTGCATCCGGGATTATCAAATCGTATCCAGCATCATCTAGAATTAATCGTGAATAATGTCGCTTGTGATGATATGCTCCACCCTGGGTGAATTTACCAATTATTCTTCTACCGAGATCCTTTGTGTGTTTATTCATGACTTCAAAGATCTCCTTGGAGGCTTTAATAATATTTTCTTCGTCGAACGCAGGAAATTTTTCTTTGCAGTCGTTAAATATGCTATCTAGATAATCGGGTTGTGGTAACCAGATTTCAGTCTGAGCGTGATATGATATAATTGCTTCACTGACAATCAGCTATATCAGTATTTTACAATCAATAATATACCGTGATAACACTATTGGTACCCAGTGTTTTTTCAGATATGTGTATACCAAACAAAACATAACATATACAATAACATCCGTTAGCGATCTCAAATGATATTACACGAGCAAATCCGGTTAAATCCAAATCGGGTAGCGGACCATTAATCGCAACTCGCGTGATCGAGTGGGTGGGATCCCCAAATTGTTTAAAATACCCCAGGATACTTCCTGGATAACACGCAACCATTTCAACCGAAAAAACACTTTTGTGATCATATTTGGTATTCCATAATCCACCATGTCCATATGCTACACAACTTGATTGGACATCTGAGAGAAATTCAGCGATTGTTGGTTTCCACAGATTTTTCTTTCTCGCGAAATGAGCTGCAACTGACGGGATTGTATCCGTTGAAAAACCACTAGCTAGAATTCTCATCTCGTCGTGAAGAGATTCAGTACGGTATATTTCGCCATTAGGTCTTACAAATTGATTAAATTTACACTCTTCGTCTTCAAAACTATTTAATAACCACACTGACACAGGATCGTTTTTACTTTCCGTGTGAATAAAATCAAACAAATTCTCCTCTCGGGAGAACTCCACGTGTAGATATGTTATGGTTCTAACCCTTGGAAATATTATTATTGCGTTAGACCACGCGTGTGCATTATGATCAACAATTTTGATTGGAGATCCCCCTGATTTATATTTCGATTCGTATAATACTTCTCCTGTTATCGTCGCTATGGTTTTTGGAAATTTTAATATCTTTTCTAGCTCAGCTACATTTTGAAATGTTGCCCCATTATCCCTGACTGCTAGTGCCCATTCGTTTTTATACGTCTTAGATCTGTCAACTTGTTCCCACGCAACGCATTTGTAAAGTGCTCTATTATTCGCTCGGCTATACAATTTATTGCTGACGAAGTCAGCGATGACAATTTCATGGGTTTTAATTTCGCAATACTCGGTTTGTCATTTATCGGATAAATCCCATAAATGACCGCTGTCACAGGATAAGCTCTCTCGTAATACGGTTTGTCGGTGCCAGTCAACACTCCTGGTTTGGAATCCTGACTCACAGTGACAGTCTTTTATTTTTCAAGACAGGATCACATTTTTCGCGTATAATCCAATTTCCTGTTTCTGAACGGATAATGAATTTCACTCTAAAAAATACTTTCTATGGTCTAGATGTGATATTATCGCTGCCGCTTTTTGGTCGTTCATGGTAGCATCAACACTACCATCAATTCGAAATGTTGACTAACAATGAAATGCACCATCGAGCTTATATTCGTTAAATCCCTCATGGATGTTACCTATCATGCTTCTATCACTTATTAGACCCTTATTTAGTGTATCTACCGAGACTCTATCGAGATTGAATTTAATACTATTCCTAGGTTCGATTTTGGATAATCTCTCGAACTCCTCCCTATTATAATTAAAGCAAGAATTTAAATAAAGAATTTATATATAATGAATCACTGTAAATGGCTTATGATAGGACCAGTAACCGTTTGTAACAAATCATGCAGAAATGAATTCTGTGGATATCATTGACAGAGTGTGCGACGAGGAAGCTTAGGTCCAAAACCCTATATACGAGGTTGGGGTACGAGGTAAGTTGCAGCTGTGTCTAAATTGTGGTAGTAAGCGATACAGGGAACTTAAGCGCTATTATGATAAGATAGTTAAACGCTCCATCAAAGGCTCTAACAATGACTCTGAATCTGTCAGCGTTAAGGACAAAACCATAAGAACACCTCAAGACTACATTGATAGATTCTCAATAAATGATAATTAAACCAAATTATTAATTATACAAATAATATATGTATATATAAATAAGCCAAGAATTTCACCCACATCCCGTGATCATCGATTATGAAGCTTCTCGTGATGGTGTAGTCAGACACCGCAGGTTGAAAAAACCCATTAGGGTTTGATGATAATAATGGATATCTTAGATTTAATGCTGGAGAGAAAACTCATTATTTGTCTAGATTCATGTTCAAATGTTTCAACGGATTGATCAGAGATGGTTTTCTAATTGATCATATTGATTCGGATTTTGCAAATAACAAATTGCATAATCTTCAAGCTATCATTCAGAGTCAAGACACCAAACGAGGTTGTACTGGAAATTACCCCCAAAACGCAAAATCTGTCAAATCTTTAAAATGTTGATACGGGCGAAGAAAAAAAATTTCAATCAATGAATGCAGCCGGTAAGTATTTTAATATTTCTATACCCTTGGTACGAAAAGTAGCAGAATATGTATATAAATCCGCGCTTTCCAAGCAAACCGGAAACAGATTTCGGTTTGAATATTACATAGAATGAAATATCCTAACACCAAAGGGAGAAAACTCATACAGGCATGTGTATATGATCCTGTAACAGAGATAACTCTTTTGTTGTTGTTACGGAAATACCTCTATGGTCTCATGGGAAATACTCACGTATTATCTCCCAATTCGTTCTCTGATCTATTATGTTCTTATTTTGTCAAAAAACGAGTAAAACAAATAAATATTTACAACTATGGTATTCTTTTTTTATACTGTTGTCAGGTATCTTGGTTTGTTTAGATTCTGTCAATAATCACAATTAAATAAAAACGAAAGTAAAATCACATACGCTTGTTGTTTATTTTCGTGTATTAGTCAGCTTATATAGTATATGGACGGTTCTGTTATTGGGGCTCCAAGCTATGATCGAAGTTCAACTAAAAACCACTCTTTATCACACTGTCATGCGGTGTGAATATATTTTTGCATTCTCTCTGGGTGATTTTATAGCGGAGATGTGGTTTTCAGTTGAATGTAGAGAAGGCCCCCACCCCGTTTGTGTCGTATTGTCCTATATAATCATTTGCATGTGCTGACCTATATACTTGTATATAAATATATCATGTAAATATGTAAATTGTTGTATAATAATAATAATAATAATAATAATAATAATAATAATAATAATAATAATAATAATAATAATAATGACTTTATTTAAAGAGAGTAACACAATTAGCTAAGAACTAATCTACCTTGAGGCCCTCATACAAGGAATTTGTTTAATTCAGCAGCATCTCAGAAGCTACTGGATATATTGGGTTTGGAAGATGGAAATAGAGTGGGCATTTCTAATCTCAACTGGAATACTATTCCAGAGCAAAGTTCCAGAGTATTGGAAACTTTTCTTGAATAATTCCTTATTTGGTTTGGGAAATTTATACTGTTTTGTAGATATTGATCGCAGGTTGGGTGTATTACCAGGTAGCTTATACTGGAGTAGGGATTGAAAATATTCAGGAGCACTATTATTGGATATCCTGTATATTAATTTGGCTTTTCTTAAATATATTCGGTCTTTAATATGCAATATTTTTAACTTACCAGCTAAATTTTCCTTGCTTTCTTTCTGGTTTGATATTAGCCTAAATGCTCTTTTCTGAAGATTTTCCAACTTTGATATGTTTTTATCATTTGAATTACACCATACTGTATAACAGTAGTCTAAATACGGTTGTATGTAACTGTTATAAAATAATTTTATGTGCCTTTCAGGGAGAAAATGTCTTATCTTACTGAGAAGCCATAAACTTGAATTGACCTTTTTACTGATATGTTTGATATGATCAGTCCATGATAGATTATTATCTACCAAAACACCAAGTAGTCTGTCGTGACAGACCATTTGCAAATTTTTATCCTTCCATGTCAAGACATAGTTCATTTCTATCAAGAATTTTCCTTTTTTTCCTTGTTGAGATAAGTAATATTTTAGTTTTACCAGTATTTACTACCATGCCATTGCATGTGCACCAGTTTTCCAGCTTGTTTAATGCATTCTGTAAAGAAATTTCGAGTTCATGCTTTGTGTTTTGGATGTCTGATAATGTTGTGTCATCTGCATAGAGATCTGTAGATTATATCGAGTCTCTTAGTAAAAGTGGTAGGTCGTTAATAAATAAAATAAATAGTAATGGACCAAGAATTGAGTCTTGTGGCACTCCATATCTAATTGTTTCAGGTTCGGACAGAACTTCATTTATATAAACATGTTGTGTTCTCTCACTTAAGTATGAAGTAAACCATCTAACTGTTTTTTCATCGCATTGGTAGGTTTTTAGTTTCTTCAAAAGGATTTCATGATCCACCATGTCAAACGCATTCCTGAACTCTACAAATACAGATCCTATTATTTTACCTTGGTCAAGTGCTTGAAGCCATTTATCAGTTAGAGAGATCAAGGCAGTCTCACATGAATGTTTCTGTCTAAAACCTGATTGATTAGGGTCTAACAGCAAGTGTTTGGTTAAATATGACATGAATGAATCATGGACATGTTTTTCAATCAATTTTGACAAGTTTGGTAGTATTAAGATTGGTCGGTAGTTATCAGTATCATTCTTAGATCCAGATTTGTAAATAGGAGCTACTTTTGCAGTTTTCCATATTTTGGGGACAGATGAGGTTGCAATACTTAAATTGATTATGAATGTTATGCTATCTAAAATAGCAGAGGCAGAAGATTTAATGAGTTTTGGACCAATCTGATCATGTCCTGTAGCTTTCTTGGTATCAAGTTCACTGAGACATCTTTTAACAAAGTTTTTGATACTGGTGGGATAGAGAAACATACTTCCTTAGAGATTTTGCTGCTGCAGAACTTTTTCAGTTCACTAAAGTTGATTTCTTTCACTGGCTTTTTTTAACTTTGTTTAGATACTGGTGAAAAAATTATTGAAAACATTTGCAATGTCAGTTTACATCAGTGACTATGGTGTCATTTACCAGAAGTGAGTTAATTTTGTCTGATTGTTGTGTATTCCTCCAGTGAGTTCATTGAAGACTTTCCAAATGGAGATTGTGTTGCTCTTTTGTTTTCAAGCAATGACTGATAAGACGACTTTTTAGCTGTTTTAATCATACTTGTTATTTTATTTCTCCATACTTTATATTTTGCATGGTTTCCCCTAGCCTTGAATTGGTCTCGTGTTTTCATAGCATCTAGTATTTCAGTAGTAAGCCAATTAGGTTGGATTTCATTCTTTACTCGATGTACTTTCAGAGGTGCATGCTTAGAGACTACATCCATAAATAAGTCAGTCCACACTCTTAGAGCTTCATCTATGTCATCCAAATTTTGGATCATATTCCATGGAACTTTATATAGGTCATCAAGAAACTGTTCTGCACTAAAATGTTTGAACGATCTGTAAGTGATCGTTTTGTGTGTGTTTTTCTTATTTCTCTGGCATTTAACCTTTCTTGTCAAAAAAGTAGGATAGTGGTCACTAAGACCAACATTTGGTACATTAACACAAGCCACATTGTCTGGTAGGTTGGTATAAATGTGATCAATAAGAGTAAATGATTTTTCTGTTACCCTTGTGGGTTCATTTACCATTTGGACTAGGCCTAATGATTCAATAAATTCCATCCAGTTGTCCCTTATTTGAGTGTTGAGAAGGTCCTTATTTATATCACCAAGTATATATGTTTCTTTCTCCTGTGCAAGACAATTTTCCATTTGTTTCAAAAAATCATCATTCCAGATTGCGTTGGAGGAAGGTGACCTATAAATGAAACCAATTAGGAATGATTTTGCATTATTTTGAGAAATTTCCAACCAGACACTCTCAATTTCATGTGACTCCAAGTCAAGTCGCCTTTCTGCATTTACATCTTCTCTAATTTATACCAAAAAACATCCCCTCGCTGTCTCTCTGTCCCTGCGTAATGGTTTATTGTAGCCTTGACAGTGAAATAGATTATCATTGTGGTTAGCATTTAATTTAGTTTCAGTGAGTCCTAAAATATGTATATTATTTTCTTTAGAAAACAACATTAACTTAATCTGGGCTATTTTCCCAATATACCTTGTACATTTAGGTGACCTATGTTAAAACCTTTTGAATTTAGTTTCATATCGATTGTATGTATGTTATTATGCAGTGGGGCACACAATGAGATTGTCTCAGTACTACTTTTATCATTCTGACATCCTATTGCTGTATTTAAATGGTCATGTATATTAGCATTTTCTAAGTCACATGCAGACCCTGAAAATCTGTTAGCTTTTGTATTTACAATAGTGTGCAGTGAATAGTTAGAGACAAGACTGTCACTTGGTACATTTAGATTTGTTGTTGTAAATGAAGCATTAGCATTCTCCTTTTTGCCAGCTTCCTAGTATGTATACTACAATGCTGTACAGAGACTTTGTTTGTGTCCATATTTATGGCATCTGAAGCGCTCAATCTGTTTGCCATGACGGCATACTTGTGTCATGTGCCCAGTTTCTCCACAGTAGAGACAGTACTCTTCATTATAGTGTCTAAAAATGGGGGCAAACATGTTAATATTTCTCAGTAGTTGAGAGGTTCCTTTACTGCTTAGATGAATTTTGTCTCTGTCGTAGAGTCTTAGGTTGACGTCCTGGTTCTGAAGAAAGAAAGATGTGTATTGTGGAATGTACTGTATGTTGAAGTCTTCACATAGGTCAATTATGAGATCATTGATTATTTTCACCCTGGTGTCCACACGAGGAGGTAGTCCTGATATCATTATTTTACATGTATCTGGACTGCAATACCTAGCAGCAAATCTGTTCTGATTTGATTTAGTGACCTTCCCTCACTGGCATCATTTCCACCTACTAAAATAATAATATAGTTATATTTGGTAAGGTCAGAATTTATTATTTTGTCTGTGATGTTGATTTTTGCACTTCTTAGAGTCTGGACATCTGTTTTAAAAAGTCTCCTTGGAATTATAGTTTTCAGTATTGAGGAGCCAATTATTAGAGTTTTTTCTTTCTTGGCTTGTGATTTCATCTGTTGGACTGTTGGGTTTGTTTATATCAGACACATCTCTTGGAGGAAGGGGTGCTGAAATTGATGTTGCAGTTGTGTGAACTGATCGAGCTGATGTTGATGTTGACACATTTGTCTGAGTACATGGAAATGCAGTTGTTGGTGCAGGTAACAGACTTGTCTTAGCTGAGGGCCATGGGTGGACACTTTCTGCTGTTACAGGTGTGACGTGTGACTTGGAAGAGGGTACTATTGTTTGCAATGCAGGTTTACTTAGGATATCAGTTTTTAAATACGTATTACATTTTCTCTTGGCTGGTATTGGGATTGGCTGCGTCTGAGCATCTGACATTGTTGTTATTTGGGAGTCAGTCTGAATTTCTATTTCACATGAGTTTACTTGCTCATCAATCCTTCCCTGTGCTGACTTAATAGAATGTAACTGCAGTTTTAATTCTTCAATTTGGGCCTCCAAGTTCCTAATTGTTGTTTGATGTCCACACATGGAGAAATCATTAAGGTTCAAGCCATCACTGCTGTAGTAATGATTTATGTAGCATATAATTTCCTGACACTCTCTAGGCGTGTTAATTTTATTGCCTGATTCATCTAGGTAAAGACTTTAGGAGCTGTTTCATGTTTGGTACTACATCTAATTACTGGTGTAGATAATGTACTAATTGGGCTGTCATTGATTGACAGGTATAACCTTTCCTTAGTGTTATGGATAGGAGTGGAGGAGATGGGCTGAGTGGAAATCTGTTTTATATATGTTTCTTCCTTCAGGTCATTGCAGGCAGTGAAAACATATTGAAGCCAAATCAACTGGCCTATTCCCTGAATATGGAGTCTACTAGTGGTACTGTAATATGTTATAGTTACATGCAGATTTTTATCCTCATCATGCAATTGGAAAATTTGACCATTTTGCTTGATGTTACTATGTTTGATCTCTAGATTTTTAAGCAGGAAGGTATGGACAGCACTTATCATCTGAGGGGAAACTGTAATTGTAACACTTTGAAGATTATATACAACCTGCAGAAATTCTGGCAGTTGTTGGCCCGGTACATGTACATTGCTGTGGGTCATATTGAATTATGGGTCTGCTTCATATGCTGGTTCCAATTCAGTATATCTCTTCTTGGAGCTAGTCTCAGAAACAGGATTATCCATGATTTGCACAGGAGCATTGTAACGTCCATCTGAACAGTCCGCCATCTTGTGAATTAAATACCTTAATCCTTTTGGTTGATGGGTTCAGATTGGTGGCGTCTGGTAATCAGGGCTGCTGGTCTGTAGTTTTGAATGGTTGCTTGAGTGCTGAGGGTTCAATGCGGTATTCCACGTATTATTCCTGTTCAGTTGTGATTTTGAGGTATGGAGTGGTCCTATACGTATATCTTCGTTAAACGGTCAGATTGGAATGGCCATTAATGATCCAGATAAAATAACTGCAGTTTAAGTGACCAAATTTAACCGAAAAACTCTGTAATTCCAGGTTTGTTGATGTTTGTTCCGTCCTATATAATATCTATATAAATGTGCCGTCCGATATAATTGTATATAAATATATCATGTAAATATGTAAATTGTTGTATATAAATATATCACGTACATAGTTGCACATAATTGTATATAAATATATCATGTAAATAGTTGTAAATATTATATGTACTCTCGTTGAGCCTGTTGCATTTTGAATGACATTACAAGGGTTCATACGGGAAATGTGCCGTCCTTTATATACCTTAATTAAGCTATATATTTTGTGTCGTCTTTTCACTAAGCATGTCCTCCTGAGGTTCTAGGCCTTTATTTGGCGGGTTAGAGGCTCACAACGGGGATTGTGTTTCATGCTGCCCCTAGGCCTACTCATATGCAAATGCACCTTTGGGGCCCACATGGGGTTGTGTTGTCTTATAGATGTTACCTCTGGACTTCAAGCGTGAGCGTGTGAAGGCATTTTAGGAGTTCACATTGGGTCTTTCATATATATGTATATCTCTGCCGTGATAAGATGTTTATGACACCTTAGCGCGATAGAGATTGTGTTGTCGTTATATACTTTAATTACGATATATGTATATCTCTACGTGATAAGATGTCTATGACACCTTAGCGCGGTAGAGATTGTGCCGTTATATATAAATTTATCATGTAAATATGTAAACAGCTTGAAAATAAAACGGGTCAAAATTAACCCCAATTTTTTGTATATCAATATATTAGATATATAAATTTGACATATTTTATATATTAGATAAATAAATATATTTTATAATGAATTTTGAAAATATAAATGATATAATAAACGCAATTTCAAATTAAAAATGAAAAAATACAATTATCAGATAAATTAGTTTGTTATCAATTTCTCTCTGATTTTCAAGATCTCGATGATAACGATCAAAATAACAAGTACGTGTTACCGTTCCAATATGCGTTTATTAAAAAGATACAACAAGCCGTCAGCGATTCATTAGCATACAACAGCGACGTAAATAAATTCATTCCGCTATTTACTGCAGTCGAATATATTAGAGGTGAACTCGGTCGACAATAAGAGTTTAAACGAACTATAAATTCCGGAATCAAAACGATTAAAGAGCTTTTTAAACACAACAACACACTGCCATTAAGTGAAAACATGTAAATGTTTTTGAAAACAGAAACATAGTAACCACTACCAGGAAGTTTGAAATGATTTTACGTAAATGGGACATGTAATTGCTAATTTCAGTGAATAAAAAAATACAGGTATGACCCTTTTGACAACTCGCATGGAACGATGTCTTTTTTGACAGCAACAAAAGCATTTGTATGGGTTTGAAATTCTATAACACTACTAGGAGGTTTAAATTCTTTACAGGCATGATACCTTTCCAGGTAAGATAATGTAACTGGGTATGTTATTTTTTTTTTGCACCGCGTAACACGGAAGTGAAATCGTGAGTGTTTTTAAATACAGAAATTTCCTTGTTGTCATAGGGGGGTTAGCTGCTACAATAAAATTATTTATATATCTAACAATAATGGTAGGAGAATCATTAACAACTAGACTAGCTCGAGAGCGATTAGAGGCAATAAAGAGATTTATACCTGTGAGAGATTCGCGGATAAATGAAGGATTTGATGCTCAGGGAAATATTACTGCAAATACGATAGCGGGATGTGGTTTGAAATTACGATTTAGATCGAGAAATATATAACAAAATGTTCAAATCTACACAGCAGCCGGCCTTGGATATGGATGCCCCTGTTCTCAAAAATGATTCTGTACGCGATTATCAATTTTATTCCTATAACGCAATACAATCATATAGTCGATCAAGAATCGAACTTCAGGTTCAAGATACAAGCAAATACTTTCTACCCGCTGAAGGATTTTTTGAAGTAGAAGGAGAAATTGTAACAAATGTTGATGCTAATACGCCATATACAGATGGTGTCATAGTTGGTTTTGTCAATAATGGTATGATGGCATCTTGTGAATTAAATACCTTAATCCTTTTGGTTGATGGGTTCAGATTGGTGGCGTCTGGTAATCAGGGCTGCTGGTCTGTAGTTTTGAATGGTTGCTTGAGTGCTGAGGGTTCAATGCGGTATTCCACGTATTATTCCTATTCAGTTGTGATTTTGAGGTATGGAGTGGTCCTATACGTATATCTTCGTTAAACGGTCAGATTGGAATGGCCATTAATGATCCAGATAAAATAACTGCAGTTTAAGTGACCAAATTTAACCGAAAAACTCTGTAATTCCAAGTTTGTTGATGTTTGTTCCGTCCTATATAATATCTATATAAATGTGCCGTCCTATATAATTGTATATAAATATATCATGTAAATATGTAAATTGTTGTATATAAATATATCACGTACATAGTTGCACATAATTGTATATAAATATATCATGTAAATAGTTGTAAATATTACATGTACTCTCGTTGAGCCTGTTGCATTTTGAATGACATTACAAGGGTTCATACGGGAAATGTGCCGTCCTTTATATACCTTAATTAAGCTATATATTTTGTGTCGTCTTTTCACTAAGCATGTCCTCCTGAGGTTCTAGGCCTTTATTTGGCGGGTTAGAGGCTCACAACGGGGATTGTGTTTCATGCTGCCCCTAGGCCTACTCATATGCAAATGCACCTTTGGGGCCCACATGGGGTTGTGTTGTCTTATAGATGTTACCTCTGGACTTAAAGCGTGAGCGTGTGAAGGCATTTTAGGAGTTCACATTGGGTCTTTCATATATATGTATATCTCTGCCGTGATAAGATGTTTATGACACCTTAGCGCGATAGAGATTGTGTTGTCGTTATATACTTTAATTACGATATATGTATATCTCTACGTGATAAGATGTCTATGACACCTTAGCGCGGTAGAGATTGTGCCGTTATATATAAATTTATCATGTAAATATGTAAATAGCTTGAAAATAAAACGGGTCAAAATTAACCCCAATTTTTTGTATATCAATATATTAGATATATAAATTTGACATATTTTATATATTAGATAAATAAATATATTTTATAATGAATTTTGAAAATATAAATGATATAATAAACGCAATTTCAAATTAAAAATGAAAAAATACAATTATCAGATAAATTAGTTTGTTATCAATTTCTCTCTGATTTTCAAGATCTCGATGATAACGATCAAAATAACAAGTACGTGTTACCGTTCCAATATGCGTTTATTAAAAAGATACAACAAGCCGTCAGCGATTCATTAGCATACAACAGCGACGTAAATAAATTCATTCCGCTATTTACTGCAGTCGAATATATTAGAGGTGAACTCGGTCGACAATAAGAGTTTAAACGAACTATAAATTCCGGAATCAAAACGATTAAAGAGCTTTTTAAACACAACAACACACTGCCATTAAGTGAAAACATGTAAATGTTTTTGAAAACAGAAACATAGTAACCGCTACCAGGAAGTTTGAAATGATTTTACGTAAATGGGACATGTAATTGCTAATTTCAGTGAATAAAAAAATACAGGTATGACCCTTTTGACAACTCGCATGGAACGATGTCTTTTTGACAGCAACAAAAGCATTTGTATGGGTTTGAAATTCTATAACACTACTAGGAGGTTTAAATTCTTTACAGGCATGATACCTTTCCAGGTAAGATAATGTAACTGGGTATGTTATTTTTTTTTTGCACCGCGTAACACGGAAGTGAAATCGTGAGTGTTTTTAAATACAGAAATTTCCTTGTTGTCATAGGGGGGTTAGCTGCTACAATAAAATTATTTATATATCTAACAATAATGGTAGGAGAATCATTAACAACTAGACTAGCTCGAGAGCGATTAGAGGCAATAAAGAGATTTATACCTGTGAGAGATTCGCGGATAAATGAAGGATTTTGATGCTCAGGGGAATATTACTGCAAATACGATAGCGGGATGTGGTTTTAAATTACGATTTAGATCGAAGAAATATATAACAAAATGTTCAAATCTACACAGCAGCCGGCCTTGGATATGGATGCCCCTGTTCTCAAAAATGATTCTGTACGCGATTATCAATTCTATTCCTATAACGCAATACAATCATATAGTCGATCAAGAATCGAACTTCAGGTTCAAGATACAAGCAAATACTTTCTACCCGCTGAAGGATTTTTTGAAGTAGAAGGAGAACTTGTAACAAATGTTGATGCTAATACGCCATATACAGATGGTGTCATAGTTGGTTTTGTCAATAATGGTATGATGGCATATTTTTAGTAGTGCTAGATATATGATTGATGGAAGAGAGATCGAATCTATAGAGCATGATGTTGATGTTGCCACAACAATAGTGGGTTTAGAAAGATATTCTGATGATTATACAAGATCTGCTGGACCATCTATGATGTTCGCTAAGGATATTACTAATAATGCTGATCATAATCAGTATATTATAAGACAATCATGAAATCTTGCTGATACTGCTAATGTTGATGCCGAAAATATGATTATTAAGAGTAATCCTAATTACAAAATAGGGTTTGCAACACGCATATCAATGTTGCAAGGAACGCGTAGATTATTTTCATGCGTGATTCCACTATCTCGTATTTTCGGATTTTGCAGAAATGTTAGAAGGGTTATCTTTGGAGCGAAACATACAGTAGTCCTTGTGCGAAAAGGTGAAGATAATGATGTAATCTGGCATGGTCCTGGTGCTGGTGTTGTTGATGGTAAAGTAAATATAACAAAACCTTCATTTTGGATGCCATTAATGGCTCCATGAATCACCGCAGTGGAAAAATTACTATCATATATGGATACAGGTGGTAAATCATTGTTATCATGGCTAATGCCAACAACAGATATTATGGAGACTTATGTTAGCGGTATATTTATATGGCACATGGCATCAAAGCAAGGAGTTTCTGCGCCCCGACATATATTTGTTGCGTTACAGGGTAAAACACGATTAAATTCACAAACACGCAGCCCTGTGATATTAGATCAAATCGGTGTTACTGAAGTCTCCTTGAGGACAAACGGCCAGCAAGAACCATCCGAGGATATTTTACTTGATTACGGACAAAACCAAGTAGCACGCGCGTATCATCGTTTGCTGATATTTATGGGACGTGATAATAATGTAGATACTGGTCTGCAAATATCACAATTAGATTTTAGAAATCGATATCCGATTTATTACTTTTCGTTGGAACATCTTGATTTAACCAGACAGTCCGTCGTTGACATACATTTCCGAGCTTGTGTAACCGATCCTCCTGCGGGTGGTTCCAGAGCAATTGCTGTCATACTCAGTGATAAATCAATGCTACTCGAAGGTGTTGGTGGACGAATGAGGGTAGTGGAAAATATAATTAGATCAATCTTGTATTAAATAAAATGTCATATAGTCATGTTAATGTTACTCTGACACCTGGTCAAATTAAAAAGTTGCAATCGAATTCAGGTAAAAAATGTGGAACTACAATATCGTTAATACACAATCAGCTGTCTGGTGGTCAGAATAAATTATCACTGACAGCTCGTCAGATTAAGCATTTAAATGATGCTATCAAAGACAGAAAAGGTGTTCAGGTCACTCTCTCTCTCTCTCTCTCTCTCTCTCTCTCTCTCTCTCTCTCTCTCTCTCTCTCTCTCTCTCTCTCTGCGTCCGAGATCAAAGACATGATAAAATAAGGTGGTATATTTCCACTTCTCGCTGCGATTTCAGCACTAATTGCCGCCGCCTTCCCCGCGGTCGCGAAAGATACCGCTCTCGGAGCTGTTAGGATCGCCGCTGGAATGGCACTAAAGAAAGCTACCGGACAGGGATACAAAAAAAAAGAGACGATCAGTATTAGGAAAGGGTCTTAGACTACCAGGAACTCCATATTCATGGTACAGCGGAAACGGCCTGAGGTTGCAGTAGACAGTTTAGTAACTCCGCTGTCAAATTTTGATTTACTCGATGCTGCTAAAAACATTAGCGATAGAGAACTTTAAAGGTGTTTTTATGCGAGATGAATTGCCACAACAACCTAACAGCACTGAAACCGGTATTATTAATCTCGGTAACAGCACTGGGCTTGGAACTCACTGGGTTGCATACGCAATTGATCCGCGTGTAATTGTTAATTTTGATTCATATGGGTTAGCGCCACCTAAAGAGTTTATGCGTTATATACATCAATTAAAAATTCTTCGCTGGTATTCCACGCTACCAGCACAGAAAATGACAGACCCACCAATATTCAGCTTAGAAGTATTTAATGTACTTAGCGCTATATCATCATCAACTAAACCATCCCATAAAAGAGTGTACGAATATACGAGTAATCGCTTTTTAGATGGATCTTAAAATATAATAGTTGATATTTGGTGAAGATTTCTCTCAAGCCTTAAAAAAACATTCGGAGAAATATCTGCAACCAAGGATGTAAAAAGAAATAATCAAAGATGAAATATCCTTGATATTGAACCACGCAAGTGTGGATCCAAATGAAATAGTCGTAAATCAAGACAAACAAGGGAAATTGAAAACGAGTAATGTTTCCTTGAATGATATTCTAGTTGGAGTTAATGGAGTAACCGAAAATTTCCTAGCGGTGTTTGATTCAACAGGTAAAAGTAAACAAGGAGTTTTTTTTCCATCTGTGACAGATAGTATTAACAGCCGAATAAGAAAAATCCGGTGACTCATTGACAGGTGACCTCGACATGAACTCAAATAAAATAACCACACTTGGCGATCCAACACTGGATACTGATGCTGTGACAAAACATATGTAGATGATAAACTAACGACGATATATGGTGAGCATAAAACTACAGATGGTATAATAACAGCGCTGCAAGCTGAGCATAAAACCACAGATGATAAATTAACGACGTTGCGAGCTGAGAATGATGTTCATGTAGGTGCGTTTGCAAACCTCCGTAGGAATTTTAGAAAATCGGATGAAACCATGGATAATTTCTTTGGCTCTCTGATGACTATCCCAATGAAACTTTGTGAGATGAAAACAACTATTCATACGATTAAACAAACACAAGACAATATCGTTAGTGAATTTCCTGCTATCGCGACCCGGATTGATACAATTAAAATACCACATAAACAAAATATTACTACCGTGTACTCGACATATCAAGGATCTTTCGACTGGACACATCAAAATAATATTATTATTATCGCTGAAGTCAGAGGTATCTATAGATTGACTCTGCTTTCAGGAGTACAGTTTGAAGTGTTATCGGAGACATATGTAGGAATTAATACTGCAAGTGTAATAATAGATAAAGGCGCCATGGGAACATTTACAATAACCTCTGTCAGTGGAACTTTAGCTCGGGCATCAATGCCATACTACGTAGAATTTGTAATTGATTTAAGTAAATAGTATAATGAATCTCCAACAATATCGATATGATCAAGTCCGTGAGTTTCAAACTAAACTAAAAACTCTTATTGACGAAGATAAAAAATTACCAGAGGTGATATTATTGTGTATTCGGTTTCAAGAGTAATTGCTGGAATGGACATATTGTTATCATTGATAACAGCACTGGCACCTGTAGTTGTCACAATTTGTGTCATCGGCGACAACTACAGGGATTCTTAGCATCATAACAAAAAATATCCAGATGCTGTCAGAATAAACTACACGAGTATATAATTAAGTTACATATTGCATCAGCCGCGTATTCCCAATTATCGTCGCTGATATCATCTACTCTCGATGACACAACAATATTAGATAACAAATTCTCCGCGATGATGAACATCTACCACAGCGCAACATCAAAATTAGAAAAACAGCAAAATAATAACAATGGCGATGACATCAACAACGGAATTACTCCAATAAATAGCGAGAAACACAACACCGCTAAAGACAACCATGATCTCAATAACCTCAACCAACCCTGAATTCAGTGTGCATTTCTCCACTGCGATTCCAGTTAAGGAGATAGCGCTGGCAAAATTACGAGTATACCACAGTTGGCCAAATATTAGATCAAAATCGTTTGGTGGTCAGCAGCCGAATAATTCCTTGGTGTTTGCAAGTAAAAATAAACAAGACGGGACTCAAGATTGGAATATAGTTTCCTTACCATCTGGGTCATACCAATCGAACAAATCAATAATGAATTACATCGTAGAATAAAATCCATTACGCGAAAAGAACCAAAAATCGCTATAACAGTTCATGAATCAACATTATCATCTGCGATTGAGATAAACTCACCCGGGTATGCTGTATATATCTATCAGAGTTCTATAAGAACCGTGCTAGGATGGCCTGAAATCCCACCACGGACATCTTTACAAATACCTGATCCCAAAAAGTCTGATTATGTCACAGACGAAAAATCATATCATGATATCCCTCCTATAAATCATGAGCAGGAATGTTTGACAAATCGAACTATTTACGGTAATGGGAGGTGGGGTTTTAATAGAGGATGGGCGGGTGGTTGGGTGGAATTGAATCTAGCTGATGTCTCGGAATATTTTAATTCCCTTAATAAAGGATATAAGTTATATTTAAATAAATTACGGCAGAATATTCAAGAACATGTTATTGATTTATCGTCGAAAACCTCAGTTATCAAATACACGGAGATACTAAATCAAATTGTATACGATATGGAATTGTTTAATCTACGACTTATTCAAGGAGTATTAGATGCCAAGGATGGTTCTGAGAGAATAGAATATCCAAAACGATTTAATATACGTGTAGAGGATATTTCAACGTTTAAAGTTCCCGAGTATAATCTGGACGAACTAAAAAACAATGATCTCCTCCATGAGTATTTCCCACATATACTCGCCGCATGGAGAAAAATAACACTACCACAAACAACCATTCGCAAACATAATAATGACCCAGACGGTGGTGGTAGGCATATTTATCCTCAAAATGTTAATATATCCTCGGTGATTGCAAAAAAACTAGTATGTGATGCTATTGATGGAAGTTACCAAATAAATTTCGAAAGATCAAATCAAGCTCAGCAGGGACATATTCTATGTTCGTTTACACCAACGGCTCAACCCGGATTTTAATAATTGAATATCCAAGAAATCCCGTGTATATACCATGTCATAATGATTAATTAACGAGAATTAATTTTAAACTCACTGACCAGTCGAATAATTTGATTGACTTAGGAGGAGAGAATTTACAAATTAATCTGTATGTGAAATCCTAAATGATTTTCCTTTTACCTAAAAGAAACTTCGGCTGAAACCGAAACTGTCATTTTTTATTTTATCTGAATTAGTTCCGGTCTCCATAGAGGCTTTATGTTTGTTTGAAATCTCTGTCTGTTCACCCTTTTAATTTGTCTGAATTAGTTTCGGTTTATTTTTTAATTTTGTCTGAAATAGTTTTGGTCTCCGTAGAGGCTTTATTTTTGTTTGTTAAATTTGGTCTGTTCACCCTTCTTGCAGCTAAACGAGATCCACTGAATTAAACAACAGACAATCTTGTGAGGAAAGCCATGAAGGAAGAAGTGGATATAAACAAGACCACCTGGACCATGGAAAGAAACGATCAGGACAATAATACTAAACAGGACGAATTCAAGAGTCTAAATAACAAATGGATCAACATGTGTGAAAAGTTCAGAGCTTTAAGATATCATGACTGGATACATGAAGAAGAAAACAAGAAGAAAAGGAATAATATACAATCAGAGAAGATGATGGAAGAAATGGTGGAAATAGAGGAATAAAAATACCGGCTCTTTTCAGGGCCACCCCATTGCCTCGAAAAGATCAGTTCTCTCTGCCAAATGTATCTTTTGTCTCTATGTTGTATTGTGATTTGTTTGTGTATGTCTACGTTTGTTTCTATTCACATTTCAGCTACCCGCAGTAGCGTGTATTGAGGTGAACTCTAACACTGTTACTAATTGTCCACCCGATTCAGGTCAGCCACTTGCAACAATGTTAAATTTTCCCGCAGTATTCAGTGTCTTAATATCACCTATGTTCCATTCTTATTGATCCTCTAATTTATCACCATGTTAAATTTACATTGACTCTATATATTTATTTATTTTAGACTTGACGCTATATTCTATATTCACTATTTCAACGGTAAAGTCCCATTGACCCCAGTCTTCATGCATAAGTAATACTCTATCAACCAATATAATATACTCAAGTTTCACTCATAATATTTGTTTCTGTCGAATGGTCTAAATATAGGAAACCCCATCATGTATTAACCTCACATCAATACAACAATACCATTCATAACATGATATTTATTCTGGTAATAATTATCGGTGTTATTCTAAACAACACTTTCTGTGTTTAAAGAATTGGCTTTTCAAAACAACCGTCTACCAAACAGAAAAAATACAAATGCAAAATTTAATCGACAAAATAATGGATGGTTGCATAGATTAATTGTGTGACTGACTATTTTTTGTATTGTTTATTTGCTATTTTTGTTAGTTGCCTGCTATAAATCATTGCATGTTTATCTCTTCTTTTTTAACATTGTTTAAACTTGACCTTGTTTATAAAATTATTATTAAGAGACAGACACTTCATAGTCACAAGACGAAGATCTAAATTATGGACTGGTAATATTAATATTATTATCAAGACATACTTATGAGAACAGCCGACTTAAGATGCAGAAGAAAATCAGAACATTTGGATAACAACGATATACACACTGTTTTGCATTGCTGAGTCGGACTTGCTTTGTTTTCAGATGGGTCAAAATGTTTACAACATATCAAAATTGTAATTTACTGCTACATATTAGGTCAACCCGATATTACTACGTATATATTTATATGACTAGGATATAAAAGAGATAATGTACGAAAAGAGAATGTAGATGTTGATGATGAAGAGTAAGTTTATTATTCCAACTTCAATTCTGGAGCAAGTTTGGTCTATAATGAAAAGGAACGTTTCTTATTTTACTTAAATACTCATTTATTGCATCTTGTGGTACCAAACAAAAAACAATGTTTTAGCTCGTAGCTTCGCCACACGTTATAATATCACATTTGTTTACCACACGATAATATATATTCTGTATTAGCGTAGGAAAAAAATTATTCTTTATATATTCAAATAATCATATCAAACTCTCATTGACTACCTTTTCAGGTACCAGCTGACCTCAGCAGAGCATTATATAAAAACTTACTTCGAAGTCCACGAGTGGAGTGCAGACAAAAATATTACCTTTTGGCACGACTTTGTGTGGTGATTGGATATCTAATATTCGCTTTTTCCCTCTTTTACTTCATCGTTGGGATTTATTACTTCACTCAACAAGAAATGTTTGACAAGATCATTGCTAGCATTTTCGTCTTGAATATGTTCAGATATTGTTATCTTCCATACAAGCTGATTTATGTTAAGGTACGTAATTTCTTCTATCCTCTACGCTCTTTTATTGCAAATAATACAGTTTTCTAGAACACAAAATATGTTCATTAACTTAGATTTTGATTTGGATGAAAACAATGCGTGTGGCGGCTGACGGGGATATTTTTTTAGACAATAATTATTCATTGATTCATTTAATTAGAATAGGGTATTATACAGTTGTTTTAAATTTTTCACGTGGGTTATGTTATTTTGAGGGTACGTTATGCAGGATTTAATTTACATATACTTTTGAATCACTAATACCTGACAAAATACAAGTTTGTTGTTGTAATAAGGTTTTACTAGACTTTTTTACAATCTGTTGCGTTTAAAGTATTACCCTTAGTAAGTTGGAGCAGATATTTTTTCTTCCCGAGGCTTGTGAAGAAATAACGAATCTCCAGCAGATTTAATTCACTAACGTTAGATTTATAGCGGAAGGGATTATCGATGCGTTATCAAATGAACACTAATTCTGTTAAAATGTAAGAATTAAAACAGCTAATTTTACAGCAATAGGCAATATAGCAATCACACAAGCTTAAATGATAAAATTATTGAATAGAATTACAAAAATACATTGCATTCTATTACCATTGCAATAGCACAATGAATCGGACGGAATATTAAGAATTTATTTATATTTTGCAACATCTTTAGGTTCAAAGACACAATTTAAGCATACTAAATACTAATTTTACCAAAATAATTGGCAATGATTTTTGAATAATATGCTGTATTTATCTGAGATGTCAAAGAGATGAAACGGTCAATAAATGTTCCCATTCGTCTTTTGACACAAACATTCACCATCTTGTATTTTATAGTATATATTTGCGTCATCTTTTCCAAAAAAGCCCCACCCCCACCCCAGCCAAAGACTACTTAAAACTTAATGACTACCCTATGGAAGATAGTGGAAAGAAGATTGAGAAATTTGTACTATCATAATCTTCTTGGCAATCTAGCACTGGATACCGATGCTGTAACCAAAATTATGTAGATGGTAAACTAACGACGATATATGATGAGTGTAAAACCACGGACGGTATACTAACAGATCTGCAAGCTGAGCATAAAACCACAGATGATAAATTAACGACGTTGCGAGCTGAGAATGATGTTCATGTAGGTGCGTTTGCAAACCTCCGTAGGAATTTTAGAAAATCGGATGAAACCATGGATAATTTCTTTGGCACTCTGATGACTATCCCAATGAAACTTTGTGAGATGAAAACAACTATTCATACGATTAAACAAACACAAGACAATATCGTTAGTGATTTTCCTGCTTTCGCGACCCGGATTGATACAATTAAAATACCACATAAACAAAATATTACTACCGTGTACTCTACATATCAAGGATCTTTCGACTGGACACCTCAAAATAATATTATTAATATTATCGCTGAAGTCAGAGGTATCTATAGACTGACCCTGCTTTCAGGAGTACAGTTTGAAGTGTTATCGGAGACATATATAGGAATTAATACTGCAAGTGTAATAATAGATAAAGGCGCCATGGGAACATTTACAATAACCTCTGTCAGTGGGACTTTAGCTCGGGCATCAATGCCATACTACGTAGAATTTGTAATTGATTTAAGTAAATAGTATAATGAATCTCCAACAATATCGATATGGTCAAGTTCGTGAGTTTCAATCTAAACTAAAAACTCTTATTGACGTGTATACCACGAAGATAAAAAATTACCAGAGGTGATATTATTATGTATTCGGTTACAAGTGTAATTGCTGGAACAGATATATTGTTATCATCGATAACAGCACTGGCAACTGTAGTTGTCACAATTTGTGTGTAATCGGCGACAACTACAGGGATTCTTAGCATTATCACAAACAAAATATCCACATGCAGTCAGAATAAACTACACGAGTATATAATTAAGTTACATATTGCATCAGCCGCGTATTCCCAATTATCGTCGCTGATATCATCTACTCTCGATGACACAACAATATCAGATAACAATTTCTCCGCGATGATGAACATCTACCACAGCGCAACATCAAAATTAGAAAAACAGCAAAATAATAACAATGGTGATGACATCAACAACGGAATTACTCCAACAAATAGCGAGAAACACAACACCGCAAGAGACAACCATGATCTCAATAACCTCAACCAACCCTGAATTCAGTGTGAATTTCTACACTGCGATTCCAGTTAAGGAGATAGCGCTGGCAAAATTACGAGTATACCACAGTTGGCCAAATATTAGATCCAAATGGTTTGGTGGTCAGCAGCCGAATAATTCCTTGGTGTTTGCAAGTAAAAATGAACAAGACGGGACTCAAGATTGGAATATAGTTTCCTTACCATCTGGGTCTTACCAATCGAACAAATCAATAATGAATTACATCGTAGAATAAAATCCATTACGCGAAAAGAACCAAAAATCGCTATAACAGTTCATGAATCAACATTATCATCTGCGATTGAGATAAACTCACCCGGGTATGCTATAGATATTTATCAGAGTTTTATAAAACCGTGCTAGGATGACCTGAAATCCCACCTCGGACATCTTTACAAATACCTGAACCCAAAAAGTCTGATTATCTCACAGACGAAAAATCATATCATGATATCCCTCCTATAAATCATGAGCAGGAATGTTTGACAAATCGAACTATTTACGGTAATGGGAGGTGGGGTTTTAATAGAGGATGGGCGGGTGGTTGGGTGGAATTGAATCTAGCTGATGTCTCGGAATATTTTAATTCCCTTAATAAAGTATATAGGAAATATTTAAATAAATTACGGCAGAACATTTAAGAACATGTTATTGATTTATCGTCGAAAACCTCAGTTATCAAATACACGGAGATACTAAATCAAATTGTATACGATAAGGAATTGTTTAATCTACGATTTATTCAAGGAGTATTAGATGCCAAGGATGGTTCTGAGAGAATAGAATTTGCAAAACAATTTAATATACGTGTAGAGGATATTTCAACATTTAAAGTACCCGAGTGTAACGCGGACAAACTAAAAAACAACAATGATCACCTCGATGAGTATTTCCCACAAATATTCGCCGCATGGAAAAAAATAACACGACCACAAACAACCATCCGCAAACATTATAATGACCCAGACGGTGGTGGTAGGCATATTGCTCCTCAAAATGTTAATATATCCTCGTTGATTTCAACAAATCTAGCATGTGATGCTATTGATGGAAGTTACCAAATAAATCTCAAAAGATCAAATCAAGCTCAGCAGGGATATATTCTATATTCGTTTGCACGAACAGTTCCACCGGATTTTTAATAATTGAAGATCCAAGAAATCCCGTGTATATGCCATGTCATGATGATTAATTAACGAGAATTTATTTTAAACTCACTGACCAGTCGAATAATTTGATTGACTTAGGAGGAAAGATTTGACAAATTTGTATGTGAAATCCTAAATGATTTTTATCTTATGCCTTTTACCTAAAAGAAACTTCGGCTGAAACCGAAACTGTCATTTTTTATTTTATCTGAATTAGTTCCGGTCTCCATAGAGGCTTTATTTTTGTTTGAAAACTCGGTCTATTTACTCTCTCCGTACAGGTTTTATTTTTGTTTGAAAACTCGGTCTGTTCACCCTTTTAGTTTGTCTGAATTAGTTTCGGTTTATTTTTTAATTTTGTCTGAAATAGTTTTGGTCTCCGTAGAAGCTTTATTTTTGTTTGTTAAATTTTGTCTGTTCACCCTTCTTTCTGCTAAACGATATCCACTGTATTAAACAACAGACAATCTTGTGAGGAAAGCCATGAAGGAAGAAGTGGATATAATCAAGACCACCTGGACCATGGAATGAAACGATAAGGACAATAAGACTAAACAGAACGAATTCAAGAGTCTAAATAACAAATGGACCAAATGTGTGAAAAGTTCAGAGCTTTAAGATATCATGACTGGATACATGAAGAAGAAAACAAGAAGAAAAGGAATAATATACAATCAGAGAAGATGATGGAAGAAATGGTGGAAATAGAGGAATAAAAATACCGGCTCTTTTCAGGGCCACCCCATTGCCTCGAAAAGATCACTTCTCTCTGCCAAATGTATCTTTTGTCTCTACGTTGTATAGTGATTTGTTTGTGTATGTCTATGTTTGTTTCTATTCACATTTCAGCTACTCGCAGTAGCATGCATTGAGGTGAACTCTAACACTGTTACTAATTGTCCACCCGATTCAGGTCAGCCACTTGCAACAATGTTCCATTTTCCCGCAGTGTTCAGTGTCTTAATATCACCTATGTTCCATTCTTATTGATCCTCTAATTTATCACCATGTTAAATTTACCTTGACTCTATATATTTATTTTTTTTAGTCTTGACGCTATATTCTATATTCATTATTTCAACGGTAAAGTCCCATTGACCCCAGTCTTCATGCATAAGTAATACTCTATCAACCAATATTATAAACTCAAGTTTCACTCATAATATTTGTTTCTGTCGAATGGTCTAAATATAGGAAACCCCATCATGTATTAACCTCACATCAATACAACAATACCATTCATAACATGATATTTATTCTGGTAATAACTATCCGTGTTATTCTAAACAACATTTTCTGTGTTCCAATAATTGGTATTTTCAAAACAACCGTCTACCAAACAGAAAAAATATAAATGCAAAATTTGATCGACAAAATAATGGATGGTTGCATAGATTAATTGTGTGACTGACTATTTTTTGTATTGTGTATTTGCTATTTTTGTTAGTTGCCTGTTATTAATCATTGCATGTTTATCTCTTCTTTTTTAACATTGTTTAAACTTGACCTTGTTTATAAAATTATTATTAAGAGACAGGCACTTCGTAGTCACGAGACGATGATCTAAATTATGGACTGGTAATATTAATATTATTATCAAGACATACTTATGAAAACAGCCGACTTAAGATGCAGAAGAAAATCAGAACATTTGGATATCAACGATATACACACTGTTTTGAATTGCTGAGTCGGACTTGCTTTGTTTTCAGATGGGTCAAAATGTTTACAACATATCAAAATTGTAATTTACTGCTACATATTAGGTCAACCCGATATTACTACGTATATATTTATATGACTAGGATATAAAAGAGGTGAATGTACGAAAAGAGGATGAGGATGTTGCTGATGAAGAGTAAGTTTATTATTCCAACTTCAATTCTGGAGCAAGTTTGGTATATAATGAAAAGGAACGTTTCTTATTTTACTTAAATACTCATTTATTGCATCTTGTGGTAACAAACAAAAAAAAATATGTTTTAGCTCGTAGCTTCGCCACACGTTATAATATCACATTTGTTTACCACACGATAATATATATTCTGTATTAGCGTAGGAAAAAAAAATATTCTTTATATATTCAAATAATCATATCGAACTCTCATTGACTACCTTTTCAGGTACCAGCTGACCTCAGCAGAGCAATATATGAAATCTTACTTCTAAGTCCACGAGTGGAGTGCAGACAAAAATATTACCTATTGGCACGACTTTATTTGGTGATTGGATATCTACTATTCGCTTTTGAGCCTATAAACACCATCATTTTGATTTTTTCCGCCACACAATCAGAAATTTCTGGCTCGTTCATTGCCAGCATTTTCTTATTGTCTCTGCTCGGAAATTGCTATTTGCCATACAGGCTGATTTATGTAAAGGTACATGATTCCTTCTATCCTCTACGCTCTTTTATTGCAAGTACTACAATTTTCTCGAACAAAAAATATGTTCATTAACTTAGATTTTAATTTGGATGAAAACAATGCGTGTGGCGGCTGACGGGGATATTTTTTTTAGGCAATAATTATTGATAGATTCATTTAATTAGAATAGGGTATGTATGGAGTTTTATAAAAAAAAATTCACGTGGGTTACGTAATTTTGAGGGTACGTTATGCAGGTTTAATTTTACACATACTTTTGACTCTTTAATACCTGACAAGATACAAGTTTGTTGTTGTAATAAGGTTTTACTAGATTTTTTTTACAATCTGTTGGCATTTAAAGTATTACCCTTAGTAAGTTGGAGCAGATATTTTTTCTCCCCGAGGCTTGTGAAGAAATAACGAATTTCCGGAAGATTTAATTCACTAACGTTGGATTTATAGCGGAAGGGATTATCGATGCGTTATCAAATGAACACTGATACTTTCAAAATGTAAGAATTAAAACAGCTAATTTTACAGCAATAGGCAATATAGCAATCACACAAGCTTAAATGATAAAATTATTTAATAGAATTACAGAAATACATTGCATTCTATTACCATTGCCAGAGCACAATGAATCGGACGGAATATTAAGAATTTATTTATATTTTGCAACATCTTTAGGTTCAAAGACAGAATTTAAGCATACTAAATACTAATTTTACCAAAATAATTGGCAATGATTTTTGAATAATATGCTGTATTTATCTGAGATGTAAAAGAGATGAAACGGTCAATAAATGTTCCCATTCGTCTTTTGACACAAACATTCATCATCTTTTATTTTATAGTATATATTTGCGTCATCTTTTGCAATAAAGCCCCATCCCCACCTCTGCCAAAGACTACTTAAAACTTAATGACTACCCTATAGAAGATAGTGGAAGATTGAGAAATTTGTACTATCATAATCTTCTTGGTCGTTTCTTGTTCGTCTTGTTCTTCTTTGTGTGACACAGAAGTTATTTTTGAAATCGTTTGTTTTTATGTTTAAAAACTTTAAATATTAATGATATTTTATCGCTTTAAGTGCTCGTGGGATTAAATTTATAACAATCCGTAGTGCGAAACCAATAGTTATACTTGCCAGTTTGACACAGTTTAAACTGTTCAAACAATGCATTTTGTGCGCCTTTCTTCCTCTCTAAATGTTAATAAAATAAAACACATGACAAGTTTTAGTTGTTGTTTTATCATATATCACAAAGATGATAGAAAAGTGTTGAAAATGATCATTCCGTCAATACAAAGCTTCAGTAATGGATGTTGGCCATGTTCAAGAACGACGTCACGCATAACACCAAATATTGTCTTGATCGTAGAAGGTAATGCAGTCACTTATTTTGGACAGTCCTACTCACTACTAATCTTAAGTTCTGAATTCGAAACAAATAAATAAATAAATTACACTAAAGCAGCGGTGGTTTAATTTATACATAAAGTTCGATAAAATAAATACAAACGTGATATTCGATATGTTCCATTTATTTGACAATTACTGTATTACTGGACTACTAACATTTTGTTTCAGACACAAATGACAAAATGCCGTATTAGACATACACACATCTAAAAGGAGATGCATTTAGTAGTAACCTCTTCTATTTCGTTTGTCGGATGTAATCAAGCATTATTGTGGGGGAAGTTTTTAAAAAAAGGGTTCATATATGCTCTGTGTGTGTGTGTGTTTTATGTACCTCATTTTCATGGAATCGTGTCGATTTAGTGTTGTGATGATGTGAAAGGAACATTTTATTGTATTGACGGTGGAGGTAAACATGCACACATCTAAATAGAGATGCATTTAGTAGTAACCTCTTCTATTTCGTTTGTCGGATGTAATCAAGCATTATTGTGGGGGATTTACTTTAAAAAGGTTCATATATGCTGTGTGTGTGTGTGTGTGTGTGTGTGTTTTACGTACCTCATTTTCATGGAATCGTGTCGATTTAGTGTTGTAATGATGTGAAAGGAACATTGTATTGTATTGACGGTGGAGGTGAATAGACCTCTGATTAAATACTTGACTGACTAATTGTTTATCTTGTCGTTTGACAGGCTGGCCTTATAACACATTTAGAAGCCTTATCATATTGTTTCAAACTAGCATTAATATGGTAGTTTGGTTTAACGCTCGTTCTCTTTTAGTTCACCTGCTCCCCTCATCCATTTAAATTAACCTTGCCGCCCTGATCGCATGATCGTTTTAAAATTATATAATCTCGGTCACATTTGTAATCATATACCTTATGGTCGCATACTGCGTCTACTGTATATCTCTAATAGCGTAGTCTATGCATGAACAAGAAGTAATTTACAACCATCTCGCAGAGATAATTTTGTCAGGTGAAAATGCAATTCTTGCTAATGAACTAAAGTATTGTGACTCATTTTGTTATACACGATTGATGGTGTAACAATAAGTTTCGCCTATTATAATAGGATGACGCCGGGTTGTGATTGTATATAGCAAAGATATTTAAAACAATTTTGTGAATGAAATATACATCTACAATCCTATTGGACGATGAAAAATGTATCTTACACAATACTAGCGCACATATGGTCTAACAATCGACTAAACAAAATGATGCGCACCTAGTTCAACAACTAGTACAAGTAAATTATATCGTTCCTAAATTGAACTAATCGGAACACACCTCAATAAATGTCAATGAAACAGCGTATGGAATTATAACCAAATATAATATATAATTTATACACTAATATGTTCAAAATCATCAAAGGTAAAATTTGGTACACAATTATGAATAATGTATGTTTCATATACACGAAAGGATTCGCTGATATTGAATCATTGATTTTCGTATTAAGTTATACTGGTGATTCAAAAATGAAAGACGTGCGTTTCGTAGCTTTCTAATTAACGCGTACAATTTATTTCCGGTTCTACCTACATTTTTTGACTGGTCAAGGTGCCACCTCGATCAGCAAAAAGTTGAAAGTAAAATCAATGCCCAATATATAATCTTTTATCAAATAGACAAGAGGCTGGTGGTACTTTTCAAGAACAAATTTCTTTTTGAAAAGGTACGTGTGAATTTTTCATAGCCAACATACCACATTGCAAACAATTAGCCACTGACCACTTTGCCTGGTAGACTGTGGGCTCTACACCTTGCTGATGAAGACGCTCGTATTTGTCTGGGGATGCAATACACACTATAAATAAATAATCCCTGCCCAAGAGCTTCCTGGCGCAGTATCGTCGCTGATAAAGCGACATAATGTAAATATTCTACGTCTCAGGAAACATTATTGATCTTCGAGAGCAAGAATTGAAGAGTTAATACTAAAACAGCAATTTACCTCATAGTTTGCGTTTTAAACAACGACGTTACACCAGGAATCGTTATCAAACTCGCAGTTGCAATTTTATTAAAATTATTATTGAACCCCGAGGCAGTAAAGAGAGATCAACCGATTCTATCTGAAGCACTACCGCGCACAAAATGTCGCGCGTGGTAAAATTCACAGGTAAAGCATCAATTTACCGATTATATTTAAAGGCTCCTCAATGTGGATTTGTCCGCGAACAATTGTATGTAATTGATAACAATGTACACAACTACCACCACCGTGGGTGTTGCAATACTAAGTGAGTTACACCTCTAGCGTGTTTACATTCAGGACACGTTAGTATAACATTGCTTCGGGCATGACCCCGCTATTATTCCAGTCCAATGTATATTGTTGCGGGTCGCCAGGTAAACATTTCCATAATATTTCGACTTTGCGTTGAGCACAACGAATATCTTCTGTGTGTTTCAACTCAGTGATATAATCGGAATTGAGATCAAATATACATTTATGTCCTTAGTTATTGCGTATGTACGAAGCTAACATTTCATTATCGTCCTAGGCATCGCTGGATGCAGTTGTGTTTTATCGACCGTATACAATATTTTACCCAGCTGAGAAATGTGCTCCACTCGCGCCGCAGAAATAGAAGTAAAACGACCACTCTCTACTGTCATCAACGATCAAACCCCGGGATGTATATAAATATAATAGTCTTAGTCCAATTAATGAATCAATTGTAACTGCACATCTTGATTTCTGACGGAACGACAACGACAAAGTTTAGTTCCAGCTCAATGATTTCATCGGACCAAAGAAGAGCATCTGTGATATTTAGACCACGAGTATCTGTCGGAATAAAACACAATGAAGCAAGTCTTTCGGCAAAGTTATTTGTGTACAATTTTATTAATCCTGCTGAATTTCAAAACTGACGGTGTATCGGGAAGCAGTTATTAAATAGTCAAGGGTCTATTGAGTTTAAGTTGCTCACCATTTCTGGAATAGTGTCACTCAGATCTGCACATTGAAATCAATTAAAGGTTTAGCTGTCGCATCAATTCGTCAATGGCTTGATAATAGTCGAATACCTGTTCGTAGTAATAAAAAATAGCTCGACCAACCATTCATTGCTCTGCAATTGCGGATGTTTGACCTGATCGCCACACATAATTAACGCTACAGGCTTAGTCGGAAGCCAGGTTAAATATTTCTAATGTGTTTCTCGGCACGAAACAAATTTAATTCCAGAAAATGACGCATATGATATGTTTTGTGTCCATCCTGGCAGGAGTCTACGTGTCGCCATCTCAGAGAAAAAATATGATCATTATGATTTAGCATGTCTTTGTAGAGTGTGTGAGTGTATGTCCCGGGTTGCTTTACCAGAACCTCCGGTACAATTCAGATAAACAAGCTTGATATATGAAATACGATGATACACCAATGGTTAGCCTGATATATCAGCACGACCGCTGTTACGACACCCAGACGCATCATGGGTAAAGATTAGTTGCATATAATCATCACTCTGATAACCAACGTGGCCAGCAATTTGCGTATGAATAGAGCAACATCGAAAAATCAGCATTAACGCCAAAAGATCACTGACCATCACCATCATCAACGATAAACGTGACCTAATGATATAAAAAAATCACAAGCAACTATGACCACTCTAGATGGAAATCTGGTAATCATCGACAATAAGTTGATGCTCACTTCGTCATCGTAATATTCGATTACAATTCCAAGCTGCGTACCGTCTGGTTAACATGCATTTCATTGTTTGAAAATACAAGGTTGCGTGTAGTATTTTTAACGAAACAATCAAGTCCCGCGCGGTCGATGATGAGTCGTTGACAACGCCACTTACAATCAGATGCACCAGCAGTTAAACATCCAGTTATTTGTCACTATATCATTCGCAAATGATATAACGTCAAGACCAGCTGGTTCAGGTTTGAGTAACCAAACTTATATGCAATAATTGCCTCGTTGACCAACAAACTGGTCAAGACCTTTGTTATAAATCGCAGCAACACCACTGCAACCCATTGATCTCTGTTTCTAGCGGTTTCACTGGCAGCTTAAACTGACATGAAATCCACGCTGGAATGAACATTTGGGTGAATCTCAAAATTGATAATCTTGGCAAATCCATGTATATCAAAATCAAAAAGCAGTCTGTTGATTGTCTGGAATTTGTACACAAACTGTACTAAACACCACTTTGTGGACGAGTTTAACGTTTTATTTCCAGATCCAATATTAATATTAATATTTCCTAGGCACCTCTGTTTATCTCCATCGACACAACACTGAAACAATTGTAGGACGAGTGACAATATGAATATGTTGAAACAATGCTCAATTTCTCACAGCTTACTACTGTCAGCCTGTACATCGCTGTAATAGCTATTGTATGACTGAGAGTGTTTCTTTTTGTATCCACGTTGCTTTATCCAGAACTGACTGTGTTTATGCGGTTGGGGACATTGTTTTTGTAGGTGACCATTTAATATCTTGCATTTTCGTGGCAACATCATGGACATCTTAATTTATGTTGGACTGCTGTATGTGCCTCATTATGGCCTCGTTGTAACGCCGCTTTAACGTCTGAGAACGACATGGGTTCGTGTGAGACCACAAGTTGCGTGTTGATTAAGTAGAATCGCAAAATTGTAATTGACGCACTACCAGCATTGTATGCCAGCGAGACTCATATTGACCAAGGTCCGTTTTTCAAAAACATTAATCTGCAGTCTTGGCGACTTCCCGAAAATTATGTCCACATTTTTTCGTCGTATTAGGCTAGAAGCGTGGTTATTATAGTTGTCGGTGCTTGGTACGTACAAACATCTTTTGGTAACCACGTCATCGTTGCCGCCTATAATCTCACACATATAGTTGTTTGGTCGTTCATACTGAGCTTGCCGGCTATTGCGTAAATAGCGATTGACATGTTTCTTTGCTTCGTGGCAGTGATTTCGTCACCGACTATTTTCAGCAACACGCTTGAGTCTCTAAGCTTGCTAAGTTCATTGATCACAAGAAGATTACACACTGTGTGTCCTAGTATTTTGAAATATCCGAGGAATATAATCAAACGTTTTGTATTTCTCCTGAGATTCAAAACACGAAATTAAAATGTCATCTATCTCGTTCAGTTATTTGGGTCAGACTGAGCATGCATGACATAGCTAAGCATGGGTAATGCTTCTATACCTACCGAGATAATATATTTTCATTTGTAATGCCTTCGAAGGATCAGCAGTGAGGGCCATAGCATAAACGATGTTTAAGGCGGTTGGGGTGGATAGCACCGTAATGTCGACGCAAAAGAACATGTGGCATCGTTGCAATGGCGAGGAAATGCTACAGCTGCTCCTACCTCCCCTCCCCCGCCCAACAAAAAAGAACAAACAAAAATCCAGCACAAAACACTGCAATTGCAGAAACCAGTGAAAGACCTCGATGTCATTACAAGGCTCTTGGCGTCAACGCAAAACATAAAATGAGGTGTCATCTGAAGAATCAATGAAAACAAAAGATAAATAATCATTTGAGAGGATGGTGAATTCTAAGATAGAATGCAAAATCTTTAGTTCATTCTTGGGTTTAAAAAAGGTACGTGTTTGACAGAATATAATTCGTGCTAGAGACCGTTTCGGACAAATGGTAAATACTTTTGAGGTAAGTTAATTGATCAGTGTATAACAATAAAACTCTTCCCAAGGATTGAATCGTACACACTCCCACATACACGAGACTGAGCAAAGGTTTCATAATTTCATAATTTCAATGGTTTCCAACTACTCATATATTTGCATGTTTTTTTAAGATAACACTAATTTCTCACACAGAATCAATGGAAACATCTCACTTGGAAATATAAATTGTACATATATTAATAGCAGTGACATGATTGTATATATGTTAAATAACATTTAAGCTTTTCATCATTTCATTATCTGTCTTTCAATCTCTTGAACAGAATCCTAGAAGTGTCCACTACAAAATAATAGACTACAACAGGATTTTGTCCAAGTATGGCCTCCAAGTAACAGTTGTGCATGGGTATATGTGGAAAACAGCATCTGTATCCTTTACTGTTCAAGATTTAGACACACAGACAAACGGATATATATAAAGTTCATAATTTGAAAGTCCAAGTTTGTCGATGCTTGGTAACTTGGATCTAACTAAAAACCTCCCTTATATTCTCATTTCATTTGTCAGATATAACCAAAGTACAAGTAAGAAACGCTTCAGAAAATGGTTTTGTAAATCAGGAAACTACTCTAGCAAACATCAGAGACTGAAAGTAATTTGACTCAAACAATAAATTGTATTATTTTTCGTGTGTTTTGTTGTGATATTTTTATTGTTATTATGGTTTCGATTCATGTTCCTAAATGTCTTGATTCTGTAACATCTTATGGTCCAGAGAAACGCAATGAACAAGAATCAAATAAGTCTTCTTCCTTGTTAAATATCTTGCAGAATCATAGTATTTGTGATTTAACAAATTACTACTGAACGTATACTGTTGATGAAAACTACTTGTATGTTGCAATTGAGTCAGTTTGCATACGATATAGCCTTGTATCAAGTTCATTCCTTGCATGTTGTCATATTCCAAAGTCATTGGTAGTCCTTATTTTGGCAATTGGATATCTGTTCAATTTAAATGGTAAATTACTATTTGTATAATATAGACTGGTCCAGACATCACAATTTCCATAGCGTTTTCGTGTGCCATCTCGCAAGTGTGTCGAAACTGATGTTCGGTTGCGTACACAGTCTGCATAGGATTTGTCCAATAATATGTTAAAATGCTCTGTCAGTGAAACTGAGTAATGGGGATTATTATAAGGACATTGCCGAATAGCGATTAGGAAGTGTGTTTGGTGTGGGCGATTACGTTTGTTAGAACGTTTTTCTCTCTGTGTGTGACAGTCTGATTGAAAATAAGACAAAGTTGCATTACTTTCAGAGTGCAATTACTTGAGAGAACTTTGCAGCAACCTTTTTCACTTCCGAAGATGTATTTGCCAAAATGTATTTATCCTGTTGTCTGGACTATTTATGTGCTTCTGGAACAGATCTGGCACAATGTATTCTGAAATGAAGCATACATGATACTTTCACACGATATCAAATTTCGACAGTGTTTGCTCGTATAGTTTTAAATCAAAGCCGACCAAATGTTACCGCTTTTCTGTTTTGAAAATATGGTGGCATTGGTACTAAAATGACAAATGAAACAGGGACGTGATAGTGTCTGTGTGTATGAGAAATAGAGCATTTTGTATTCGTTGTAATTCATCATACATATAAATTGATTAACTGATCGAAATACATAGAGAGATAGACAGATAGAAAAGCTTCATATGACAAATAAATTATTTTACTTATGAAATTTTCATTTGATGTGAATGGCCTTTGAACATATTGGATGAAAGAAGCAAACATGAATGACCTTAACAATGATCCAGCTGATATTTTACAAGTGCAGATTTGAGCTCTGCAAGGTTTCATTCTCTCATTCTCTTTAGTCTCTCTTTAGTTCGTCTAACACAGTCAGAGTCGAATAGAAGCCATAACTGTTAATACCAATAAATAATAACAATATTTGCATTAAGCTATACAAGATTACTATCAAAACTAAAGTATGGATTATCGTTAATGTTTATGACATAATAGCATCAATACAGTAAAGTACGTTTAAATGCGTGTTGTTTCATCAATATTAATTGTTTTACAAAGGGACGATTAACTTAACAGACAGAGACAAAGAAATCAAACAATTATTATGATTATTAATGAATGTAGTGTAATAAATTGACTAAGTAAAGTGCACATCTTTTTCATATAGGCTATTTATTTGTTTAAAGAAACCTTGGATTGAATTTTAGTCTAGATAATATTTTTTATTAGGAATACGTAATTCGTCATTTGCTGAAAGAAGGGATTACCCACACAACTGAACATAGAGATATTCCGAATTCTGACCCGATGATGGCTTCCACTGATGGTTCGTGGCTTCTGTCTGGGGTTGGGAAACCCTCTTGCAGTAGAGAGGTAAAGTTAAACAATGGTCAAACATGCTTTTCGGCTTTTATAAGTCTGTCAAATTTGCACTTCTTTCAGCAGTTTTTTGCTGAGTGAACTATTGTATAGGATACCACCAATAACCTTCACTCTACCAAATAGTTTTGGACGGCATTACAGTGCACACAGTTATTTGTTTGATTATGCGTTTTAAATCAAACAATGACATTCTCTTTTCAAACTAATGCTGAAGGACGAATTTAACTTATATGTTTGCTACTTTTTATTTAAACTTAATTCAAAATTTTGGATCACCTGCAAACTATAATTTACTGATGAGAAAACATTTTTATAATTAATGGGATGGGGTTTTAGAACATTGTAAAATAGTAAGTATTAAAAATGATTGAAACTGGTCCTCACATTTGGTCTTTTAAAAAATAGTCAAACTGAATAAGGACGGTCGCTATGCTCTCCAAAATGATGATATCCAAATGAGAACACCAACTTTAATGTTAATGTAATAATCAATATTTTAGTCACCAAATGCTGATTCATAATTCTGATCTCGAGCTCCTAAATTTTACACCGCAATATTGGTTGAGATGTGTTTATAGTCTTCGGTGTGACAGCGATGCACATTTGTCTCCCTGGTGTTTATTTCTGCTCAGTTTGACAACATATTTGTCAGTTTGTCTGATGTAAACAAAAAAAAAACGTTCGGCAAATATTGTAAAACCAAACCTGGACCAAATAATTGTACCAGTCATTATGAACCCTTGTTGTCACGTGAAAGTCTCATTCTCGTACAATGAGACTTTCACATGACATCAAGGGTTCTACGCCAACTAAACGTCGGATGATGGTCCGTATCATTCGATTTTACCGATGTGGGTCGCCCATTATTTTCCATGTCTTTATGTGTTCTCTTCGAAAAATTACCAACTGCACCAATACATTCCCCAAGAATATTTATGTATCAGCGAGAACTGTACACAGGCCTATGATTTATTTTAGAATTAGTAAAATGTATTTGTGCAAAAACGGATAATTCAAGTCCTCTGTGGTGAATGGGTTAGTATCAAAGACTTGAATTTTCGCTTAAGTTTTACAAAGTGAATGTGTTCCTTCTAAAACGTAATACAAACTATAATATTTAGCACTTATGTGATATATGCTTGTATTTAGAACTGAATTAAATGTTAAACAAGAAGCAACTTTACCAAGAGTTTTGGTAAACATAGTTTTGAGTATTACAATCGTATGCATAGACCTTTACCAGACAATCTTATGGCCAGGATTGGACATACACGTTAGAGATGTACCGTCATCATTTGATATTTGTGTACTTACCAATATGTCCAGAACACACACACACACACACACACACACACACACACACACGCACACACACACACACATATATATATATATATATATATATATATATATATATATATATATATATATATATATATATATATATATTGCAATACTTTTGTATTTGGGTTGGAAAACGATATTTCTATTTCATTTCAACTAAATTTCCTACGTAGATAATCCACCAAAGTATAAGGAATTCAGACCGTTTTTAATTTCTATTTTAATTTTACGTAATTTCTTAAGTCCACTAAATATTTTCTTCTTGATTAAGTATGTTTTGTAATTTACTGGCTCAGTCTGATAAGTATATTTCTCCTGTTTTGCATCCCACTTACAATTTCCCTTCCCAGTGTAGCTGGTCAGTTGTAGTATTCAGTGTACAGACCATTTTTGTTTCAAAGATTGAGAGTTTTTGATTTACTTTTCTTTCGATCTGTGATATTTATTTAATTTTATCTCAAGATAATACTTTTTCAAATTATTTAATGGGTATTATATGGGATTTTTTTGCAATGAGCATATATATCAGAACGAGATATTTTCAATCTTTTCCCAAACTGACAATAAATAAAAAATTGTATTAGCTAAAGATTAAATCGTTGGTCCCTAATATAAATTTGGCGTACCGGTTGTCATGGAAAATGAGGGAGTTTCAGGTTGTTACTTGAACAATCTTTATTCACACAACTTCACAGTACACGTCCATAACTTTCTATATTGTATCGCGGCGCCCTCTATTCAGGGAGCAGTCCCTATCTAATGTTGCAACTACTAAGGGGAGCAGTTATTAATTAGAACTAACAAGTAAACTACAATATGTCACATCTCTCCTCTTCTAAAATTATCAGAACACAAGATTTTGCTTATTAGTAAATAAGAAACACAATGAATCAATTCCATTAATATGAAAACATTAAATAAGTAAACAATGAATTTACTGTCTTTATATCTGAAAAGTCCACTGACAGAAATTAACGGAATTGATTTATATAATAGGCTACTGTAAACTTGCACAAGATAGTCCTGAATATAATATTATAGAAACATAAAAGTCCAATTCAGAAATCGAATACTAAACTACGCGTTGGCACATTTATAAAATTCACTTTCTTAGACAAAATCATTGAATCTGGCTGGTTTTCGGACGACTCTCCCACTTAACGTCCGCACTGGATTGTTTGGGCTATTGGGCCCATTTGGTACCGCTGGCTTGCTGGGGTTTGACGTCTGCACTGGAGTGTTTGGGCTATTGGGCCCATTTGGTAACGCTGACTTGCTGGGGGTTGGCTGGACTGGGTCACACTGGGTGGTACATTCATCCGATGGATGGTGGTACGGGCTCCATGTTATTTAGAGACTTTGTGCTGGACTCCAAATGACTCCTGACAGGACACTGTGGAGACTGTGTTACAATGTCTGTAGATGTATTTGTCTCAACTGGAAGTAGATTCTCAGGGATTTTTATCCGCATAACATGGATTCGATTGCGCTTGTATATCCCGTGGGGAGTTTTTACCAAGTAGCTTCTTCGATCTTTGTCGGCTTGAATAACTATGCCTGGTGTTGACCACTTATTATCATTTCCATGCCATTTGATTCTGACGCTGTCTCCCTCATTAATATCTGGCAAACTGCGTGTAGTGTAGCGCCGGTTGTAAAATAATTCATATCTTTGTTTTGTCATACGGTCTCTCTGCCTGATGATTTTGAGGTTTGGCCACTTGGGGATTAACTTCTTTTAAATAATGGGCAAGGTTGTCCTTATCTGGCGTCCCATCATCATTTGGGCTGGGCTGGTACCTGTCGCAACCGTTGGTGTGGCTCTATAAGCCATCAAGGCAAGGAACACATCATCTTGCATAAGTATAGATTTTGTTATTTTGACACCACTTTCTGCCTCACCATTCGCTTGTGGATAGTGAGGACTGGTAAATACTTGTTTGTAGTTGTATTTATCCGCAAACTCCTTGAATTCTGATGAAGTGAACTGGGTCCCATTGTCTGAAACTACAATTACTGGGATTCCCCATCGTGCAAATGTGCTCTTTAGCTTTCCAATTACTTGCTGGGAGGTTATTTTTGTTAGATGCATAATTTCCAGATAGCGTGAAAAGTAGTCAATAGCTACCAGATATCTTACTTGTTTGACTTCACAAATATCAATTGCAATTTTCTGCCATGGTCTGTCTGGTAAAGAGGTTGACTTCAGTGGTTCCCTCCTCTGTGCTGGCTTTCTAATCTGACAAAATTTACATGTCTCTATTTTGTCTTGGATCTGTCTCGCGATTCCTGGCCACCATACACAACTTTGGGCTCTTTCACGACATTTGGCTAATCCCTGATGACCCTCGTGAATGTTATCAAGAATTCCGGGCCTTAAGACTGTAGGTATGATAACCATGTCTCTGAAAAGAAATAGGTCGTTCTGAACTGAGAGTTCACTGCGTACAGCAAAGTATGGTTGTACATCTAGGGGACAACTATTTTTCTTATGCGGGCATCCATTTCTGGTCAAGGTCATTGCAGTCTGCAGATGGTTGTCACTCCTGTAACCTTCTTTTATTTGTTCTAATTTCGTATCGGAAATTGGCCTACATGCCTCCATTGACTCTATAAAAACTTCCACTTCCTCTTCGTACGTGGCGTCCTGGTCCAGGAGAGGGCTCTGAGAAAGGGTGTCTGGAACTACTAAAAGTTTCCCAGCAACATACTCTGCTTTTGCGTTGAAGCATCTTAACCGCATCAACAGTCGTTGGCACCTTAAAGGAGCCTTATCTAAATCATGTGTGTTGATCAATGGCACTACAGGTTTGTGGTCTGTATGCAATCTGAATGAGTCCAGTCCAACAAGATATCGTGAAAACTTTTCGCAGGCCCACACACATGCAAGGCACTCCATCTCTATCTGTGCATATTTAACCTCTGCAGGGGTGAGTGTTCTTGAACAAAAGGCAACTGGCTTGAGTTTTTCTCCATGTTGTTGGAATATTGCCCCACCAATTCCATAACTGCTGGCATCAGCGCTGACAACAGTTAACTTGTCAGGGTCATAAAACGCTAAGACTGGCGTGGATGTCAGCATCGTCTTGACTTTCGTGAAGGCATAATCCTGGTCTGGGCCCCAATACCAGGCTGTGTCTGATTTCAGCAGGTCCATAATTGGTCGCATTATTGTAGATAAGTCTGGGAGAAATCTGCCAAGGTAGTTGATCATGACAATGGTGCGACGAAGCTCACTGTTATTTAATGGAGCAGGAAGCTCTTTCACTGCAGCAACCTTTGCTGGACTGGGGCGTATGTCTTCGGAGCTAATCACTTGACCGAAGAATTCCAGCTTGTTTTTCCTAAATTCACATTTTTCTTTGTTGAGCTTCAGTCCACTCCCGTTGAGCTTTTCTAGTACCAAATTTAGTCGTCTGTCATGCTCCTCTAAGGTTCTGCCATAAATGAGTATATCATCCATAATGGCCTCAGCCCCTTCATAGCCAGTCAGCAGCTATGTCATTTATCTCTGAAAAATCTCTGGAGCCGACGTAATACCAAATGGAACTCGTTTAAAGCAGAAGCGACCCAGCGGAGTAATACAGGTGGTCAGTTTTGCACTTTCTGGATGTAAGGGTATTTGATAAAATCCGCTTTCTGCATCAAGTTTGGAGAAGACAGTGGAGCCTATCAGCTTCGGTGATAAATCATCTAGAGTAGGGAGCATATATCTTTCCCGTTTGACAGCTTCATTGAGCTTCTTCAAGTCAACACAAATTCTGACTTTGCCATTTTTCTTAGGGACTGATACCATAGGCGCACACCATTCTGTGGGCTCTGTTACTTCTTCAATGATGCCTTCCTGCTGCATATGGAGCAATTCTTCTTTCACCTTCGACAACAAAGGAAATGGAACACGCCTGGATGCAGCTATACTGTATGGCCTGGCATCATTCTGGAGAGTGATCTTCACTGGCTCACACTTCAACAGGCCAAAGTTCCCAAAGGCTGTTTTGTTGATCTCTTCAACTCTTTTCACAAGACCCATCGCGTGTACAACTGCACGACCAAGGAGATTATTGGCACGTGGTCCCTTGACGACAAATACCCGAAACTGGTATAATACTTTCTTATATGTAGTATATGCCATAAACTCGCCTGTTGAATCCAGAATCCCTCCAGGGCTACACAACTTGGATTCCGATTGTCTAAGCTTTGGTTTTGTTGGAAGAGAGTTGTATGCTGCTTCAGACATAACTGTTGCGTCTGCTTCCGTGTCTATTTTGAAGTGAACTGGGGCTCAACAAATGTTCAAAATCACACACCATGCCTCCTTATCATCTTCACAAATAGTTACTGAGCCAAGGAAGAATGTTTCTTGGTATTCTGCATAATCTGTAGCTGGTGTTTCATTAAATGTGACCTCATTTACTTTCTTAGAGCGACAGACAATGGCAATTTGGTCAAGTTTGTTACAACTTCTGCACCGTTTTCCTTTAGCAGGACATCTCTCACCTCTATCATACCGCCTGTTGCATTTGTGAAAGGTTTGTTGTGCTGTTGTTTGACCAATCTGATTTAGTTTGCGCCACTGACGTTGTCCATTTCGGTTGGTCGACCATGGTTTAGTGCTTGATGCCTTGTTCTGTTTAGAGATTTCATCCAAATTTTTGACCGTCTGACTTTGGTCGCGTAATTGACTTTTAACCAGTTCTGACTGTCTCGCTATTTGTATGGCCTTCACTAAGGTGAGGTCAGCCTCCATTTGTAGTTTTTCCGAAACCTCTTTATCCCGAATTCCAATTACAAGACGATCCCTTATTGTTTCATCCTTTTGTGCGCCAAAGTCACAATGGTCGGCAATTTCATACAGCTTTCTTACAAATTCCTCCACTGACTCTCCTGGTATTTGACTAAGTTGGTGAAACCGCGCTCTTTCATGGATCACATTGGTCTTGGGGACAAAGTAATCATCAAATTTCTGCAAAACTAGGGCGTATTTGTCGGCATCATCATAGTTAGCAAACTCAAACGATTTAAATATTTGTTCTGCTTCTTTCCCCATTGCATATATTAGTGAACTTACTTGAACTGCCTCATCTTCCTTGTTTAACTTGGTGGCGATCCTAAAGCGCAAGAAACGCTGTTTCCAATCCGGCCACTCCACTGGCTTCCCAAAGTTAAAGCTCTCCGGTGCCTGGAATTTTGCCATTTTCACTCACTATATAAGTTTATATATCCTTTGGAGTCCCACTTCTGACACCATGTCATGGAAAATGAGGGAGTCTCAGGTTGTTACTTGAACAGTCTTTATTCACACACCTTCACAGTACACGTCCATAACTTTCTATATTGTATCGCGGCGCCCTCTATTCAGGGAGCAGTCCCTATCTAATGTTGCAACTACTAAGGGGAGCAGTTATTAATTAGAACTAACAAGTAAACTACAATATGTCACACCGGTGTTCAGATATACCGCAGTATACCGCGATACAAGAGCTTTCGTGTGGTACGCAGCTCTATTATTATATTGCTCAGTTTAAAAGGGCCAGTATAGGTATAAACACAAGTATCAGCTCACACATGACGATTTTCCTTGTTTTCGTTGTCTTTTCGTATGTTTTGTTTCCTTTAAATTACATGTATATACTTGACTATTAAAATTGACGTTGTAGCAAAATGTTGTGTTACCTTTTCACATTTTAAAATACACGTTCAAAAATAATTTTTTAAAACCATTGTGTATTAGTTTAAAAAGAAGAGGGTTGTTTACATGCCATATATTCAGGTCATTTCCATAATACAAAAAGAAATAAAACAAACAGTATTTAATGATTGGTTTACATTAATGTTGTTTATAACTTAATTTAAACAACATAACCGTAACATATGAGTACTTTGACCAATCCTAAATTCATATTTTCTCCATTTGTTTCTGTCACTAACATGGTTTCCAGTACTGTCAAAAAAATACAGATTATAAGTTCAGCTATTCACACCACGTGCGACACATGTACTCCTTCTTGTCAATAGCGAAAGTTCGTTTGGCTGCGTTTGATCCAATATATTGTGCAGCAATCACATGGACATGTTTTAAATGTTTGATAAGTTAATATTTGTTTATGGCTTTATAATTTGTTAGAACATATCATATTTGAATATTGGAAAAGACGATTACTGTACAATATAAATCATATATTGTCTGTTTACTTTTAAGGAGGCAGACTCCAGTAGACAACACGCACATGCTGCCTCTCATACCTACGTGAATTTCTGTTATTTAGATATAGAGAATAAATTGCATGATATTGAAACAATTTTCAATAACGAAGAAGACACAGTGGTGAGACAAAGATTATGGTCATACAATTAGCAGATCTTACTTCTTTATAAACTTAGAGCATTTTGGAAGAGACATTATTACTCAAACCCTGATCATTATTTTGTTTGCCTCTTAGGTGTTTGTATAATTAGTTTAGATAAACCAAATTATGTAATTCCTAAATTAAATTCAGTCTGCGGCATCATTTTCAATAAAGACAATTTTTGAAGAAGTAAAAGCATTTTATAAAATATTATTCGCTGCAAAACGGTCATTAACCTTTGGAGAAAAACACCACTTTGGGATTGTTGTGAATTCAATCAAAGACAATTTAGTTTACACCATTATGATACACCATTACTTCTGGTACATTAGTCAATCTGTTAATTCAAGATTACATTAGCACATTTAATATTTTAATTCATTCAGATCACAACGTTTTTGGACTTGTCTTAGAATATTTTTGATTATTGGGATTTAATTCACAATATCCTAATCTCCTCTTAACATTTTACTATGTAACATATACATTAATTTGTTGATTTTTACTTAACTTATAGGTTTAATTCTTTCTCTTACTTCAAATTTAGGGTTTGTCCGTGATATGATATTTAAAAATAATTGTCTTTAAAAGCAAAACGTATTTCGGAATATTCGTTATCCTTGGTAAAGTTATTAATTTCATGAAAACTGTAGAGAAACAACAAGCTTCGACAATGTGATCTGAGGTGTAGACCTTTGTCTTAATTCTACCCAGGAAGTGTTAGATTCTTAACAAAACATAAATTAGTTACCTAAGCTTGCCATACATTATAATCTTTCTGTAGCAAATGCATCCTTAACAAAACAAGATATAAAGAATCTTTTGGTTTAGTGTAATCAGTGAGAAATGCAATTTTGAATGATAATGCTTTGGGTTTGATTAATACGTTTGTCGCTGATTTTGATAGAAAATTGATGGAATGTTTATTTATTATATTTTGTGAGATGTCTAAATTTGTATTTTGTGGCTGATCCTGTCTAAAATCATGTTTACTGTGTACCTTGAGAAAAGTATGTTTTTTTATTATGTCAACGACTAATACATATATAATATTTTCTCTATTAGTATGGGTTTAATATTAGGATCAATATCAATATAATTAAACATTTAAAACATATGTAGCTTGTTATGAGGCAACGATATTGTGTTTGAAACATTATAAATTAAAATGTTTGTAACAAAGTTTGTCGGGACCCCGAGTGGCCGAGTGGTCTAAAGCGCTGTCCGTTACGGATCACTGCCATCTCACCTCTGTCTGCGTGGGTTCGAAAATACGATTCGGCTAATGTAGTTATATGAAAAAGCTTGCCAGTAGCTTCTCGTGGTACGGTGGTTCTTTTGGGGAGGGGGGGGGGTCCCAGGTTCTTCCTCCACCAATAATACTGGCCGCCATGTATGGCCTATCATGTGCTTAAAAATGGCGTTAAATCCTGCAATAACATTATGTGACAGTCAGTTTTAGTAAATGTTAATTGTAACCTATGTTAAGAAAAAGAATATAATGTCTTGTTTATGTGTTATGTAAGATCTTGAAGCAGAAGAACTTTTGTGTTCAGTGCCTAATTTGGGTTGAAATTATTTAATTAAATTTATTCTTCCATGTAAATAGCAATTGCTTTATATACTATTCTTGGAAAGAGACGTAAACTTGGAATTATAGAGAATTCAAACAAGAAAATCTTGGATTATCTTATTACGATTAAACAAATGGCTATCTGCTATTCAAACTATTTCAAAAGAATATTAATCTGTACGATTAAATAGGTACATTTTAAAGGTATAATGAAACTAAAATACCTCCAGTATTAAAATTCTATTAAAAATTAGATAATCAATGATAACATTTATAGATTACTAGTATGTTACAGACACCATGACCATTTTTGTCACGTTGTAAGGATTAAAGAGATTTCAACATGTATTTGTTAGACCCAGAGGCTATAATTTCGCGCCGTCAATATGTATGAAGGTCAACTCGGCAGACAAAACCTAGTGACGCGAGCTTTATTTTTTCCAAAGCAGGTTAAGTAACATTATTCACATGTAAGTGGTGGAATTCCTTGTTTCGATCAAAGGAGCATCAAGGGGGGTTGGGTGGGGTGGGTCGTAAAGCCATCCTTGACAGACTGTTAGGAAGGGGCAGTGTCTGATCATTTTATGAATCAGCATTCACTTCGATTGAGCAAGGCGTTGCCAAACATTAGAATACGCAAGATTAAAGGAGACCAAAAACCAATGAAAATATAGAATAATATTAACAGTACTATAGAAGAAAATCTTATTCTGAAGTATCACATGCGACCGCCATGCCAATATTTAAATATTGGCATATGTTCTAGGAGCTGAATTTCAGTGACGTCGTATACAAATGTTCCGCACCTATTCGGTTACTCTTGTGAAGTAGCTACTCAAGCATCCGTACTGGCCGTTTTACATTTCTGACTGGTGTAAACAGCAATTTAAGAACAGGCTGTGCATAACCTATTTTTTCTTTTATTCCCAAAAATAAAGATATAAAGAAAGTATGTATACATAATTGCAAGCGAGTCGATTTCAATGCAACACCATACAGCACTCCGTGATCATTACATTTCTCAAAGCAATGTTGCGAGAGGGATTCTGAAAAATAGTAGCTCTGGGATACGTAAACGCAGAGCCTAGACTAAACGTTGAAACTATTCCAGACATACGATTGGATATTTTTAATCCTTGGAAAAGTGTCAAACGTATGAGTTACGAAAATAGGTAGAAGGCCGAGTAAGTGACAACATAACGCAACAATCAATTCACAGATCATTTATCTACGCCATCAGTGCTAATACAAACATGACAGCTCGTCACCTGATCATGCTGATGAAATGAGTAAATGTATTTTCAACATGACACTCTAATCAAGTCACCACTGTCCTATATGAAATTGAGATCTGACTTTAATCAAATGGAGCTTTGCTTAAACAAAGTAAGATTCTTAACCCTTGACATGGTCGTGTATTGAGACAACACAAGTTTCAGTAATCTTAAAACAATTAATTTAAAAAAAAGATCAGTCTATGCCTGTTAAACATAGAACGTATACACTGTTATTTGTAATGATTGTTATTCATATATAACCATCCCTTGGGCAGTTTTAATAGCAGCGACTTAAAGAATGGATGTCAGATATAAAATCAAAGTTTCACATTAACTAGCTGATAATAGAAATTGGGATAGGCGACTATTGACCCCACCCACATTCCCAAATGTACAAGGGCCCATGGGACATGCCATGTCTCCCTGTGATACGCCTTATTATCCCCCAGGACAAGACCGTTTTTTCATATTCTGTTCTGCATAATACCTAGAGGTTAGATTTAAGTACACAAACATAATGGCAGTTTAACAAATTAACAATTAATCCTTATCATTGCACTTATCTTATGAAAAGGACCGGCCTTCTGACATAGTTTGAAGAAACCTTGTGCTACAGAGTGTGTATGTAAGCACCAGAAATTGATTGGCAAATAAACGATGCCCAATTTTGTTGTAACTTCGATGCCAAAGACTTAATTGTAACAGTTCAAATCTGCTGTCAAACGTTACCGAACATGTGGCAACTGTTTTCCGACATTTTATATCCCACCTTATTTCCTTTCGTTTAAGTGTTAAGACATGTAACACTGCTGTATAAAATATTTATTCTGAATTAGTTCTTTGATGGTACATATACTGCTTCGTAAATTTTGTTTTAGTCCTTCTTCTAGTTTAATCATGGTAATGAAACTTTACATATATGGTAGAGGCATGTTAGGTGTTGTCTGTCCGAGTTTCTTTGGCGGAAATGGAGATTTTCTTTGCAGAACAAATTACGCAGCATTCATTGCGATCACTGATGAGTTTAAACTAATTGGTGACAAGATTTATATTACATTACTTTTGTTGTGGTTACAAAATCTGAAATTTACTTGAATAATATTTAATTTTAATCTATTTACTGAAGACAAAAACTGTCGTGTGATATTAATTATTTCTTCACTACAATATTCACAAGTGATACAATAGAAAATGGCATCTGTGGATTCCACACGATATATATTGATGTAAGGCTTTTCTTCTTCTGAGAAGTGCAAATTGACAGACATATTGAAATAATCGGGAGTTCTCTGTGAAAATCAAGAGATTTTTCCAGATAGGGAGGTAGGTGAGGAAATGCGCCTAAAATTGGGAGTTTCTTCTTTCTTCTCCCGGCTTGAGAGTTAACATATATGAACTGTTCGTGTTTGTGGATTTTCACTCAGGGCTAGCAGCAAGAAGGGTGGACAGACCGAAACTATTTCAGGCAGACGAGACTAGAGAGAGAGAATGGTGAATAGACAAGTTTTCAAATAAAAATGAAGTCTCTACGAATAGAAATTAAATAGACCAAGTTTTGAAACAAAAATAAGGCCTATACAAGACAAACTGTTTCAGACAAAACTAAAAAAATGACAGTTTTGGTAAAAATCATTACGATTTCACATACAGACTAATTTGTAAATTTTCATTCCTTAAGTCAATCAAATTATTGGACTGGTCAGTGAGTTTAACATTAATTCTCGTTAATGAATCATTATGACATCGCATATACACTGGACTTTTTTTTCTTCTCAATTATTAAAACTCCTGGTGGAGTCGTTGGTGCAAACAAATATAAAATATATCCCTGCTGGGCTTGATTTGATCTTTCGAGATTTATTTTGGTAACTTCCATCAATAGCATCACATACTAGATTTATTGCAATCACCGAAGATATATTGACATTTTGAGGAGCAATATGCCTACCACCATTGTCTAGGTCATTGTTATGTTTTAGGATGGTTGTTTGTGGTCGTGTTTTTTTTCCATGCGGCGAGTATTTGTGGGAAGTATTCATCAAGGAGATCACTGGTTGATTTTTTTTTTTAGTTTGTCTGCATTATTCTCGAGAAACTTAAGTGCTGGAATATCTTCTACACGTATATTATACTTCTTTGCAAATTCTACTATATCAGAACCATCTCTGGCATTTAATAATCCTTGAATAAGTCGGAAATTAAATAGTTCAATATCGTATACAATTTGATTTAGTGTTTTTCCGTGTATTTGATAATTGAGAATTTTGACGATAAATCGATAATATGTTCTTGAAAATTCTGCCTTAATTTATCTAAATATTCCTTATGTCCTTTATTAAGGGAATTAAAATACTCCAAGACAGCAGCTAGATTTAATTCCAACCACCAGTCCCATCCTTTATCAAAACCTCATTTCCAATTTTTATATAAAGCCTGATTTGTCAAAAATTCCCGCTGATGATTTATAGGAGGGATATCATCATATGATTTATTGTCTGTGACAAAATTATACTTTTTAGGTTCGGGTATATTCTGATAAGGTGTCCGAGGTGGGATTTCAGGCCATCCTAGCACAGCTTTTATAGAACTCTGATAGATATCTACAGCATACCCAGGTGAGTTTATCTCAATCGCGGATGACAGTGCTGGTTCATGAAATGTTATTGTGATTTTTGATTTTTATTCTACGCTGTAATTCATTACTGATCTGTTCGATTTGGTAAGACCCAGATGGTAAGGAAACTATATTCCAATCTGGAGTCCCGTTTTGTTTATTTTTACTCGCAAACACCAAGGAATTATTCGGTTGCTGACCACCAAATGATTTTGATCTAAATATTTGGATAACTGTGATATACTCGTAACTTTGCCAGCGCTATTTCTTTAACCGGAATTGCAGTGGGGAAACTCACACTGAATTCAGGGTTGGTTGAGGTTATTGAGATCAAATTTGTCTTTTCCGGCTTTGTATTTGTTGCTATCTGCTGAAGTAATTCCGTTGTTAATGTCGACATTGACATTATTATTATTGTGCTGTTTTTCTAATTTTGATGTTGCGCTGTGGTAGATATTCATCATCGCGGAGAATTCGTTATCTAATATTGTTGTGTCATCAAGACTAGATGATATCAGCGACGATAATTGGGAATACGCGATTGATGCAATATGTAACTTAATTATATACTCGTGTAGTTTAATCTGACTGCATGTGGATATTTTTACTTGTGATTATGCTAAAAATTCCTGTAATTGTTGGCGCCGATGACACACAAATTGTGACAACTACAGTTGCCAGTGCTGTTATCGCTGATAACAATATACCAGTTTCAGCAAGGGTTTTTCAGGCTTGAGAGAGATCTTCCCCAAATATCAACCATTATATTTTAAGATCTCTCTAAAAAGCGATTACTAGTATATTCTTGTACGGTTTAATGGGGTGGTTTAGTTGATGATGATATAGCGCTGGGTACATTTAATTATTCTATGCCGCATCCGTTTCCGCTGTACCATGAATGCGGAGTTCCTGATAGTTTTATACCCTTTCTGTTTTCTTGCATCCCTGTCCGGTAGCTTTCTTTAGTGCCATCCCTGCCGCGGTACCAACAGCTCCAAGAGCGGAAGCTTTAGCGACCGCGGGGCGGCGGTTGCAATTAGTGCTGGAATCGCAGCGAAAAGTGGACATATACCACCTGATTTTATCCTGTCTTTGATCTTGGATGCAGAGAGAGTGACCTGAACACCTTTTCTGTCTTTGATAGCATCACTGAAATGCTTAATGTGACGAGTTGTCAATGACAGTGTATTTTGACTACCAGACATCTGTTTTAAAGATATCGTAGTTCCACATGTTTTAGCGGAATCCGATTACAATTGTTTAATTTGACCAGGAGTCACAGTAACATTAACATGACTATATAGAATTTTATTTAATATGAGATTAATCTAATTGTCTACATGTTTTTGAAAAACATTTACATATTTTCAACTGGCGCATCAACTACCCTCATTCGTCCACCAACACCTTAAAGTAGCATTGATTTGTCACTGAGTATGACAGCAATTGCTCTGTAATTAGGAATAAGTGGAGCTGCAGCAACTGGAAGAGTTACACAAGCTCGGTAATGTATGTTTCCGTGTGTCAACGACGGATTGTCTGGTTAAATCAAGATGTTCCAACCAAAAGTAATAAATCGGGTATAGTTTTCTAAAATCTAACTGTGATATTTGCAGACCAGTATCTACATTATTATCACGTCCCATAAATGTCAGCAAACGATGATACACGCGTGCTATTTGGTTTTATCCGTAATTAAGTAAAATATCCTTGGATGGTTCTTGTGGGCCGTTTATCCTCAGCGAGACTTCAGAAACACCGATCAGCAGCAGAGGGGGGGGGGGATCGACAAACGTTTTAGGCGTCGTCGAGGGTTCCTTCTCGTTAATATTTAATAGAAAGGTCTATTTGACAAACTGATGCTTCCTAGTAAATATATAATAGAAAGGTCTATTTGGTTCCTCGTAAGGGTCTATTTGGCAAAAGAAAAAGACGCCATGTCGTTGCTCCCTCCCCCCCCTCTGCTGCTATGGGTTAACAATTCTTTTACGATGAAAATCGCTACGATGAAAGTCCTTAGGATTTTACAAACAGACTAATTTGTAGAACCTCACCTCGTAAATCAACTAGATTATTAGACTGGTCAGTGAGTCTGAAATTAATTCTCGTTAGCGAATTATTATGACATCGCATATAAACTGGATTAGTTGCATCCTCAATTATTAAAAATCCGGGTGGAGCTGTTGGTGCAAATGAATATAAAATATATCCCTGCTGAGCTTGATTTGATCGCTCGAGATTTATTTGATAGCTTCCTTCGATAACATCACATACTAAATTTAACGCTATCACCGAGGACATATTCACATTTTGAGGAGCGATATGCCTGCCACCTCCGTCTGGGTCATTATTATATTTGAGAATTGTTGTTTGTGATTGTGGCGATTTCTTCTATGTGTCATGGATTTTTTTGAAACCTTCATGGATGGCGTATCTAAGAGATTCTTTTATCACTGGGACATTATGTCCTGGAATCTTGAAATAAGAAATATATCTTATATCTATATTGTACTTCGTTGCAAATTCTGTTCTTGGTTTAGGATTATCGTCACCTAATACCTCTTGAATAATTTTTAAATTATATGTTTCCATGTCATCGATGATTTTATTACATATTTCCACAACGCTGATAAATTCATCTCGGGTGAGAGTACCAGATTCGAGAGATACTAATAGCAACGCAAAATCATTAGTCATCGCTGTGAAATTTTTAACGATTTCATCTTGTCGAGTTTGATAGTATCTATCAACGCGATCGTCTATTTCAGTGGAAATTTTTGACTTATTGTATTCGTTATAATTTTTTATTGGATTATCAGATTTTATTCTGTCGGTGATATAATCAGATTTTTGTGGTTCGGGTATTTGATAAGCTGTCCGAGGTGGGATTTCAGGCCAACCCAGTATTGTTCTTATAGAACTCTGATAGATGTCTACAACATAACTAGGTGAGTTTATCTCGATCGCGGATGATAACGTCGGCTCATGAACCGTTATAGCGATTTTCGATTCTGTTCCAGTAATGGATTTTATTCTACGCTGAAATTCAGCATTGATTTGTTCAATTTGGTATGACCCAGATGGCAGCGAAACAACGTTCCAGTCTGGAGTCCCGTCTTCGCGATTCTTATTCGCAAATACTAAGCTGTTATTCGGATGTTGACCACCAAATGCTACTTACCTAATATTAGGCCAACTGTGATACACTCGTAGTTTTGCTGGCGCTATCTCCTTCACGAAAATCGGAATAGGGAAATTCACACTGAATTCAGGATTGGTTGATGTTATTGAGATCATGCTGGTTTGTACTGTTACTGCGGTGTTGTCATTGTTATTATATTCATGTTGTATTTCTAATTTTGACATCGCAGAATCATAAATACTTACCATCGCTGAGAACTCACTATCTGATATAAATGTATCATCGAGCGACGACGATATCAGCGAGGATAATTGCGAATACGCGGTTGATACAACATGAAATTTAATTATGTAGTCTTGCAGTTTGCGTTGGCTGCATGATGATATTTTTTTTGTTATTATCGAAATTATTCCCGCAATTGTTGTCGCCGCTGATATACAAATTGGAACAGCTATCGGGGCAATCATTGTCACCGAAGAGAGTATAATTCCGGCTCCGGTGATTACACCACTCACCGAGTACACGGTAACATCAACTGCGGTGATTCTTCGTTTTTTATTTTTTTATTTTTGTTTGATACTCCTCAGTGAGAGTTTTGAGTTTAGTCTGAAACTCTCTGTCCTGATCATAGCGATATTGAGATACCGAAGGTACCTTTGATGACGACATTTTATTTCCAAATCAGTTTACGATTTCAATTTAGTTGTTTACTCAAATCCGCTACGAATTCCACATACCATGTTACTGAAACCCTAACCAAAGTTGTATCAGTGGATGCTATCGTGAATTGTATCCTTGTCGATGATTGTTGATATCGTATTGTTGACCCCAGATGAACTTTACGATGATATATTAAATTGAGTTGGTGTCAATAGTGTTAATCGATAAATACCTTTGACGGTTGCAGTGATATCTAATTTGTTGTTTGTAGGTGTCCACGCAAATGATGCGTATTGAATCGTGTATACTACGTTGTTGGTTTTCGCATGAGGGATTTTTGTTTTTTCAACGATTTATATCATCCTCGTTGCATCATCCTTGATTGCCTCAATGGTGTTTTTCATTTCTTCGATGGATTTTTCAATATCAGGAAGTTTTATGTCAATTTTATCCAACGTGGTTGCAAAGAATTTCTCGATGATATTTTTACGAAATGATGTAAACTTAACGTGTTTTTCATATTCGGATTGAAGTGTTGCATGTTCCAACATAGAAGTTTTTATCTCTGTGAGTTTCGGTGTGGTCACTGGAGGATTACCAAACATTTCTAGCATGGTTTTATCAATATTGTTAATTCTATCCACAATAGTTGAAACAAGTACACCTGGTTTGAGTTTACCCTGATCGGAAAACAATGCGATAGTGCCTTCGGTTGAGTATCGTTGTTTAACTAAAATATCATCCAGAGAAACATTACTGGTTTTCAATTTACCCTGACGATCTTGAAATACAACTATTTCATTGGGATCAACACTTGCTAGGTTCAACGTCTCAGCTATTTCATCTTCGATTATTTTTTTTATATCACCGGTTGCAGACATTTCTGTGGTTGGTTTCTTCAGCGCTGATAATGATCTCCCCCAAATATCAATCATGTTATTTTATATAATCTCTCTCTAAAAAGTGATTACTAGTGTATTGATTTACGACAATATGTGGTGGTTTTCAAGATGTTGAAATAGCATCAAGGACATTTAATACTTCGTTACCACATATTGGTGGGTCATTCATTTGTTGTGTTGGTAGCGTAGAATACCAACGAGGAGTTTTTAAGCGGTTTATATAACGCATAAATTCCTTCGGCGGCGCTAATCCATATGAATCGAAATAAACAATTGCACGTGGATCAATTGCGTATGCAACACAATGAGTTCCGGGTCCGCTGCTCTTATCGAGATTAATAATACCGGTTTCAACGCTGTTTGGTTGTGCCGGTAACTGATCTTTCATAAAGACATCTCTGAAGTTTTTTATCGCTAGTTTTTTTTATCAGCATCGAGTAAATCAAAATTTGACAATGGAGTCAAAGACTCTCCAACTAGTAAACCTTTCCTGGTAGTCTTAGACCCTTTCCCTTTTTTTTATATCCTCGCCCAGTTGCTTTCTTTAGTGCCATTCCTGCCGCAGTACCAGCGGCTCCTAACGCTGCCGCTTTAGCCACCGCTGGGGCTGCTGCTGCAATCAAAGCTGGAATCGCAGCTAAGAGTGGGAATATACCACCTGATTTTATCATGGTTTTAATCGCGGCTGCAGAGAGTAACCTGAACGCCTTTTATATCTTTGAATGCATCATTGAAGTGTTTCACTTGACGAGTTGTAAGCGACAATTTATTCGCCCCGCCAGTCATCTGATTGGGTTTCAGTGTTATTGTGTTTCCGAATTTTTTAGCTGATTCCGATTGCAATTTCTTGAGTTGGCCGGGAGTTAACGCAACACTAATATAACTGTATTTCATTATACAATAACATATTGATCTAGTTGTTACATGTTTTCCACTGGCGCATCTATCACTCTTATTCTTCCACCAACACCTTTGAGTAGCATTGATTTATCGCTGAGAATGACAGCAGCTGCTCTATAATTCGGGATAAGAACATCACCCGCCACATTAGTCGGACGCTTTACACGAGCTCTAAAGTGTATAGCAACGACAGATTGTCTTGTTAAATCAAGATGTTCCAACGAAAAGTAATAAATCGGATATAGATTTTTAAAATCCAAGTGTGATATTTGTAGACCAGTATCGACGTTTTGATCGCGCGCCATATATGTCAACAGACGATGATACACGCGGGCGATATGGTTAGTGTTGTAATCAAGTAGTATATCCTCGGATGGTTCCTGTTGTCCGTTTATTCTCCGTGAGACTTCATTAACGCCTAACTGATCAAATATCATATGGCTACGTTGTTGATTGTCTAATCGCGTTCTATCTTGTAGCGCAATGAATATATGACGTGGAGCTGAAACACCTTGTTTTGATGCTAGATGCCATGTAAGTGTACCATCAATATTAGAATCTATAGTATCTGTGGTCACTGATAGCCAACTCAGCAACGACTTTCCTCCTTGGTTCATAAATGATAGTAATCGCTCCTCTGTGGTGATTGATGGAGTCAAAACTGGCATCCATAATGATAGTTTTGTTAAAACAACTTTACCGGCAGCAATGGTTGTGGATCAGATGAGACAGCTACTGGTGACCGTAATTTAGTATACTGAACGTGTTCAGCGTGATCAGTAATATCCTTGGAAAGCATCATAGATGGGCCTGCCGATCTTGTATAATCGTCGGAGTATCTTGCTAACCCTATTATTGTTGTGGCAATATCAACCTCACTCTCACTAGATTCAATTTCTCTTCCATCAATCAAATATCTTGTACTTTCAAATAGCGCCATGATACCATTATTAACAAAAACCAACTCGGATATTTTGGTCATCTGCGTATGCTGTATCATGTTCTTGTAGAAGTTCTCCTTCTACTTCGATAAACGTTTCACACGGTAGAAAGTATTTACTGGTATCATGAACTTGAAGTTCGATTCTTGATTTAAGATCCGGTTGTACTGCGTGATAAGAATAAAATTGATAATCGCGTACAGAATATTCCTTGCGCACTGGGGCATCCATATCAAACACTGGATCAAGTGACCGTTTAAACATTTTATTATATTTATCAAAGTCTAAATCATCGACGTCGACAACCCCGACGTGGTTTTTTCAAACCACTTCCCGCTATCATATTTGCGGTTATGTTATCTTGGGTGTTAGTCACCAGCGACGCTAGTTTTTGATCCACTGCGTTATTTATTATTTTACTAACCCGCGCAGGCATTTCCTCTGTAGATGGTAGTTGTACTGGTTTCCTTCTCCGTCGAACTAGCGCTATTAGTTTATCCTTCGCGGCTGAAAACGCTTTTACCTTTATCACGAATAACATCAATAGCTTTCATTGATAACTGTTTTGCTAGCGGCGCCACTTTTGGAGCCATTCTTGCAAATAACCCTGCAATTGTATCACCGAGACGATCACCATAGTACGCTTTATAAACTGGAAATCGTGAACTTACAACATAGACGCTGGTTGGTTTATCATGGTTGTAGTGTATGATCATCTTATTTAAATGATATTTATCTAATGCGATGAATTCGTCATCAGATTAATCACTATGATAACCAGTGGTATTTTCCACTAACTCATCAATGAAATCTCGATATATACCAATATCCATAACACCGCCTTGAAATAACCGTCTGCAGATATCAGCCGCTTAATTAATTATTTCCGGTGATTTATTTCCAGTTCGTTTCCCTCCGATGAGAACTTCTAATCGTGATATATCACTGCGAGTATTACCAGGACATTGAATAAGACCACTACCTGAAATTCCAGTCCCAGAATATCCATTTCCTTTTGATTTTTTAGTTACACCAGTTGCACCTTTTTCAGAATCAGCTTCTGCCATTATTCGTATTTCATCTGGATTTGGGTCATCTGCTGTATATGCCGGTGGTGGTTGTGCGATACCTTTTACCAAGGCTTGAAATGCAGGAAACCCAGGATGCTTCTTTTGTGTGATTCTAGTTCCACCATGTTTTGCTAAATATACTTTTGTTTCCCAAGTGTCTCTGTCTTTCATAAACCGGTTAAATTTATCATATATATATAATTTTTTCTTGTTTTAAATTTATTTTTGGTAAATTCAGCTAATTCATTATCGTCAAGGGTATTTCTAATTTCAGTTAACGCATCAGTCGTAAATATCTTTTCAGGTGGATATTCTACTCTTGCAACATCGCCTTGTTGTTTTTCTTGTTGAAATTCAGGTGGTGGTGGGATAATAGGAATATCACCTGGTAGTTCAATTTCTTCTTTTGCAAGTGGTGCTTGGAGTTCAGGAGGTTGGGATCCAATAACAATACCACCTAATCGTTCTATTTCTTCTCGAAGTTGTCGTTCTTGTTGTTGTCGTTGTTGTTGTTCTCGTTTTTGTATTCTTGCATCAGGTATTATATCACCAGGAAGTGTTCTTAAAGATTTATTTGTTTGTTTGCATCTTCGTGCTTTTTTTTAAGTTTTCGTTGCTATTTTTTCAAGTTCACCAATAAGAGGCTTTTCTTTTCTTTTTCCCCCGTCTCGGGGTCATCCCCCCATATAGCTCGCTCTACCCCCTTCGTTGCTTTGGTAATCGGTCTAAACAAATCTTCAGATCCCTCCGAAAAATCGGTCCGAAGACTCTGGTTTGTAATTTACTTCTAACAGAGTCGCGAATTGGTAAGATTTTCCTTTTTTGCAAACAATCTCTCTCTCGCTAGTCTTGTAGTTAATGCTTCATTAACCATTATTAAAACAGTAAAGCAATTTCCAATTAATGTACAATGTAGTGATTTTGTCATCATCAAATGATTTCTACGTTTTAACCCGACTCAGATAGACAAGAAACAAAAATAAAACACTCACTAAAATATTTTTCAGTTAATTTAATGCCTTGTTCATTGATCAAATATACATTCCATTGTATTTGCAACAGTGCGAGAATTTTATTAACGTGCTATACTGTCAAATTGTTAAGTGTATGCAGCGGATTTTTTTCATTTTCTTGAATTAATGCCCGTATATTTCTAATTTTCGAATTAACCTCCTTTTTCAATTCATAATCCCGGCCCAATTCTCTTCGTATTCCTTCCACGATAGTAAATAACGGGACAAACACACTTACGTCACTACAGAATGCAAGAGAGTCCCGAATAGAATTCTGGATTTTTTTATCAGCGCATACTTCTTTGGCAGCATATACTTGTTAGTAATGATACCGTATTCTATATCTTGAAAGTCAGAATAATTTGGTCAGGATTTAAATTGTTAGATAATTTAATCTCTTGTTTTTTTCAATTTTGCAATCTCGGATATAATCTTATTGAAATTTTCAGAATTCATATATGATAATACATATTTCTAAAACAAAAAAAACAAAAAAATTGGGGGGTCAATTTTGACCCGTTTTTTAGACAGCACAAGCATGTTAAGGACAGCACAATGCCATTACTACGGTTTTGGGTAGTTTCTAGGCATACATGTTAAGGACAGCAAAATGTCATTACTACGGTTTCGGGTAGTTTCTATGCATACATAAAAGATGGATATATACAATGAATGATGTCAATGAATGAATATACAATTCCATTCGAGTGTTTTGGCAATTGTATAGGGACAGCACATTACATATATATATACAATTCCATTCGAGTCATTTGGCAATTGTATAGGGACAGCACAGGAACATTCAATGAATGATGTCAATGAATGATTATACAATTCCATTGGAGTCTTTTGGCAATTGTATAGGTAAGGCACATTTATCACGAAGCATATTCCCCTAAGAGTGAATCTAACCAGTCAAATAACGGATTAGAATCACAAGAGGGTATGTTTAGTGAATGGACAGCACAAACAATCGATTATATATCACGAAGCATATTCCCCTAACAGTGAATCTAACCAGTCAAATATCGGATTAGAATCACAAGAGGGTATGTTTGGTGAATGGACATTACAAGACAATACGACATATAACATTAAATGAATGATGTCAATGAATGATGAGACTCCTACATTCAAATTGCAACCGTATATACCCCCACAAAGTCACCCTGGGTTGAATAAAAAATCATTCACACCACGGCACGGTTGGTATATACGGTTGCAATTTGAATTTCGGAGGTACCCACCCCCAATTAAAACCATTTGTCGGCCACCGTTAGCAATAGTGCCTGTTACGGGTTTTGAACCATGGCCGTCAGTATGGCACCGCGACACGTTACCGATTGAGCTAATGGTTCTTATTACAGGTATATGTTTATGAATATAATATATAGGTAAGCTAATAAAATCAATAACGAACAGGTGTGATGACGTCAATGGATCGATCACAAAGCCACAAACGAATCCATATACCTTTCTTGTATGAAACAAAACCGAATACTTGAAAAATAAATACAATTATTTGTAAAACACTATATATTTTATTCGTTTTCTTACAAAATATATTATATTTCCACTGTATTTTTTGTTCAATCCTTTTCGCAAAAGCTAATACATAAATGCCTTCTGCTACTTTTCTAACTGAGGGTTCACAAATATCAAAATATCTACCGGCTTCAGACATTGATAGGAATATAATTTCTTCGTTAGTTGCTGTATTAAAAGATTTTACGGGTCTTTTCCCAATTGATTTATAAGTACCAGTTCCTCCTCGTTTGGTATTCTCACTCTGTGTAACAACTTCTAGATTATCCAATTTGTTTTTCTGAGGATTGGAATCAATGTCATCGATAACAAAACCATCTTCGATCAATCCGTTATGACATTCATACACGAAACGATGGCAGTAATAATTCTTCCCTCCAGCGCGAAACTTCAAATTATCCCTGATTACTCACAACACCAACTGGCTTCTTCAATCTACGGTTTCTGATAATACCATCACGGGACGTTTCATAGTTCGAAATCACAGAGTGTGGTCGGAATTCTGGGTTCGTTTATATATTATACTATTGTTTGTCTAATTAATTATTTGGTCTAATGATAACATCACTTGAGAATCTTTCAATGTAGTCTTGAGGAGTTCTTATGATTTTGACACTGTCAGAGTCAGAGTCATTAATGGAGTTCTTAATTCTTTTATCATAGTAGCGATTCAACTCTCGGTATCTCTTACCACTACAACCGAGAAACAATTGTCATATTCCTCTCACCCCTATCCCACATCGTATGCAGGGTAAAGGTCCATAACTCCCGTTGCGAACGCTTCGCATATGATACCCACATAATTCCTTTCTGCATGATTTGTTACACGGGGTTACTGATCCAATCATAAGCCATTTGCAATGATTCATTATAATATATTCTCTATTTAAATATTTGTTTTAATTATAATATGAAGGAGTTCGAGAGATTATCGAAAATTACACCTTCGAAAAATTCCAAATTCAATCTCGATAGAGTCTCTGATAAGCCAAAGAATCTAATAGGTGATAGAACCATGATAGGTAAAATCCGTGATTGTTTTAATGAATTCCAGCGTGATGGAGCATCTCATGATGGAGCATCTCACTGTTGGTCAACATTTCGAATTGATGGTAGCATTGATGCTACCATGAACGATAAAAACGCAGCAGTGATAATCTCACATCTTAAGCGGAAAAAGTAATTTTTTTAGAATAAAATTCATTATCCGTTCAGACACGGGAGATTGGATTATCAGGGATAAATTTGAACCCATCTTGAAGGATTAAAAAACCGTCGTTGTGAGTGAAGATTCAAAACCAGGAATTCTGACTATAATTGACAAACCACACTACGAGAGATCTTATCCTATAACAGCAATTGTTTATGGGATATATCCGTTAAATGATAAATCGAGTATTGAAAAACTAAAACCCATGAAACTATCAAAAATAAATTGTGTGGCAGAACGAATAATAGAACACTTCACAAATGCGCTGCGTATAAACAAATTGATTGATCTAAGACGTAAAAAAATAAATGAATGGGAGTTAACAATGAAACAGCGAGGGGCAACAATTCAAGATATAACTAAATTAGAAACGTCATTAAGATTCCCAATATCGGTAATGACAATAACCGGTGAAGTATTATACGAATCAAAATATAAATCAAATGGAGCTCCAATAAAAATTATTGATCATAACGAACACGCATGGACATCTGCAGTAACAATATTTCCGCGGTATAGAACCATAAAATATATACCCACGGAATTTTCCGGAGAAGAGAAACTATTCGATTTTATTCAGCAGTTGAGTGAAAACAATCCCGTGTCAGTGTGGTTACTTCACAGTTTTAAAAACTCTGAGGGTAGATTCGATCAATTTGTAAGACCCAATGGAGAATTATACCGCACTGAAAGCCTTCCATGAGGCGTTGTAAAAACTAGCTAGTAGTTTCTCGAAGAGTTTCGACGACGAACAATTACTAACAAACTGTTTTACAAATTCGTCGGTTGCAGCTCATTTAGCGAGAAAGAAAAACACATGGAAACCAACTCGAGGTGAGTTCCTCACAGACATCAAATCAAGTTGTATAGAATTTAACCACGACGGATTATGGAATACAAAATATGACCGTGAAAGTATTATTTCAGTTGATATAGTCGCGTGTTATCCGGCGAGTTTTCTCGGGTACGGAGAATGCGCTGAATACTTTAAACGATTTGGACATCCAGCACACGAGATGGCCCGTGTTGGTATTAATGGACCACTACCCGATTTTGATTTAACCGGATTCGCTCGTGTGGTATCATTTGAATTGGCTACAGGACTTCATCCGTGCTGTTATGTTTGGCTTGGTAGACATATATCTGAAAAACACTGGATGTCAATAGTGCTGTTACGGTAAATTATTGATTGTAGAATGTTGATATCGCTGATTGTCAGTGAAGCGATTATATCCTATCGAGCTCAGACTGAAGTCTGGTTACCACAACCCAATCTAGATAGTATAATCAACGAACAACGAAAACAGTTTCCCGATCGTGACGAAGAAAACATCATGAATTGGTCCAAACTGTTATTTGAAATCAGAAATAAAGACGCAAAGAATCTTGGTAGAAGAATAATTGGTAAATTTACTCAAGGTGGAAAATACCACAATAAACGATATTATTCACGTTTGATTATAGATAGCGTTGAGAACGATTTTATAATCGCGGATATAACATCTAAGGGTATATATGTCGATCGTAAAGACGCTTTCTTGTCTGATGGAACAAAATTTGGTACAATTATTACTTACAACGATGGAGAAAATCTTCAGTATACACATTTGAGGGCGTCTATGCTAGCTTATGCTTCTATCAATTTATTTTCGATGATAAATAGATTTCCTGACACCGCAGTGAGAGTAGCCACTGATTCATTTTATATAGACGCGAAACACAGCGAAGCAGTGGCTGAATTCACTAATTCTGACGAGAGTTGGGGATCATGAAGAATTAAGCGGTAAATACCTTGTGACTATTCCAAATCAGCAGATGCTACGATTCAAGATAAATATTTGAAAAATAATCACATGTCAGAACTATCTAATGCACCGCAGATATCTGATCCAATATGTAGATATAAAACCAGCTACCTAAACTTCTGTGGCGGGTCAGGAAAGACGACTCGTGCGATTGAGTTATTTCATGGGAAATCAAATATGATTGTACTAACACAAACACACAGACTCGCCAGAGAGATGAAACATCGAGGAGTAAATGCCTGTACTTATCACAGTTTCTATCGATGGAAAGGCGATGAATGGACCCCTGAACGAATGGGTGAGAAATTTATTCCTAAAGTCATTATTTCGGATGAGATATGCACGGTATCATTAGATGTATCACAAAGATTTCTCAATTGGTTATTGTTAGCAAATACAAAAGTAATAATGTGCGGCGATCATGGCTAATCACCACCATTTTTTGGTTTATCCCCACATGATTGGCTAAAGCATTTTGTAGACTATTATGAAGAAATTAGTTCTGATCATAGAGCACTTGATGAACAATTACGCGAGTTCAAAAAAACTAATTAGATTACATCCTGATAGAATCCAATGTGAGATAGCGCGTAAAATAATTTCGGAAACACCATTAAAAGATTTTTGGGAAGCATGGAGACCAAACGATTTGATAGTGGCGAGTAGACAAATAGTCAGAGATACACTTCAGATGAAGTTATTTGAATTGCATCAAGAAAAATTTGCAACACTTCCAGTACCGTTGTGTTATAGGCCTTCGGATACACGAAAACAGAATATTGAAGTTGCTATTCCAAGCTTGACAGAGTCAAGAAAGCAGAATTTAGTGTTAAATGATATTGTGCTGAATGATATCAGCGTCGTCGAAGATGCATTGCGTGCTGATAAATCCCCATGGACGCTAAGATACGCAGCGACGATACATTCTTCACAGGGATTGACTATATCAGATACGATTGTTTGGATGGTGGATAATCACATCGAGGTTCAAATTTAGTTTATCTCGCAGTGTCCAGAGTACGAAGAATAAATCAACATCGAAGAGTTGTTTTAGATGATAACGACACTACAATAAGTGATATTGTCAGCGATGATATAATCAGAAAAAAACTTTCTGGTTATGAACAGCAGGATAAAAAAAATAATAGAGAATTTGATATTGATGCCGAATTAATAATTACGCTGAAGCAACAACAGAATAATCACTGCGCAAGTTGCAATTGTATAATGCTTTGGTGTTGGTCGGATAAAGATCCTCGACAATTTACCGTAGACAGAAAAGATAGCAGCGGAGGTCATACCAGGGATAATGTGATGCTGACTTGTCTTGAGTGCAACAGACAAAGAGGTGCTAGTTAAGACCACGCCGCGGTAATTGAGTATTCTCGGGTATCACTTGCAGTTGTTCACGAGTAAATCCTCGCTGATGAGCGGTCAAATCCAATCTATATATTGCTGGTCTACCCGTAGATCGTGTTTAACTAGATATTTTATGTGCGGTAACGCTCAAAATAGGATCAGTAGCTCTTTTTTGCCACCTTCGAGCTCTCCTGGTTCGTATAAATATCTTACAGTGACATTACCGAGTATTGGTTGTTTTGAAAAATCTTTTTGTGCTTGTACGGGTATAGACTTCTTTTTAATCGCGTTGTTAGGTTTCATGTTGATTGTTTGAGTAACCTCATTATTTAGCGCGGTAATCACAGCTGGTAATCTCTTAACCCATTCACGAGATCGTTTATCCTGAATAAATTCCTTAGCATATTGATATCGAAATAACCACTCGGCAAGTGTACGATTAAATCGTTCAACAATTCCCTGATCGCGATGTAGTGCAGTATGACCTCGTCTGATAGTGACATTATGATGCTTCATTGTTGATAACACTGCACCCTGAAATTCCTTGCCAGGACCACCTTGTAACAGATTTGGCCAGCGCAGAGGACCCCGCCGATAAATCTTTTCAAACGCAGAAGCCACTTCAGTTGATGATTTTGTTTTTAACGGTTCTGCTTGTTTGTATCGACTCGCAATATCAACTACGGTTAACGCGTATTTGTGACCACTATCATGTGGTAGAAATAAATATCAGCTTGATGAACTTCATTAGGAACGGTCACATCAAAATGCGAGTAGTTAATTTGTTTAGGCGGTGTTAGATAAATTTGCCATATCGCCTGTTTAGATAACCAATCCGCTGCAGTGGTATATTTCACCTTCGCGGCGTTAGCGAGTTTACCAATTGCTGATTTACCCCTCCAGTATCCTTTTGGAGAATAATATATAGATTCCATGTTGTTATTTATTAACGGCACCTAACATCAATTTACCTTTCATTGCCGATTTTTACTAACCATGAAGCCAATTTTTCTTTGAAGGATTTTTTTCAGTGATAGAATTCAATGCGTGAATCAATTTCACATCTGCGATATGTCTATGTTGCACATTGCTGCTTTTATAAGCGACATCAATGGCGTTTATTGGTTCTTCACCACGTCGAAGTTGATTTTGATCATCGAGTCTGATATCGAGTCTAGTCCCGGGTCCACAATAACTATACCCTGGAAGATGTTTTTCTCCTAGATACTTCGCCCATGGTGTTCATGGGAGTTTATTTAGCTTGGCTGCAATATCACCTCCTCGTTTTTTTTAAATTATCCGCAGATCTTATAGAAACAAATCTAAATTTCTTTGTACTGCATTGTACGCATTTACCAGAAAGTGCTGATCGGTAATTGCTAGTTGTAATCGTCGTCAAGTCGTTTGCGCCAGTACGCGTCTTACATTTCATACAATATAGATCCATAATGTATTTATAATAACATGAATGTAATTGATTATTCAGCTACCCGACGACGGGAACCTATTAAACACCATGCGATGTTGCCGAATTCAATTAGAATGATTATAATCGGACCATCTGGAAGTGGCAAGACACAATTGTTACTTAATTTAATAACGAGATGGATGAAATGGGCCAAGTTGTATTTGATAGCTCCAAGTCTAGATGATCAACAATGTTACAATGTATTAAAAGATTTTAACGCAAGGCGGTAGAAGAATCCGGCGAGGGTATTATTGAGTTTATAACCGATATCGATGATACACCGAGTATTGATGATATTGATGGAGATATTAACAATTTAGTCGTATATGATGATATCATGTTAGACAATCAAAAGAATCCCGCTAGGATATTTTCCAGAGGTAGGCATAAAAAACTGACGTGATATATGTCACTCAACGATACACACAAATACCAAAAGTGATCAGAGATAACTGTAATATTCTCGCCGTATTCAACGGAGTTGATACACATACTCTTAGAAATATTTGGCAAACTTGGTGCAGCGGAGATATGGATCATAATCTCTTTAGAAATTTCTTTAGTCACGCTCAGTGAATTCCACACGGATTTGTGGCGATAAATTTATCAGATCCTCGAACGCGATATCGTGTCGGACTTGATAAAATATTCGGTTAACCCATAGCAGCAGAGGGGGAGGGGACAACGACATGGCGTCTTTTTGTTTTAACAAATAGACCCTTACGATGAACCAAATAGACTTTTCTATTGTATATTTACTAGGAAGCCTCAGTTTGTCAAATAGACCTTTCTATTAAATATTAACGAGAAGGAAGCCTCGTCGACGCCTAGAACATTTGTCGGATACCCTCCCCCCTCTGCTGCTTTATCAAATATCATATTGCTGCTTGTTTGTGAATTTAATCGTGCCTTATCCTGTAACGCAACAAATATACGCCGCGGCACCAAAACTCCTTATTTTGATGCCATGTGCCATGTAAATATACCATTAACAGAAGACTCCATATTATCTGATGTTGTTGTTAGCCTTGATAGCAATGATTTACCACCTGTATCGATAAATGATAGTAATGTTTCCTCTGCGGTGATTGATGGAGTCATTATTGGCATCTGCAGTGATAGTTTTTATATATTTATTTTATCAGCAGCGACTGCAGGTCCAGCAGGGCCTGCTTCACGCCAGATTTCATCATTATCATCACCTTTTCGCACGAGGACTTTTGTATGTTTCGCTCCATAGATAACTTTTCTAACATATCTGCAGAATCCAAAAATGAGATATTGGAATCGCGCATGAAAATAATCTTCGCGGTCCATGCAACATTGATACGCGTGTTGCAAACCCTAGGTTGTAATTAGAATTTGTATCTATGACATCACAATCAGCTGCTGGTCTCACATATCCGGCTGGTGCTGGGTCAACTGCAGTGTCTCGTGTTGCATTTACCCTAGAATACTGAATGTATCCAGCGTGATTAGTAATATCCTTAGCGAACATCATAGATGGTCCAGCCGATCTTGTATAATCATCAGAATATCTTGCTAACCCCACTTTTGTTGTGGCAACATCAACATCATGCTCTATAGATTGAATCTCTCTTCAATCAATCATATATCTAGCATTACTAAATAATACCATGATACCATTATTGACAAAATCAACTCTGACATCATCTGCATATGGCGTATTAGCATCAACATTTGTTACAAGTTCTCCTTCTACTTCAATAAATGCTTCAGCAGGTAGAAAGTATTTGCTTGTATCTTGAGCCTGAAGTTCGATTCTTGATCGACTGTATGGTTGTATTGCGTTATAGGAATACAATTGATAGTCGCGTATAGAAACATCTTTGAGAACTGGGGCATCTAAGTCAAATGCCGTATCAGGTGACGATTTGAAAATTTTTAAAAATATATTCTTTGATCTAAATCTCGATCTCAGGCCACTTCCCGCTATCATATTCGCAGGAATATTCTCCTGAGCATCAAATCCCTCATTTATCCGTGATGCTATTTTTTGATCCAATGCGTTGTTTATTATTTTGCTAATATTTGCAGGTATGATCTCCGTAGATGGTTGTTTCACTGGTGGGATTTTTCGTCCTCGAATTAGTGTTAGTAGTTTTCATTTGGCCGCGCAAAATGCTTTACTGGCAACATCACCAACAGCGCTAATACCATTATCACGAATAACATCAATAGCTTTCATTTATAATTATTTTGCGATTGGAGTTATTTTTGGAGCCATCCTTGCAAAATAACCATTGAATAACATTACCGAGAACATCTCCATAATACACCTTATAAACGGGTAATCGTGAATTTACTACATAGGTCATGGTTGGGTTAAACGCTATTTATCTAATCAGTCAATCAATAACCAATGACAAAGTCATCAACGACAATTAGTCACTATGGTAATCATCAACTAGTTCATCAATACATTCTCGATATACACCAATATCCATGATACCACCTTCAATTAGTCGTCTGCAGATATCAGCGGCTTCATTAATTATTTCCTGTGAGTAATTTCCGGCTCTTTTTCCCCTAATCAGAATTTCTAATCGTGTTAAGTCTCCGAGAATATTATTAGGACAACGAACAAGACCATTATTTTGAGTTCCAGATGGGGTTACCCTCTGAGTAAAACCCTCCCCACATTGCGCATCATCAGATTCTTCTAGATCAGATGGCATATACAATGATTGTGCATCATCATCTTCGAGCTGCTCAGATGGTGGTTGTTTTTTAAGTGAGAAAGACATTTTCCTTGAAGATTGTTGTCTTTCTCTTTGTAATCTTTGCGGTTTTGTTTTAGTTTTAGTTCTTCATATTGATCATACATTTTACTCACCGCATTGTACGATACATTTTTGTATCAATTCGACTTGTGTTAGTTTTGATTTTATAAAATACATCGGTCCATTATTTTATACTTTAATATATGTTTTATGTCCTGGTTTCAACATTTTCCCCCTATTTTCATAAGTCGTAACAACAAGAACAGGAAGTTCTTTTGGATCATCTTTATCGATTACTGTTAAAACCTCCTCAGGAAATATATCTCGTAATTCTTCAATTACTTCTTCACCGGTTTTTGTTGGACCAGTTTGATGTCTTGCCGGTGACATTTGTAGCAGTTCTTTTCCTTTGCTATTTTTTTAGTTCAGAAGAGCACCTATCTTTGTTTTTTCTCCTTCCTTTCCGTATATAATCTTCTTCCCGGAATGTATTGTACGCTTGACCTGATATTGTTTGCAGAGTTCAGCTCTAACTCTTTCGTCTGCGGTAAATAATGGAATTAATTTATTTACATCGCTGTTATAGGCTAATGATTCATGAATAGCCTGTTGTATCCTTTTAATTAATGCATATTGAGAAGGTAGGACCCATTTATTATTTTTAGCGTTATCATCGACATCTTGAAATCAGAGAGAATCTGATTACAATCTAATTTCTCTGATAATTGTATGTTTTGACTTTTAAATCTGAAATTTCATTTATTATGTCATTTATATATATAGACGGCACAACAAAAGATTATATATGATGATATATCAGAATACCTAGCCTGTCAACAACACTCTAGCGAATTCCAATGAATGACGACAGCCTATCAGATTACCTAGCCTGTTAACACAGTCTATATAATTCTAATTAGGCGTGGTTTGATAATATAACACTGTTTATATACATATATACAAAGGACTATATGCATAAATACAAAGGACTATATACATATATACAAAGGACTATGTACTATATACATATATACAAAGGACAATACAATAAACACAGGGGCTATAATCTACATTCAGCTAAACCACTCTACCTCACAAAATAACCCCGGGTTGATTGCAAAAACACATTCACATAGTGTGGTTTTCAGTTGAACTTCGAATCAAGGCTTGAGCCCCAAAAACAGATCCGGTTGTATACTATATAAATTGACTAATACATGAAAATCAATAACAACGGTGTGTGATTTTTACTCTCTCGTAGCTTAATTATGATTATTGACAGCATCTAAACAAATCAAGATACCTGAAAACGGTATCAAAAAAGAATACCATATTGTTAAATACTCATTTATTTGATTCGTTTTCTGACAGAATAGATCAGAGAAGGATGCGTGATTAATCCCCATGAGGTCATAGAGGGTATTTCCGTAACAACAACAAAAGAGTTATCTCTGTTTCAGGACTATACACACATGTCTACACGAGTTATTTCCCTTGGTGTTATAACACACATAACCGAAAAGTACAAAAATGGAATTTAGATGTATGTAAATTGAAATTTATTTGAAACTTTTAGAAAAACAAAATGTTGTATTCCCTCTGCAACGCGTCGAACCGAAGGTTGGCAAATATCGAAATAATTTCCGGACGTATTCGTTAATTGAAATATTTTTTCTTCGTTAGTTTCTTTGTTGAGAAATAAATTTTCCCTCTGAGTGAAGATTAGTTAAAGAATTATGTTTTTATACTATTTTTGTGATCAATTACAAACCCATATGTGATCAATCCATTGCAGCATTCAAATGCTATCCGATGGTTGAGATGCCTTTTCCCTCCAGCAGTAAATCTAAGAAATCCTTGATTATTAAGAACAACTACTGGTTTTTGCAATCTGCGGTGTCTGACTACACCATCACGAGGCGCTTCATAATCGATGATCACGGGATGTGGTTGAAGTTCTTGGCTCATTTATATATATATTTATATATATATATATATATATATATATATATATATATATATATATATATATATATATATATATATATATATATATATATATATATATATATATATATATATATATATATATTATTTGTCTAATTTTTTGGTTTAATTATTACTTATTGAGAATCTATCAATGTAGTCTTAAGGTTTTTTTATGATTTTGTCCTTGATGGAGTCAGAGTCAGGGTTAGAGGTTTTAACTCTTTTATCATAATAGCGCTTAAGTTCCCTGTATCGCTTCCCACCACAACTGAGACACAGCTGCGATTTTCCTTGCACACCCACCAAACATCGTATGCAGGATTACGGACCGAAGCTTCCACGTCGCACACTCTGTGAATGATATCCACATAATTAATTTCTGCGTGATTTGCTACAAACGGTTACTGATCCTATCATAAGCCACTTACAGTGATTCTTATATAGAAATATTTTATTTAAATAGTTGTTTTAATTATAATATGGAGGAGTTCGAGAGATTATCCAAAATAAAACCCTGGAAAAATGCTAAAGTCAATCTCGATAGTGTCTCCATAGATGTACCAAATAAAGGTCTTTGTTTGATTAGGATTTTTAACATAGCTTTAACAATTTTTCAATCATATCGCTACGACGTCTGCTGTTAGGCAGTTTATAGTGATGTCTAGCACTGAGGCTGATTGATTGATTGATTGATTGATTGATATTTAACGGCGCACCAGCACTTTTAGGCTATTTAGCGCCATACAACAGGTTGTATTTAAACATGGTTAAAAAATACTAAAGGTTTAATATCGACCAGCGATATAAAAACAAAAACAAATAGTTCAATATAAAATTGTAAGTTGTTGGTAACAGTAAAATATGAAGCTTCCCCATCAACGGGAAATGTAAATGGTGTATGTTGATGAAAATATGTTGTAAATAAGAGGTGATATTTGCATTAAAAAAAATGCACTAGGTGATGACATACAGGTTAAAGTTTAAGATAAAGATTTACTTCCTTCAGGAAATCTAAAATACAAGTGATAGATACAATATCAAAAAGTTCCTTCATGTCATGTACATTATAGTACTTAGCACGTGTAAGTTGCAGGTCGGAACACTCGGTCATAAAGTGTTTAACAGTGAATGGTTCATTGCAAGAGACGCACTCTGGTGGATCTTCACCTTTTAGTATGTGGGAGTGGGTTATGTATGAATGACCGATTCTGAGTCTTGCAATGACAGTCTCCTCCTTTCGGATAGTTCTGTAGGAAGGAGTCCATTCCCCCAGGGTTGGTTTGATGGCATGAAGTTTGTTGTTGACTGTATGATCCCATGACGTCTGCCACTTCTGACGCAGGTACCTTTTGATACAAGGTTTAAAATCAGTAAATGGTAATTTAAAATCTGATAGTTCTTGGGATAGAGCCATCTTAGCAGCACGGTCTGCTTCTTCATTACCTCTAATACCAATATGGCTAGGTAACCAACAGTAAACTATATTGCTGGAGGTACTAAGCTCTGTATTTTTGACGAGGAGATGGACTAATAATGGATTATCCAGTTTTCTATTGTGTAGCGACTGAAGCACTGATAAAGAGTCACAGAAGATAATGCTATTTAACACGCGTTTTTGTTCGATAAATTTGAGAGCAAGGTCTATTGCTCTGATTTCCGCTGAAAATATGGACGCATCGTTTGGCAAACGCACTTTGGTTATGTGCTTGCCACTAACGAAGGCTGCAGCAGCCTTTTCATCAACCTTTGATCCATCAGTATAAAATTTAGTGTAATTTGTAAAATCGTTGAGAAGTTCATGATAAGAGTTCAGGAATATGACAGGGTTGGTCTCAAATTTATTCCCATCGTGTAACGTAAAAATCACTTTGGGTTGCTTAAGGAGCCAAGGTGGTGTTTTCGAAACAAACGTTTTCTGGACTGTGGAGAGATTACTTTTGATATTGTCAAGTCTGGATGATATTCTAATGCCAAATGAAGGTATGGCATTTGGTTTATTACAATATAAAGTTTTGTATTTTGGTTGAAAAACAGCCGAAAAAGCAGGGTTCCGAGGGTTTGGTCTTAACTTAAGAGCGTATTGTGCAGAAAGCATTTCTCTGCGATGCGATAAAGGTGGTTCATTCGCTTCCGCGAGAAGGCTTTCACATGGAGATGTCTTAAATGCTCCTAGAGCGAGTCTTATTCCCTGGTGATGAATTGGATCAAGCATTTTCAAATAGGACTTCCTAGCTGAACCATAAACAATGCATCCATAGTCTAGTATAGAGCGGATAAATGTTCTATACAAATTAAGGAGGACTTTTTTATCAGCACCTCAGTCAGTGTGCGCAATTACTTTAAGTAGATTTAAAGCTTTTAAGCATTTAGCTTTTAAATTCTTTATGTGTGGTATAAAAGTCAGCTTTCTGTCGAAGATAATACCCAAAAATTTTGTTTCCTCAACGACTGAAATAAGTGTTCCATCCAGCGTGAGTTTAGGGTCATCATGATGTCTTCGCAATTGACAGAAATGCATGCATACTGTTTTCGATTTAGAAAATTTGAAACCGTTATTACTGGCCCAACTTTGGATCTTACTGATATTTTGCTGGAGTTGCCTTTCAATTGTATGCATGTGCTTTGAACGATAACAAATTAAAAAATCGTCTACATATAAAGAGCAATCCATACCGGGATCTAAGCACTTGGTGATGCTATTGATTTTGATATTAAATAGCGTCACAGATAGAATACTGCCCTGGGGCACACCCATCTCTTGCTGGTGCATATCGGAGAGGGTAGAGCCCACTCGTACTTTGAATTCTCTGTCGGAGAGAAAACTGGAAATGAAAGTAGGCAGACGGCCTTTTAGGCCTAGATCGTGCAGGTCATTTAGTATCCCGTACTTCCATGTTGTGTCATAGGCCTTTTCTAAATCAAAGAAGACTGCAACTAAATGTTCTTTCTTGATAAATGCATCGCGAATAAATGTTTCCAGTCTAACCAGATGATCGTTTGTACTACGACCAGAACGGAAGCCACTTTGGAAAGGAGATATTAAATTGTTACTTTCCAAGTACCATATAAGCCGAGAATTAATCATTCGTTCCATTGTTTAGCACACGCAGCTTGTCAGTGCAATGGGCCGATAGTTGTTAGGTTCTTCGATGTCTTTGCCTGGTTTGGGAATCGGTATTACTATTGCTTCTCTCCAGCTCTTAGGTACATTACCAGCAATCCATAAATCATTGAAGATTTTCAGAAGTAATGTCAGAGAAGATTCTGGGAGGTGTTTCAAAAACTGGTAATGTACTTCGTCAGGCCCAGCTGATGTATCATGGGCCTTGTCTAAAGCCTCCCTAAGTTCCAATAAAGAAAACAGCTGGTTATAGCTTTCAGAGTTGTTAGATGTGAACTTTAAACGTGACTTTTCTTTTTGATATTTTAATCTTCTAAAGGTTTCTGAATAATTAGATGATGATGAGTTTTTTGAGAAACTGTCGGCAAGTATATTTGCTATGTCACGTTTCGAACTAAAATTGTTATTGTTTGTTTTCAGTTGTCGAATAGAATTATGTTTCCTCTTTCCATTTATTTTGCGAATAGTATCCCAAACTTGTTTCATTGAGGTACGAGAGTTTATAGTAGAAACATATTTCTTCCAGGATGTACGTTTACATTCTTTGATTGTGCGTCGTGTTTTAGCCCGCGCAATTCGATATTTGTTTAAATTTTCGGGCGTAGGACGAGTGTTGAATTGTTTTAATGCTTCTCGGCGTTGTCTAATGGCTTCTTTGCATTCCTTGGTTACCCAAGGTTTTTGCGGTTTTTTGCTGTTCGGTGAGGACTTAGGAATAGATTCATCTGCAATTGAGATTAGAATTGAAGTAAAATGCTGTATAGGATTAACAGCGTTGAATATTGTATTATTATTTAGTCTAGTTTGACATAGTGTTTCAAAGGAAGCCCAGTCGGCTTTCTTTATATTCCATTGTGGAATTGAGTCATCAATTTTAGAGTTATTTTCAAGAATGATTGGAAAATGATCACTGCTGTGAAGGTCATCAGCGACCTTCCATTCATAGTCCAAAAGCAATGAGGGAGAGCAAATTGTCAAATCAATGGACGTGTACGTACCCGTTCCTGGGTGTAAATATGTCGGTGAGTTGGTATTATATAGACACAAATCGTGTCTAGAAATGAAATCTTCTATTTTATGGCCTCTGTCGTTTATCTGATTCGATCCCCATAGAATGTTATGGGCATTAAAATCCCCGAGTAGAACGAAGGGTGTGGGAAGTTGTTGAACAATATTGTCTAAATCACTTGGTACTAGTTTGGCGTTTGGTGATAAGTAAATGGAACAAAAAGTAATCACTCGATGTAAAGTGACACTTACAGCAATAGCTTGTAAATTTGTATTTAAAGGAATGACTCTGTGCGGGGCTCTATTGTTCACAACAACAGAGACTCCTCCTGAGGCTCTGTCAACGTTTTGAGAGTACTTGTTGAATAGGGAAAAGTTTTTAAATGTAATTTGATATGTGTCTTTCAGGAATGTTTCCTGTAAACATAGTACAGCAGGATCATGTTCATTTAAAAGCAGAAGAATATCATTGTAGTTTGCTTTAAGTCCTCGACAGTTCCATTGTATGATGGTGTTCTTCATTATAAAATTTTAATGGAGATTCTGGATCTAGGTAAGACTATTCGCGGAGAAAATGTGTGTTGTTATTTGTCTGGAGGAAGTACGGGAGTATATCTGGTTTTACTAAGTTTGGAGGAACCTTGAGTACATGGAGCAGTTTCTTCTGCATCCATGCTTTCAAGTTCTCCAAACATATTGTAAAGTTTAATGGGGTCATCTGACCCCTTTTGCTGCTTATTTGGTTGTGGTTTTTGATTTCTTGAAGCTTTTGGTGGTGGGTTGGTATTAAATGTCGTTTGAGTAGATGCTGTGCTTTGCTGTGGTTGGTAATGAGGGATGTTGGCACTTGTTCTTGAATCGGGCTGATCTGTCTGTGTTTGAGCGTCCTTCGTGATTTTTGGGTTGTGTTTCACAACTGTGGAAAAGGATGGGCCAGGAGGGGATGTTTTTGCCTGGACAAGTTTTCTGGCCTCTGGGTAGGGTATGTTGGAGGTAAACTTTACCCTCTGAATTTCCTTCTCCAGTTTCCAAGTATCACAATCCTTAGAATTGGCGTGATGTTCTTTGCCACAGTTGACACAATGCGGAGTTGCTCTACAATCAGTTTCCTGATGAGAATGGTCTCCGCATCGGCCACAGACCTTGACTCTGGAGCATCGGTCTTCGTGATGGCCGTATTTTTGACACTTATAGCATCGAAGGGGGTTTGGAATATAGATCTCAACCTGTTCTTGCAAAAACCCAACCTTGACCACTTTGGGCACAATTGGTTTATTAAAGGTGAGTACAAACGTGTTGGTGTCCTGCAGGTTGTTATTACGTTTAATACGTATTCTACGCACTGCAGTGACACCCTCATGTTTCATCCCTTCGATGATATCTGCGTCGTTGACTCCAGCCAAGTCACGACACCGCATCACGCCTTTGGACGTATTTAAGGAAGTGTGAGCGAATGAGGTCACTGGAATGTCAAAGAATGTTTTCATCTTTTTGAGATTTTCTGATTGACCCCTTCGCTCACATTCAACGAGAAGACAGCCCGATTTCAATTTCTTGACACCTTTTGGTGTGCCGATCAAACCCATTAAAGTTTTTTCAATAACAAAAGGAGATAGTGCAGCAATTTGTTTTCAGCATCTGTTGACTGTATGACCATGAAGCGTGGGAATGACTCCACGCCACATGGTTCTTCATCAGAGTCGGATAGTGGTTTCGTTCGTTTGTTTTGATTTTTTTTAGAATTTTCCATGATTTAGTTTTAAAGTTTCAGCACCCATGCTCCCCGCCCACCATGGAGCCCAACAAGGGGACACTTTTCAAGTGCCAGGGATACACAGATGCTATACTCGTTAGATAAAATTACCTAGGATCGGCAAAATTACCTCCCGATTGACCCGTTAAGCCACCGCTATCTGGAAGGTCCTCTAGTACTTTTTGAAAATGAAAGCTAGAAAGATAGAATGAAGGGGCAACGGTGGTATCAAGAGAGATACAATAAAGATATAGAAGGTAAGCCAGTAAAGAGAGACCTCCCAGTGCTCGGCGTGACCAGCCGATTTGTCGAGACCGGGCCCATCTCGACCACCCGTCTAAGAGAAGTAGAGGCCAAAGTAGTGTATTGCATCGGAAAAGCCTCCGCTCAACTACCAGGATCCTTTCCTCCTCCGACACGGGTCGCAACCCACGGCAAACAGGTCGCCTCTACTTAGTCGTCTTTTACGACACGTGGCGAGGCACGTCGGGCCAATTCTACAACCCCGAACCCGCAGGGGGAAGCACTGAGGCATCATGCCGCAGACATGTAGCATGATGTCCCACCCAGTCACATTATCCTGATACCAGGCCGACCAGTCCTAACACTAACCTCTTAATGCTGAGCGTCAAGCGAGGCAGCTGTTAGTACCATTTTTGTAAGTCTTTGGTATGACTCGGCTGGGGATCGAACCCACGACCTCCCGCTTCCGCGGCGAACACTCTAACCACTAGGCCACGGAGCGGTTGAAATAAGGGTCTAAAAAGTGATAGAAGCATGACAGATACAATCCATGAGGGTTTTAACGAATTTAAGTGCGATGGTGCATCTCACTGTTGGTCAACATTTCGAATTGTTGGTGGGGTTGATACTAACATGAACGACCAAAAAGCAGCAGCGATAATGTCGCATCTTGACCATAGAAAGTATAGTTTTAGAGTGAAATTCATTATCCGATCAGAAACAGGAAATTGGATTATGCGCGACAAATTCGAACCCATCTTGAAAGATAAAAAAAGAACTGTCACTGTGAGTCAGGATTCCAAACCAGGAACGCTGACATGGAAATAAATTGACGGATCTAACACGCAAAAAGTAAATGAGTTGGCGTTAACAGTCCGGGATAGCAGTGCAACAATTCATAATGTAGCTGATCTAGAAAAGATATTAAAAATTTCCAATAACCGTAGAGACAATAATAGGAGAAGTATTATACGAACCGATATATAAATCAAGAGGATCGTCAATAAAAATTATTGACCATAATGCACATGCAGGTACCTCCGCAGTAGCAATATTTCAACGGGTTAGAACCATACAATATCTACCCGTGGCGTTATCACTGGAGGAGGATTTTTTGATTTTATTCACTGGAGAGTAAAAACGACCCTGTGTCATTGTGGTTATTTCAGAGTTTTGAAGACGAAGAGGGTAAATTCGATCAATTTGTAAAACCTTACGGTGAAATATACCGTACTTAATCTCTTCACGAGATGAGAAAACTAGCTCATGGTTCTCAAAGGATAACGACGAAGAATTACTAGCAAAAACTGTTTTACAATCCCGTCAGTTGCAGCTCGTTTCGCGAGAAAAAAAACTATGTGGAAACCAACAAGAGCTGAATTTCTATCAGATGTCGAAGCAAGCTGTCCTTACACCGCAGTTAGAATTGCCATTGACTCATTTTATATAGATGTAATACATAGCGAAGCAGTGGCTGAATTTACAAATTCCAACGAGTGTTGGGGATCATGGAGAATAAAAAAGAAAATATTACGTGATTATTCTAAATCAGCAGATGTCACAATTGAAAACAATTACATAAAAATATCAGATATCAGAACTATAGAAAGTCCCTTCGTTATCCGATCCAATATGTAGATATAAAACCAGTTACTTAAACGGTAGTGGTGGGTCAGGGAAGACGACTCGTGTGATCGAATTATTTCGAGGGAAATCAAACATGATTGTGCTAACACCAACACAAAGACTTGCAAGAAAGATGAAACAGCTGGGGCTTAATGCTTGCACTTATCACAGTTTTTTCGATGGAAAGGTGACGCATGGACTCCTGATTGAAATGTTTCTTGAGTGGCTATTTTTAAAGAATACAGCTGTGATAATGTCTGGCGATCATGGTCAACCACCACCATTTGTCGGTTTGTCTCCACATGATTGGTTGAAGAATTTTGTAGATTATTATGAAGAAATTATTACTGATCACAGGTCACTTGATAAAGAATTAAGTGAATTTCAGAAATTAATTACATTACAACGGGATAAAATCCAGTGTGAAATAGTGCGTAAAATAATTTCAGAAAGCCCATGAAATGATTTTTGGGAAGCGTGGAGACCAAACGATTTTATAGTGGCAAGTAGAAAGATAATCAGAGACACACTTCAGATGAAGTTATTTGAAACACAGAAAGAAAAATTCTCAACACTTCCAGTGCCATTGTGTTATAGGCCTACGGATACGCGAAGACAGAATATTGAAATTGATATTCCTGGATAAACTGAGAAGCAGATTCTCATGTTAAATGATATTGTGTCGGTTGATATCAGTATTGTCGAAGATGCATTGCGTGCTGATAAATCTCCATGGTTTCTAGGATACACAATGACGATACATTCTTCGCAGAGATTGACTATATCCGATACAATTGTTTGAATGGTAGATGATCACATCCAGTGGTCGAATTTAGTTTATCTCGCAGTGTCCAGAGCACGAAGAATAAATCAACTTCGACGAGTTGTTTTAGATGGTAATGACACTAGAATCAATGATATTGTCAGCGATGATATAATCAGAAAAAACTCGCTAGTTATAAACAACAGGATAATAAAATAACAGAGAATTTGATATTGATGCTGAATTTATAATTACGCTGAAACGACAACAGAATAATCACTGTGCGAGTTGTAATTATATAATGCGTTGGTGTTGGTCGGATAAAGATCCTCGACAATTTCCGCAGACAGAAAGGATATTAGTCGTGGTCATACCAGAGATTATGTGATGTTGACTTGTCTTGAGTGTAACAGACGCAGAGGTGCTAGTTAAGACCACGCTGTGGTAAATGAGTATTCTTGGGTATCACTTGTAATTGTTCACGTGTAAATCCGCGCTGAAGAGCAGTTGAATCTTATCTCTAGATTGTGGGTCTACCCGTGGATCTTGTTACGTTAGACATTTTATGTGTGGTGACACTCCAGATAGGATCAGTAGCTCTTTTTTTACCACCTTCAAGCTCTCCTGGTTCATATAATATCTGACAGTGACATTGCCGAGTATTCCTTGTTTTGAAATAATCATTGTGTGGTGTTTGTACACGTATATAGTTCTTATTGATGGCGTTAATGGGTTTCATACTAATTATTCGAGTAATTTCATTATTTAGCGCATTAATTACAACTGGTAATCTCTCGACCCATTTACGAGATCGTGTATCCTGAATAAATTCCTTCTCGTATTGGTATCCAAAAACCGCTCAGGTAGTGTTCGATTAAATCGTTCAACAATTGCCTGATCGCGATGTAGTGCAGTATGTCCTCGTCTGATGGTGACATTATGATGCTTCATTGTTGATAACACTACACCCTGAAATTCCTTGCCAGGATCAACCTGCACTAGATTTGGTCACTGCAGAGGACCTCGTCGTTGAATCCTTTCAAACGCAGAAGCTACTTCAGTTGATGATTTTGTCCTTAATGGTTCAGCTTGTTTGTTTCTACTTGCGACATCAACTAGGGTTAGCGTATACTTGTATGTTTGTTTATTAACAGTATCATGCGGCAGAAATAATACATCAGCCTGATGAACTTCATTAGGGACACTGACATCAATACCTGCAAGTTATGTTTTACTTTTGCGGTGTTAGCGAGTTTATCGATTGCTGATTTACCCCTCCAGTATCCTTTTGGGGAATAATAAATTGATTCCTTGCTGTTATTAATTACCAGCACCCAGCATTTACTTACTTTTCATCGCCGATTTTATCAACTACGAAGCTAAGTTTTCTTTGAAGGATTTATCAGTGATAGAATTTAACGCATGAATCAATTTCACATCTGCGATATGTCTGTGTTGCAGATTGCTGCTTTTGTAAGCAGCATCATGAGCATGACACGCCTTATCAATACCGTTTATTGGATATTCGCCGGGTAGAGGTTGGTCTTGATCATCGAACCGGATATCGAGTCTGGTTCCAGGTCCACAATAATTATACCCTAGAAGGTGTTGTTCTCCTGGATATCTTGCCCATGGATCCCAGGAAGTTTTGCTAGTTTGGCTGCAATATCACCTCATCGCATTTTTTTTTAAATCTTCAGAAACAAATCTAACTTTTTTTGTACCACATTGTGCACACTTACCAGCAAGTACTGATCTGTTATTGCTTGTTGTAACTGTTGTCAAGTTGTTTGTGCTAGTACGCTTCTTACATTTCAAACAGTATAGGTCCATAATTTATTTATAATAACATGAATGTAATTGATTGTTCGGCGACAAACAGCACGAAAGCCCGTTAAGCATCATGCAGCGCTACCAAATTATATTCGCATGTCTATAATTTGACCATCTGGAAGTGGCAAGACGCAGTTGTTACTTAATTTGGTAACGATATGGATGAAATGGGATAAATTATATTTGGTAGTCCCATGTGTAGATGATCAGCGATGTTACGAGATGTTAACGGATTTTAACGAGAAAGCAAATCAGAAATAGAAGAGGTTATTATTGAATTGATAACCAATATCGAAGAAGCACTGAGTGTTGGTGTTATTGATGGAAGTATTAATAATTTAGTCGTTAATTTAGTAGTTAACCCATAACTACGTATCGCGTTTGTAAAATGTTCGATTACTCGTTCCGATACACAATTTAAAGTTCAAAATTTCAAAATTTCATTGGTGCAATATCATTAATATTAGGTTTATCATTTAAAGGATATATTCCATAAAAAAACGCGGTTACAGGAAACGCTCTTTCGTAATATGGTTCATCAAAATGCGTCAATATTCATAGTTTGACATTTTTACTTAGAACAGATATTTGCTTTGTTATGCAAAACAGGATCACGCTTGTCATGAATAAACCCACACAGTAGAATCTGTTTCTGATTGCATAATACATTTTATTCTGACAAAAATATCTTTGATGGTTGAGAGAATTAATACATGTTTCGTGCATTGTAACATCAATGACTTTGTCTATGACTTTTTCGATACCTTTGGTGTTGCGTATACTTTTGAATGTGGAAAATACGTGTGATGCCCCATCACCGCGAAAGTCTCTTTAAGGACTCCGGACACTATTAATCATATTATTATTCTTCAGATCAGCCAGAGCTCACCTCAGCAAGTCACGAATTTATCTGTCAAGATCAAATCTTGATTTAGAAACTGGAGCGAATTGTTATGTATATCTATATTACGTGTATTTATTTGTGTTATTTTAGATTGTTAATGGCATTAATAAATGCTGTAATACATTGAATAACACAACAAACGACTTTCCCAATCACTTACTGTCAGAGTTAACGCTGGTTATTTGAATTATTTCGCTGATCGGAAGCTAGGATTAGAGTGTAAATGTACTCAGTCGTACAATGGGATATCGTGGCCAAACAGCGCAGTTGACTTTATAAATTGATATTGATGATTATAGTTTGAGATCGGTCCTTTAAAATTATAGATAAATAATAAAAACGGTTCTAAGGATAAATACATTCTACTAGCTAGATAATATACTATTACCCATGTATGACGCCCCCCAACTATATTGAGTCTTAAATGTATCATCACATCAACGGGTCAGTAGATTTTTACAAAATTTAGTTATCTTTAGTTATTTTCAAAATATGAAACCTGCATTAGTAATGAATGCATGGGTTTAAGAAAAGTCAATCACATACTATAATACTAAAACATCACAGATTAACTATCTTCAGGCAGTTCGAAGTTAATAGACTAATGAGGTTATCACACTCATTTTAATTTCAGAATGATTATGGCAGAGTTAAGGTCATTAAACTCTTAGGCACATATCAGATTAGTTACACATACCACCCTTTTCTACAGATCAATTGATTGAGAGACTAGAAGAATCATGTTAACAGTTTGGGTTGAGATTGAAGGCAAAATATGGGGATATTTTTGGTCGTCTTTTTAAAATAATATTACTATTTAAAATATGTAGCAAATATGAAAAAAATTGGTATGTAAAACTTACATAATGATATTTTTGTCAAACTATATCATAAGCTGTTCAAACAGCAGATGAGCTTTAGTGTTCGATGAGCAATCTAACGGAGTCTTTGTGTTTGAACATCACATTTGTAAGCTATTGTAAGGCATACCCCTGCATATTAAAACTGGTTTCTTGGCAGATATATTGAATATTGCAGCAAATACAACCAACACTGCTTAAGATAAAGCAAAAACAAAATAAAAAAGGGCAAGCTGTGTCCTTTATTCTAGATATCACTTCAGTAACTGTTGTTATTGTAAGATATTGTAGTCCATAATAAATTTCTTAATATTATTTTCTATTCCTTGTCGTAGAGACATGCTAATCAGCGAGGAAAGTTAATTGTGCTACCAGTCTATGGTCTTAGCTATGTAAGAGCAAGAAGCCAAATAACAAGTTTATTAAACTGCAACAAATAGTTTTTCTTCTAAAATACAAAAGTGAAGATTTAAGAGGACTGTACAGCAATGTGAGTTTTTTAAAAAATAATTATAATCTCCAAGCACATGTCCAAATGAATATAACATTCCAAATTAATTCCAATAGTCCTGGTATATTCCAAAATCTCTTTGAATGAGTCCTCAGTAATTCCCAAATGGTCTTTTAGTATATAAAACACATGTTTGAGCACTTTGTAGTTCTAATGAATAATTTGGATACATAATTCCTCTCATATTATATCAGAATACAGCTAAAATGATTCCACGGAGTGATCTTAAGATTGAAAGACGACTTTATTTACAACCTATATTTATATAACCTGACAAATGATTCAAAAAATCCCCTGATGTGTGTCAGTTTTAATGGACACAATTCACTAATTCATAAGCAAGGTTAGGTCAGGTCAAGTCTTAAAATTAAATTTAAGTAAACAACATTAGAAAATTCAGATAGGCGCAACTTTTAGTCATGTCAATGTTCAGGTAGGCCCAAACTCTAACATCGGTCACGGACAAAAGTCAAGCACACAATATAAATTAATTATACATATAATACTGGCAATACAAAGACTACAGCATCATAACCCGGATGAACATTCAATGTTTTACTGAATACAGTCATTTCAATTTCGCGTACGATGTCATAGCAAAAGGTGTAAATTGGCCTATGTTGGAAAGGTCACATGCAGTAAAAGTTTATTTAAAGGAAATTATTTCTTTTATAAACTGCATTATGAACACTGTTGATTTTATATATGGTGTGTAAAGGTTATCGTTCAGAATAAATGGGAAGGAGCTAATGTGTTTAGTAATTTCTATTAGATGTCACTCTGATAAAAAAAATGATATAAGATAGAAACTTATACTGTTCTTACCTTGTCGAAATTCTCTCGGAATGGAAGACTGTATAGATACTTGCATTCAAAAGTTCTTAGTCATATCAAAACTCGATAAATTGCGGATCCATAACTTGATCTGGAGGCATTTGTTACTCCATACTGATATTTGATGTTTGTAAATGAAAAGTTGATTTTTATATCTTAATGACTCATTATGTTCGTATATCATAAGCTCACTGTCTTTACCACGAACACCCCTTGAAATGAGTATAAATATGTGGATCTCAAATAAGTCTTACTTTCCCAATGAATAAGAATGCCAATACTATTTTTACTTACAAGTCTGAGCGATCGATCTGAATTTTCTTCTGAACAATAAAATAACATTTGTTTTAAATTTATTTGAAGCATACTGTGATTTATATTTTAGAAAAAAGCTATGGACTTATTGATGTGGTATACTCCCGAATATTTGGATCTTGCATATGCTAATAAACTGAAAAATCCGAAGAAAGATCGCCATGGAATAGAATTTAAGTGCCTATGTCAGTATTTAGAGGAGGCGGACGAGGATTACCAAGAGGAAGTGAAAATGACAAAATCGTTGAGACGTAGAATCGATATTGAAGAAAATTATCAGGATGAAGCAAACAGCAATTTTGTGAACATCTTGCTGGAATAAATATCATTGACATATACATTTTACTAGTGCAAGCACTATTACGTTTGTTTGTTTGAAAAAGTGAATGACTCTTTCTTGCGTAGAAACTATGCATAAATTCAATCTTTTTAAAATATGATTATATCTCACTTTTCTCTAAAACGATGTACGTTTATGATTTTGTGTCTCTGTGGATTGCTAGGAGCAGACATTGTTGTCCTCGGGGATTAAAATATAATGAAGTGCAAATGTGACTTCGTTTTTAGGCAATCATTAGTAACTAAAATAGGTAAAAGAAACAGTGGGAAATATGAAATATAGATGCTGTACTAAAATGACCCAAAATTTTCAAAATGATTCATTGATTTAAAAAAAGATAATTTTTTATTTCGATATTATGATAATGACTATCAAATCTCTTATAAAAATTAAATCAGAGACCACAGCATTTGAAACAAGAGGTAAAGATTCCGATATTATGGTCAAGCCACCTAGCTCAAGCAAGCATGACAAAGATTTTCTATACAGAAAAGGTACGTTACCAGCATGGATGACCAGTGACTATTAGAATACCTTCGCATGTAATTATATCCAGATAAAAATGGATGTTCAAATACATTATGACTATTATGGCGATGTTTTCAAAATATTCTTGATGAAACAGTAATCATTGAGAGAGGATTACATACGTAAAGCATTTTTATTAATGTTTTAATGAGAGCAAACCAGTACAGATACAATTTTACAAATTTAAAAAGGTATAGCGCAATGGTTGAAGAACAATTTGAGAAAGTGAAAATATAATATTATTGTTCATGTTCTTCAGTGAAGCTCCATGTGATATAATATTTAAAATAACGCTGAATACAAGAACGTATTTCACTGAAAACTAAGCATGAAAATGGGATGATATATTGATCGGACGTCTTGTTAATTCGAGAAAACTCTGGCTATCTCCAGTGTCCCATGAATAGGTCTATGGCGTGAATTAACTTATTTGATTACTTTACTGATGATTCTGATCACCAAACAATAATAAAGGCTAGACTGTTCGGATTTCAAGATGTACACATGTGTCTACAAAAGGCTATCCTTTTTATTTTACGGCACGAAAATTTAAATCACACAAGGAATGTTAGGCCACCATATCTTGTATGCATTAGAAGACTTAAGGAGAAGGAGGATTGAGAGAATTTATATTTTTGTGACATAGCAAAATGAAGCGTTTAAAGATTCAGAAATGTTGACACAAGAATTTACTTGAAAAGAGGCAAACAATAACTGTTAGAAAAATGAATGGGATATTTGGGAGCCAGAAGTAAATATTGTGTCCCTAGAATAATATAATATTCATTTGTAAACTAAACTTGTCCAATAAATGCAATAATTGTATGTTTTATATGCACTGAATACAAGCTTGTTGACCAGATGGAAGGTACAATTACACAGTACAGAACGTAGTGTAGACAATATGAAAACATCATACTGATCTCATAGTTGAGTATTAATCCGTTAAATCTGAAAATTCTATCCATGAATAAGTACTTGCGTATCTGGAAAGACTATTCTGGTACATGGTTAAATTTTTACTGAACACCAAAATACTGAAGCAGCAAAAGTAAACTAAAATTATCATGACTTACTGAATAGCATTTTTAAAAATAAAATACTTTCATCGTGAGACACAAATGAAGGTGACATTATTACCCAGGATTTTGGATTCTTTTTAAACTGAAAAATATTCGCAGAAAATTATAGTACCAAAAAAATAGGTTTACTAAATTAGCGGAGCGAGAGAAGAAGGCAAAACACGATATATTTATCGATATCACATTGCCTATAATAATGAACGAAAAGAAAATGGAGAATGAAATTTAAAGGATGTATGATACACTCTAAACAAACTGTGGTCACTAAATAATGTATGATTAACACCGTTTCTTTTTTGTCAAAATAATTAGTCAATGTTAAATATAGTAAGTTATCAACAAATACGAGCAAAGTCAAACAGTGGTTTTATGTTCAGTTACGACTAAAGCTAAAACAAATACTTCAATTTTACTTCACTGAATGCCATAGCTAAAATCTTATAAACAATAAGCAAAGAGCCTTGAAAAGAATTTCTATAAACTAATGAATAATGCTATAAAACAGTTGGAACATGTAAGAAGAAGAAAAAAATAATGAAAACTATTTTAAACTTGTTTTTCACTGCACGGAGAAAATTCACATAACATTATTTGTACGAGTCAGTTAAAATAAGAACAATCGAAATTTAGTAAACCAATTTCTGATGTTAGTACTGCTTGAAGCCATTAAGTTACATTGATATGACCTTAACTTAGATGACTAAAGCCCAAAAATGGTTATAAAAGGAACATTTGAATGACAGTTATAGGTTCCGTATAAATTAACATATAGACATGTTACATTTACGATGGCATGAAAATACAACGTTCAGTTTTGCATTACAAGTCACTACAAAAAGATATATTTTAGTGTTACTCAGATAAACATAACGATTCCGTGGTTTGTTCTAAATTGAACTGAATGATGTGCCTATAGAAGAATCACAATGGCTCGAAAATTAGATATGTGCTTTTTAAGACAGACATAAACACAAGGAATACATTCAAACGATCAGAAATCAAAATCAACAAAACTATATAAAATTACAAATGTACAATTATTGCCTTTCTTATCCTACTTATGGATAACCAAAAGATGAATTTATTAAATCAACAAACATCAAATTTACAATATAACGTTAAACATACTTCCATCAAGTTACTGTGATGAGAAAAGATATTTCAAGGATAACAACTTTAATAAGTCTGTGTTCGACACAAGAACGTTTATGTTCGTCCAACACATAGCTAGTTAGGCACCTTGAAAAACAAAACAATAAACCGAATCTGAGCTTTTAAGAACTTAAAATACTATATTTATTGTATCCTTTATCGATACCACGGGTGCTACATTATTTTTACTTAGAACATTTTCCGTAAAGTTTATATCTTCTGTTTAAATGACAATTGTAACCTGTCAGATCAAACGATTACAATTGCCACCCACCCACGCAGATATTATGCAATATCTACTACTTAATACTAATATATTAGATTGGTTGCTTTCATTTTTACGTCATCTATTTTGTCTGAATTGGTTATCAGAAATAAACGTTTACTTTCATGTTTAGCACAAATAAATTATCCAAAGCCATTTATTTAATTAATCCCCAATAGTTCTCATACTTACCGTATCGTTTCTAAAAGACATTTTATGTCTCATGTCTTGATAAGCAGAAATGTTGTACAGACGATAACACTAAAATCAAAGTTTTATGTATATTATCTGATTGTTTTGTATAGTTGCAAGAGCATCACACAATACTTATGCATTTTGCGCTTCTTTGCTTTCTTTTCTGTTTACATGCAGCTGAATCGCTTGTTGACTATTTGTTTAACATTGCCAATGTATGGCCTACATCATGCAGTTTGTTTTAAGGATATTTCATATTGTGATAAATCTAATGAATATCAGTGTAAGAATTGTTTAATAAGAGTACAACTTGCTTAATACTAACTTTACGGAGTTCCATGTGTTGGTGTACCTTAGTAAAGAAATACTCCGATTTTTGTAAACGTTTGCTACATTTTATGTCTCTGTGAATAAACTTTTTGGGCATATAATCTATAGTTATCATAATAATTTTCTACTGATAAATTAAAAGCCTCGGTGGTTATAATTTATGTGTATGTGTTGTTTTTGTTTTAGGCTTTTTGTGCACATAACGACACTTTCTAACCTCATTCGTTTTGACACTAGCTGGACATTTTTGTTATTTAGTCATAAAATATAGCTATTCCATCAGTGTACGTAACATCCGCAGATGAAACCGATGTATCAGAAGTACATGAATCGTTTTTTTTAGATAAATATTATCCAATTTATAAGATTCGTTAACATCTTCAATCACTTCAAGTGTTATTCCCAATCAAAGGAAAAAGTCAGATCTTATGTATTAGTGTTGTACGTATTATCTCCTCCTTATCTTACCTTTCTCATTTGTAATTAGTGACGCATTCTTCACTTATTTTATTTGTTTTTAATGTTTGTGTGGTCTTGAACTAAGTAAAAGAAACAGAGAAAATCTTTTGTTTGTAAAATCCAACCAACAATGCAATTCCGTATCGTGCAAAGTGAAAATATTACAACTTTTTTTTACAGTATATCGAATTAAATCCGACAAAAACATAACTGGTATATGACAAGTCTAAAAGTATACAAAGTTTCGAATGAAATCCACTGGTATTCCAAAAGAATTCTAATTTTAAATATCCTTATGTGCCAGTAGCCTGGAATGTGGTGATGTGTCAACTGTGCTGGTCAATGTTTTTTCAATTAGATCACAATAATTCCAAATTAGCATGATAGCCCTAAAGTCATGTAGAAATCAGCAATATTGTGCCCTTTCTGCTTATAAGTGCACGTAGGAAACTATAAGGATTTCTGATCAGTCTTTTCAGAAGTTTGATTCCTAAAAGTTGTGTAACTTTCGATTTGAACGTACTCGTATGAGACTGCCTTTCTACTAATTATCTGCTGAAAGGAAAACGTATTCAAAAAATAAAATGTTGTGTGTCAAGTAATAATCTTCAGCTGTTTGAGAAGTCATCTCCAAAGTGGTAACCTTTTCTCATTAGGACATACATTGATGATACTATATAAGAAATTCGTGAACGTTTCAGCCATTATGATATGTCTAATGTTATTATAATATATATAAACCTTTTTAGCATAGCACCATCTATCCATTTCTCGTGCTGTTTCATATGCGAATTTGACAAAGGTTTTGTCAATTGCTTTCTACAATTCCTGACGGTTTTTTGATATGCCTCATGTACCAGTTCATAACTCTTCAAAATATATTTCATAATCATGATAATCAGCACGATGTTCTATTGACAATTCAATCTAATATCATTAACTATGCCAAAAACCATGTTTCGTAAATAAAAAATGTCAAATGCTCTCTTGGACAATTCAAATTATCAGTAACTTCTGAAAATGAAAAAACTCTAATGCTGTTCTGAAATAGGAATACCGATTTGATATTTCTGATAGCAATAAACCCTGAAATTGTGCTTACGTGGGGTTACGTTAACTCCACTTGCCAGTTGTAATTATTTTAATTTAACTTGCATTTCTCTTTCTTCTTTCCATCACTGTTTTTTTATTTATCTTTCTTTACTTTCTTGTTTTCGTTTATATCCGACACTTAAGAATTCTTATCACGAGTTCTATCCCTTTCTAGCTGCAATTCCAACGTCGTCAAAGATTCCAACCCCTCTTGGGTAGGATTCAAAATAAAGCACTCCACTTTCAGATAGCTTTGTAAAGTTTTCAAAACTTGTTGTTTTCACTAACGATTTATTAATTAGATCTAAGTAAACTACCAGGAGCTATGAAAATTCAGAAAGAAAGTTAAATTAAATTTAAACACAATTTTAATTTCTCTGAAATATTTGTCAGAAATTCGTATCACGAAGAGCCCCAAGTATTCTGTTACGACTCTGTGGTTTCAATTACGCAACAGAAAAGAGCAAAAACCAAATGATCTTATATATATATATATATATATATATATATATATATATATATATGGTAGCCTAGAGTGTGGCGATATATCAATAGTCTTGATGAAACATAATGATGTAACCAAAATGTCATTGAATGAATTTACAATAATTCCAAAATAGTGATTTAGCCCAAAAGTCAAATGACAATTTGTAATTGCAACGAATAATTTACGTACAAATAATAAATCATTTCAACTGATTACAACTTGTTCCACTAAGATTGATGTTGAGACATGAATGAGTAAATTCTGATTTAAACAACTGTATATATATCTCCACCTTATTTTCTGAAAATAATAGTTTATGTTAATTGAATTTTAAACCAAATTTGTAAACAATGTCAGGTGTGTTTACTTAAATTTTAGCTGGCTACACTAGAAAGGCAGGTAGACCATTTTGTTTTAGTGGAATACCAATGTATTTAATCAAATTTGAAAGAATGATGTTTATCTCCAAATAATAATTATCTTAGTACAAAATTTAAACTCAGCGCCAAATATAAGCTATTTAATATGTTGATTATATTTGAAATATCGGAAATTATCTGCCTTTACCCATCTACTATATACATACATAATAGTTTTCTAAAAGCTGGTTTCCTTAAATCTTTGAACGTCATGGAAATGTTGTAATCATTCAAAAACTGATCACTGCCATAAATGTTGTTGTTTTTCTAATTATTACGTCTGCTGTCTTTGCTCCTCTAAGCATAATACAATTTTGCATCATTCTTAATATTTCCTTTTCTCGATTTATATGTTAACTTCGAAATAGTTTTATACTCCTTAGATCCACATCTTCTTTGTGTCTTTTTTTTTGATCGTTTGCTCAATCCCTTCTATATTAAGTGTTCGTGTAGAAGATTCTTATTGAAAGCAGGTTTATAGTACTGATATTCAACAACAACAAGAACAGTAACAACAACAGGATAATAATAATAAAAATAATAATAATAATGATGATAATAATAATAATGTTAAAGAAAAGTAGGATTATGGTTGTCTTTTTCTCAAAATAAAAGTTAGGTTTATCGTAAAGCTCTTGTTTGTTTACTTGAATTTTAACGGCGCACCAGCACTTTTAGGCTATTTAGCGCCATACAATACGTTAGATGTTCAAAAACAAGAAAGGTTTAACATCGACCAGCGATATATATTAAAAAACAATAGTTAAATATAAAATGGTAAGATGTTGGTAACAGGAAAATATGAAGCTTCCCAATCAACGGGAGATGTAAATGGTGTTATGTTGATGATAAGATGTTGTAAATAAAAGGTGATATTTGCATTAGATAAAAATATTCTACGTGATGGTATACAAGTTATAGTATAAAATAGAGATTTACTTCCTTTAGGAAATCTAAAATACAAGTGGTTTGTATTGTATCAAAAAGTTCCTTCATGTCATGTACATTATAGTATTTAACACGCGTAGGTTGCAGGTCGGAACACTCGGTCATAAAGTGTTTAACAGTGAATGGCTCATTGCAAGAAAAGCACTCTGGTGGATCTTCACCTTTTAGTATGTGGGAGTGGGTAATGTATGTATGACCGATTCTGATTCTTGCAATGACAACCTCCTCCCTGCGGATAGTTCTATAGGAAGGAGTCCATTCTCCCAGGGTTGGTTTGATGGCATGACGTTTGTTATTGACTGCATCATCCCATGACGCCTGCCACTTCTGACGTAGGTACTTTTTGATACAAGGTTTAAAATCAGTAAAAGGTAATTTAAAATCCGATGGTTCTTGGGATAGAGCCATCTTAGCAGCTTCTTCATTACCTTTAATACCAATATGGCTAGGTAGCCAACAGTATACTATGTTGTAGGACTTACTAAGCTCAGAGTTTTTGACGAGAATATCGACTAGTAATGGATTATCCAGTTTTCTATGGTGTAGCGACTGAAGTACTGACAGAGAGTCACAGAAAATAATGCTATTTAAAATGCGCTTTTGTTCAATAAATTTCAGAGCAAGATCTATTGCTCTGATTTCCGCTGAAAATATGGACGCATCGTTTGGCAAGCGCACTTTGGTTATGTGCTTGCCACTAACAAAGGCTGCAGCAGCCTTGTCATCAACTTTTGATCCATCAGTAAAAATTTTTGTGTAGTTTTTAAAATCGTTGAGGAGTTCATGATAAGAGTTCTGGAAAACGGCAGGATTCGTCTCAGATTTTCTCCCATCGTGCAACGTAAAAATCACTTTGGGTTGCTTAAGGAGCCAAGGTGGTGTTTCCGAGACAAACGTATTCTGAACTGTAGGGAGATTAATTTTGATAGTGTCAAAACTGGATGATATTCTGATGCCAAATGAAGGTATGGCATTTGGTTTGTTTTCGTACAAAGTTTTGTATTTTGGTTGAAAAACAGCCGAAAAAGCAGGGTTCAGAGGATTTGATCTTAACCTAAGAGCGTACTGTATATAAAGCATTTCTCTGCGGTGCGATAAGGGTGGTTCATTCGCTTCCGCGAGAAGGCTTTCGCATGGAGATGTCTTGAATGCTCCTAGAGCAAGTCTTATTCCCTGATGATGAATTGGGTCAAGCATTTTCAAATAAGACTTCCTAGCTGAACCATAAACAATGCATCCATAGTCTAGTATAGAACGGATAAATGTTCTATACAAATTGAGGAGGACTTTTTTATCAGCACCCCAGTCAATGTGCGCAATTACTTTTAGTAAATTTAAAGCTTTTAAGCATTTAGCTTTTAAATTCTTGATGTGTGGAATAAAAGTCAGTTTTCTGTCGAAGATAATACCCAAAAACTTCGTTTCCTCAACAACTGGAATAAGTGTTCCGTCCAGCGTGAGTTTAGGGTCATCATGATGTCTTCGCAATTGACAGAAATGCATGCATACTGTTTTCGATTTAGAGAATTTAAAACCATTATTACTGGCCCAATGGTGAATCTTATTGATATTTTGTTGAAGTTGCCTTTCAATTGTATGCATGTGCTTTGAACGATAACAAATTAAAAAATCGTCTACATATAAAGAGCAGTCCACACCGGGAGTTAAGCACTTAGTGATGCTATTGATTTTGATATTAAATAGCGTCACAGATAAAATACTGCCCTGGGGCACACCCATCTCTTGCTGGTGCATATCGGAGATGGTAGCGCCCACGCGTACTTTGAATTCTCTGTCGGAGAGAAAACTGGAGATGAAAGCGGTCAGACGGCCTTTTAGACCTAGATCGTGCAGGTCATTTAGTATCCCGTACTTCCATGTTGTATCATAGGCCTTTTCTAAATCAAAGAAGACCGCTACTAAATGTTCCTTCTTGATAAATGCATCGCGAATAAATGTTTCCAGTCTAACCAGATGATCGTTAGTACTACGACCAGAACGGAAGCCACTTTGGAAAGGAGAAATTAAATTATTACTTTCCAAGTACCATACAAGCCGAGAATTAATCATTCGTTCCATTGTTTTGCATATGCAGCTTGTCAATGCAATAGGCCGATAGCTGTTAGGATCTTCGTTATCTTTGTCTGGTTTGGGAATCGGTATCACTGTTGCTTCTTTCCAGCTCCTAGGTACATTACCAGCAATCCATAAATCATTAAAGATTTTAAGAAGCAATGTCAGAGAAGATTCTGGGAGGTGTTTCAAGAACTGGTAATGTACTTCGTCAGGCCCAGCGGATGTATCATGGGCCTTGTCTAATGCCTCCCTAAGCTCCAATAAAGAAAACAGCTGGTTATAATTTTCAGTGTTGTTCGATGTAAATTTTAAACGCGACTTTTCTTTTTGAGATTTTAATCTTCTAAAGGCATCTGAATAATTAGATGATGATGAGTTTTTCGAAAAACTATCGGCAAGAATATTTGTTATGTCACGTTTCGAACTGAAATTGATATTGTTTATTTTTAGGTGTCGAATAGAATTGTGTTTCCTTTTTCCATTTATTTTCCGAATAGTATCCCAAACTTGTTTCATTGAGGAACGAGAGTTTAAAGAAGAAATATATTTCTTCCAGGATGCACGCTTACATTCTTTGATTGTGCGTCGAGTTTTAGCCCGGGCAATACAATATTTATTTAAATTTTCGGGCGTTGGACGAGTGTTGAATGTTTTTAATGCTTCTCGGCGTTGTCTAATGGCTTCTTTGCATTCCTTGGTTACCCAAGGTTTTTGCGATCTCTTACTGTTCGTTGAGGACTTGGGAATGGATTCATCTGCAATTGAAATTAGAACGGAGGTAAAATGCTGTATAGGATTAACAGCGTTGAATACTGTATCATTATTTAGTCTAGTTTTACATAATGCTTCAAACATAGCCCAATCGGCCTTCTTTATATTCCATTGTGGAATTGTATCATCAATTTTAGTGTTATTTTCAAGAGTGATTGGAAAGTGATCACTGCTGTGAAGGTCATCAGCGACCTTCCATTCATAGTCCAAAAGCAGTGAGGGAGAGCAAATTGTCAAATCTATGCATGTGTACGTACCCGTTCCTGGGTGTAAATATGTTGATGAATTAGTGTTATATAGACACAGATCGTGTCTAGAAATGAAATCTTCTATTTTATGGCCTCTGTCGTTTATGTGATTTGATCCCCATAAAATGTTATGGGCATTAAAATCCCCGAGTAAAACGAAGGGCGCGGGAAGTTGTTCAACAAGATTGTCTAATTCCTTTTGTACTAGGTTGGTGTTTGGTGGTAAGTAAATGGAACAAAAAGTAATCACTCGATGTAGAGTGACACTTACAGCAATGGCTTGTAAATTTGTGTTTAAAGGAACGACTCTGTGAGGGGCTCTATTGTTCACAGCAATAGAGACTCCTCCTGAGGCCCTGTCTGCGTTTTGAAAGTACGCATTAAACAGGGAAAAGTTTTTAAAAGTAATTTTATCTGTCTCTTTCAGGAATGTTTCCTGTAAACATAGTACAGCAGGATCGTGTTCATTTAAAAGCAGAAGAATATCATTGTAGTTTGTTTTAAGTCCTCGACAATTCCATTGTATGATGGTGTTCTTCATTCTAATGTTATGCTGGAGATTCTGGAACTAGGTTAGACTATTCGCGGTGGAAGCATGTGTTGTTATTTGTCTGGAGGAAGTACGGGAGTATATTTAGTTTTATTAGGTTTGGAGCTACTTTGAGTACACGGAGCAGTTTCTTCTGCATCCATGCTCTCAAAGTCTCCAAACCTGTTGTACAGTTTAATGGGGTCATCTGACCCCTTTTGCTGTTTATTTGTTTGTGCTTTGTGTTTCTGTCTTGGTGATTTTGGTGGTGGATTGTTATTAGTTGTCGTCTGAGTTGATGTTGTGCTTTTCTGTGGCTTATAATTAGGGATGTTGGCACATGTGGTTGAATCGGGCTGATCCGTCTGTGTTTGGGCGTCCTTCGTGCTTTTTGGATTGTGCTTTACGACTGTGGAGAAGGATGGGCCAGGAAGGGATGTTTTTGCCTGGACAAGCTTTCTGGCCTCTGGGTAGGGAATGTTCGAAGTAAACTTTACCCTCTGAATTTCCTTCTCCTGTTTCCATGTATCACAATCTTTGGAACTGGCGTGATGTTCCTTGCCACAGTTGACACAATGCGGAGTTGCTCTACAATCAGCTTCCTGATGAGAGTGTTCTCCGCATCGGCCACATACCTTGGCTCTGGAACATCGATCTTCGTGATGGCCGTATTTTTGACACTTATAGCATCGAAGGGGGTTTGGAATGTAGATCTCGACCTTTACTTGTAAAAACCCAACCTTGACCACTTTGGGCACTGTCGGTTTATTAAAGGTGAGTACAAATGTATTGGTGTCCTGCAGGGTGTTATTACGTTTAATACGTATTCTTCGCACTGCAGTGACACCTTCATGTTTCATCCCTTCGATGATATCTGCGTCGGTGACTCCAGCCAAGTCACGACATCGTATTACGCCTTTGGACGAATTCAGTGTAGTGTGGGCGAATGAGGTCACTGGAATATCAAAGAATGTTTTCATTTTCATGATATTGTCTGTTTCCCCCTTCGCTCACACTCTACAAGAAGGCAACCCGATTTTAGTTTTTTCACACTTTTTGGTGTGCCAATCGATCCCGTAATGGTTTTCTCGATAATAAATGGAGATAAACCTGAAAGCGGTTTAGCATCATCTTTTGATTGAATAACCATGAAGCGTGGAAATGATTCCACGCCACGTGGTTCTTCATCAGAGTCAGACAGTGGTTTAGTACGTTTATTGGATTTGTTTTCCATGATGGCAAGATTTTAAAATTCAGCACCCGTGCTCCCCACCCACCAAGGAGCCCAACAAGGGGACACTTTTAAAGTGCCAAGGATACACAGATGCCATACTCAGTTGATAAAATTACCTTTGGATGACCCTGAAGTCGCCAATTTCTAGGGTCAGTAAAATTACCCCCCGATTGACCCGTTGAGCCACCGCCTTCTAGGAAGTCTTCTAAGATTTGGAAAAGGGAAAGATATAGGAATAGAATATATGGGCAACGGTGGTATCAAATGAGATACAAGGAGAAAGTAAAAGGAGGTGAGAGAGTTAATAAAGACTTCCTAGGGCTCGGCGTGACCAGCCGATTTGTCGAGACCGGGCCCATCTCGACCACCCGTCTAAGAGAAGTAGAGGCCAAAGTAGTGTGTTGCAACTACCAGGATCCTTTCCTCCCCCGACACGGGACGCAACCCACGGCAAACAGGTTGCCTCTACTTAGTCGCCTTTTACGACACGTGGCGAGGCACGTCGGGCCTATTCTACAACCCCGAACCCGCAGGGGGATCGTAAAGCTCTAGTGGGTAGATGAGTTTTCAAAACAGAATTTTGTTTGTGATAGAATTCAGCTCTAAAGCAAATCGATAAAGAAAAAATCCAAATGAGAAATTCCAGGCTGTCCAAAGTTTCAATTTTGTGGGCACCAACCTGTCAGGAGACTTCAACATAGATTTTGAGGTCAACATCATAATTGCCAAAGCCAGCTCAGCATAAGGATGACTACGTCGGAATGTTTGGGATCGTAGAGGAGTCAGTCCCACCTCCCAACTGAAAGTGTACCGTACAGTAGCATTCGCCACCCTCCCGTATGTCAGCTAAACGTGGACTGTCTATACCAGACATTCCCGACAACACAATCAATCGCACAAAAGCTGTCTCTGAACGATTATGCGGATAAGATGGAAAGACAAAACTCCTGATACAGAGATTCTCAAAAGTGCCGGCATTGTATCTTTCTTCTCTTTGCTGCAGAGGTCCCAAGTTAGATGGGCTGTAGCATAGCAAAATCACAAAAACGATGAAGCGTACAGATAAAGTGCAACAAACTAATGTTAACCTACATCCTGGCCTTGATTTAAGGTTAGTGGTACCACTTAAACCGGTTTCATTTTAATTTTAAAATGATTGGTTGTTGTCAAGTTAGATCAAGAAGGAACTATTGAATTAAGAAGTAAACACTTTTTTATTCTTAAAGTACAATGATTGGTTCTCGTCAGGATCATGTTAGGAATACGTTTGTTCTTCCAATAAAAGAAGGTGCGTGTTAACTTCCCTCATGAAAGGGATCACTGTGTAATTGTGTTTAATTTCAATGGGCAATCCATTCTACGTTATTGGGCCCTTGAATGCAAAAGAGCGTTGTCTCTATGACTTCGTTTTCATAGTAGGAACACTGAGTATAGGAGTGTCAGAAGACGAATATCTTGCTGGTGTGTATACATGGGTGTGGCCAGATAGGTATATTGGAATATAGTCCATCAGTTAAACGTAGCACATAGAACGAAGCTTGTGTTTGATTCTGGATCGAATGGAAAGCCAGCGTAGGGTACAGAGCAGGTCGGAGGTGTGCTCTGATCGTGGTACTCAATAGATGATCCCAGCAACTGTGATTTGAACTGTTTGAAGTTTATGGAGTGGATAATAAGTCGAACCAGACAGAATTGAGTTCCAATAGTACAGTACTGCAGGGTAGTGTCCAAGGTAGTAGAAGGAGAGGTAGACAGAAGAAAGTGGAGTGACAACATTACAGAATGGACCAGATAAAGTTTTGCGGAGACACAGGCATTGGCACATGATCGAGACAAGAGGTGGACAGAAAAACGTGGAGTGACAACATTACAGAATGGACCAGATAAAGTTTCGCGGAGACACAGGCATTGGCACATGATTGAGAGAAGTGGAGAGAACTGGTTAAATGTTCAGCAGCACAGGGCCTAAACGACCACACTAGGTCAAGAGACTGATGATGATGCTATGTTCATGACATGTTGGTGCAATGTGAGTACTGTCTAGAGTAACACCTAGATTTCGTACTGATTGTGTGAATGTAATGTTGGTTTTGCTGATATTTATTGTTTGATTTAAAGGAACGTAATGAGAAGATATTTGTGTTGTGATCAGGATGATCACAGTTTTATCATCATTCATCTGCAGCTTGTTACATGTCATCCAAGATTTCACATCAGTAATGCACGTCGCTACTCCTTGAATGGTAGCATCAACTTCAGTTGGGTGGCTAGACGTGTATATTTGGGTGTCATCAGCGTACAATTGGTGATAAACTGGATGATGATCGATGACACTTGAGAGCGGCTGTGTGTATATAATGAAGAAGAAAGGCACAAGAACAGACCCCTGTAGAACAGCACAACATAGATCAACTGGGATAGAGTGTATTCCATTTGCAGATAAAAATTCCTGTTGACTAAGTAGGACTTAAAACGAACACAATGCATTTGTTCCAGACCAGGTCTTTTTCATGCGCATTCATTAAAAGTATGACTATAAATTTAAATATTAAGTAGACCAAGATCAAATGTCGCTGGGCGGTGTATGTTTATTTGGAAAAAACAGTATAAATAGTTAATCAATTAATTTGTTTCTTATATAGTATTCGAAGGGCCCCGCGTGGCCAGGTTGTATAAAACCCTGTCCGTTACGGATCACTGCCATCTCACCTATGTCTGCGTGGGTTCGAGTGTCGGATTCGGCCAATGTGGGTATGTGAGAAAACTTGCCAGTAGCTTGTCGTAGGTCGGTGGTTCTTTCAGGGGTTTTCCGACATTTAGGGAAGGTGTGTGTGTGTGTGTGTGTGTGTGTGTGTGTGTGTGTGTGTGTGTGTGTGTGTGTGTGTAGCTGCTGCCAAGTAAAGACCAGATTTTGAATATACAGCAACAAATGGGGGACTTAAAAAAATGGGGACTCGATTCAAGTTTGCACATGCCAAAAATGTGCATTGATGTTAATTTCTTATGTTTCATGAACAAAGGATAATTGGGACCGTCTCAGTTGCCGGTACTTTAAAGACGTGTGTACACCGCGATTTACACATACTGGAACCGCTGTATTTTTCATACACAATCTATTTCCACTTTGTCGTTCTCACATGTCCGGAAATGGCACGTCTCGACGCATGAGCTGTTTGACCAAGAGGAATGCCAAAGAAAGACTAACCATCTTGATTGGTTTAACAAGATATTCTGATGATTACATTGAATCGGCTGGGCCATCTATGATTTTTTCTAAGGATATTACTGATCACGCTGAATATGTTCAGTATGTTAAAGTAAATGCCGCAATAGCTACTGCACTCGAGCCAGCACCACATGGCTATGTGATACCAGCTGATACTTTTGATATTGTTGGTGATGTTAATGCTACCAATTAAAACCCAGGGTTTGCAACGCGCGTATCAATGTTACAAGGAGTGCGTACATCATTTTTATGCGCGATTCCGTTGTCTCATATATTTGGATTTTGTAGAAATGTTAGAAAGGTTATCGTTGGAGCGAAACGTACGGTAGTCCTCGTGCAAAACGGTGATGAGAATGATGCAATCTGGCATGGTGATGGTGTTGCTGATGTTAAAGTAAATATAATAAAACTTTCACTGTGGATGCCAGTAATAACTCCACCGCACAGGAAAAATTACTATAATTTATGGATACAGGTGGTAAATCATTGCTGTCATGGCTGACCGTTACTAGGAAGCCATAGTACTATTAAGGGTATATTTTCATGGCACATGACATCACAGCAGGGTATTTCTGCACCTAGACATATATTTGTTGCGCTACAGTAATATATTTCATTAACTGGGTGTTTTTGAAGTCTTGTTAATGATAAATGGCCAACAAGAACCATCTGAAGATATTTTACTTAATTACGACTAAAACAAAATAGCACGCGCATATCATCGTTTATTGACATTTATGGGACGAGATCTGAATACAGATACTGGTCTGCAAATATCACGCTTGAACATCTTCATTTAACAAGAGAAACTATTGTTGATATACACATTCGAGCTCGTGGAACTCTTTCGGCTGCTCCAGTCCCACGTATCAATACTTACAGAGTAATTGTCGTCAAACTCAGCGACAAATGATTGATTGATTGATTGAATTTTAACGGCGCATCAGCCCTTTTAGGCTATTTAGCGCCAAACAATAGGTTAGATGTTCAAATATAAGAGAGGTTTAACATCGACCAGCGATATACAAAACCATAATAGTTAAATATAAAATGGCAAGATGTTGGTGACAGGAAAATATGAAGCTTCCCAATCAACGGGAGATGTAAATGGTGTATGTTGATGATAAGATGTTATAAATAAGAGGTGATATTTGTATTAGATAAAAATATTCTAGGTGATAGCATACAAATTATAGTTTAAAATAGAGATTTACTTCCTTCAGGAAATCTAAAATACAAGTGATTTGTATTGTATCAAAAAGTTCCTTCATGTCACGTACATTATAGTATTTAGCACGCGTAGGTTGTAGGTCGGAACACTCGGTCATAAAGTGTTTAACAGTGAATGGCTCATTGCAAGAAACGCACTCTGGTGGATCTTCACCTTTTAGTATGTAGGAGTGAGTAATGTATGTATGACCGATTCTGATTCTTGCAATGACAACCTCCTCCCTACGGATAGTTCTGTAGGAAGGAGTCCATTCTCCCAGGGTTGGTTTGATGGCATGAAGTTTGTTATTGACTGCATCATCCCATGACGCCTGCCACTTCTGACGTAGGTACTTTCTGATACAAGGTTTAAAATCAGTATACGGTAATTTAAAATCCGATGGTTCTTGGGATAGACCCATCTTAGCAGCCCGGTCTGCGTTTTCATTACCTCTAATACCAATATGGCTAGGTAGCCAACAATATACTATATTGTATGAGGTGCTAAGTTCCGAGTTTTTGACGAGTATATCGACTAGTAATGGATTATCCAGTTTTCTATGGTGTAGCGACTGAAGTACTGACAGCGAGTCACAGAAAATAATGCTATTTAAAATGCGTTTTCGTTCGACAAATTTCAGAGCAAGGTCTATTGCTCTGATTTCCGCTGAAAATATGGACGCATCGTTTGGCAAGCGCACTTTGGTTATGTGCTTGCCACTAACGAAGGCTGCAGCAGCCTTGTCATCAACTTTTGATCCATCAGTAAAAATTTTGGTGTAGTTTTTAAAATCGTTGAGAACTTCATGATAAGAGTTCTGGAAAATGGCAGGGTTTGTCTCATATTTTTTCCCATCGTGCAACGTAAAAATCACTTTGGGTTGCTTAAGGAGCCAAGGTGGTGTTTCCGAGACAAACGTATTCTGAACTGTAGGGAGATTAATTTTGATAGTGTCAAAGCTGGATGATATTCTGATGCCAAATGAAGGTATGGCATTTGGTTTGTTTTCGTATAAAGTTTTGTATTTTGGTTGAAAAACAGCCGAAAAAGCAGGGTTCAGAGGGTTTGATCTTAACCTAAGAGCGTACTGTATAGAAAGCATTTCTCTGCGGTGCGATAAAGGTGGTTCATTCGCTTCAGCGAGAAGGCTTTCGCATGGAGATGTCTTAAATGCTCCTAGAGCAAGTCTTAATCCCTGATGATGAATTGGGTCAAGCATTTTCAAATAAGACTTCCTAGCTGAACCATACACAATGCATCCATAGTCTAGGATAGAACGGATAAATGTTCTATACAAATTAAGGAGAACTTTTTTATCGGCACCCCAGTCAGTGTGCGCAGTTACTTTTAGTAAATTTAAAGCTTTTAAGCATTTAGCTTTTAAATTCTTGATGTGTGGTATAAAAGTCAGCTTTCTGTCGAAGATTATACCCAAAAACTTTGTTTCCTCAACAACTGGAATAAGTGTCCCATCCAGCGTGAGTTTAGGGTCATCATGATGTCTTCGCAACTGACAGAAATGCATGCATACTGTTTTCGATTTAGAAAATTTAAAACCGTTATTACTGGCCCAATTGTGGATCTTATTGATATTTTGTTGAAGTTGTCTTTCAATTGTATGCATGTGCTTTGAACGATAACAAATTAAAAAATCGTCTACATATAAAGAGCAGTCCACACCGGGAGTTAAGCACTTGGTGATGCTATTGATTTTAATATTAAATAGCGTCACAGATAAAATACTGCCCTGGGGCACACCCATCTCTTGCTGGTGCATATCGGAGAGGGTAGAGCCCACTCGTACTTTGAATTCTCTGTCGGTGAGAAAACTGGAGATGAAAGAGGGCAGACGGCCTTTTAGACCTAGATCGTGCAGGTCATTTAGTATCCCGTACTTCCATGTTGTATCATAGGCCTTTTCTAAATCAAAGAAGACTGCTACTAAATGTTCCTTCTTGATAAATGCATCGCGAATAAATGTTTCCAGTCTAACCAGATGATCGTTAGTACTACGACCAGAACGGAAGCCACTTTGGAAAGGAGAAATCAGATTGTTACTTTCCAAGTACCATACAAGCCGAGAATTAATCATTCGTTCCATTGTTTTGCATACGCAGCTTGTCAATGCAATAGGCCGATAGCTGTTAGGATCTTCGTTATCTTTGCCTGGTTTGGGAATCGGTATCACTGTTGCTTCTTTCCAGCTCTTAAGTACATTACCAGCAATCCATAAATCATTAATGATTTTAAGAAGCAATGTCAGAGAAGCTTCTGGGAGGTGTTTCAAGAACTGATAATGTACTTCGTCAGGCCCAGCGGAGGTATCATGGGCCTTGTCTAATGCCTCTTTAAGTTCCAATAAGGAAAACAGCTGGTTATAGCTTTCAGAGTTGTTCGATGTGAATTTTAAACGCGACATTTCTTTTTGAGCTTTTAACCTTCTAAAGGTTTCTGAATAATTTGATGATGAGGAGTTTTTTGAGAAACTATCTGCAAGAATATTTGCTATGTCACGTTTCGAACTAAAAATGTTGTTTGTTCTCAGGTGTCGAATATAATTGTTTTGTCTCTTTCCATTTATTTTTCGAATACTATCCCAAACTGTTTTAATTGAAGAACGAGAGTTTAAAGTAGAAATATAATTTTTCCATGATGCACGTTTACATTCTTTTATTGTGCGTCGCGTTTTAGCCCGGGTAATACGAAATTTATCTAAATTTTCGGGCGTTGGACGCTTATTAAATGTTTTCAATGCTTCTCGGCGTTGTCTAATGGCTTCTTTGCATTCCTTGGTTACCCAAGGTTTTTGCGGTTTTTTACTGTGTGGTGAGGAGTTTGGAATAGATTCTTCTGCTATCGCAATTAGAGTTGATGTAAAATGCTGTATAGGATTAACATCGTCAAACACCGTATCATTATTTAGTCTTGTTTTACATAGTGTTTCAAAGGAAACCCAGTCGGCTTTCTTTATATTCCATTGTGGAATTGCGTCGTTAATGTTAGCATTATTTTCAAGAGTAATTGGAAAGTGATCACTGCTGTGAAGGTCATCAGCGACCTTCCATTCATAGTCCAAAAGCAGTGAAGGAGAGCAAATTGTTAAATCTATGCAGGTATATGTTCCCGTACCTGGGTGTAAATATGTCGGTGAGTTAGTGTTAAATAGACACAAATCGTGTCTAGAAATAAAATCTTCTATTTTGTGGCCTCTGTCGTTTATTTGATTTGATCCCCACAGAATGTTATGGGCGTTAAAATCTCCGAGTAAAACGAAAGGAGCGGGGAGTTGTTGAACGAGGTTGTCTAATTCGTTTGCTACAAAGTTGGTGTTTGGAGGTAAATAAATAGAGCAAAAGGTAATCACTCTATGTAGAGTGACACTTGCAGCAATGGCTTGTAAATTTGTATTTAAAGGGATGACTCTGTGGGGAGCTCTATTGTTCACAACAACAGAGACTCCTCCTGATGCCCTGTCAGCGTTTTGAAAGTACTTGTTAAATAGAGAATAGTTTTTAAGAGTGATGTTATCCGTATCCTTCAAAAATGTTTCCTGAAGACATAGGACAGCAGGATCATGTTCGCTTACGAGCAGAAGAATATCGTTGTAATTGGTTTTTAGTCCTCTACAGTTCCATTGTATGATCTTGTTCTTCATTTAAGATTAAAAGAGAGATTATGTTATTAGGTTAGACATTTTGCAGTAGCATATCGTTTGGGTATTTGTCTGGAGGGAGTACTGGGTTAAATCTTTTGTTTGCAGGTTTGGAGCCACCCTGAGGACATGGAGCAGTGTCGTCTGCATCCATGACCTCAAACTCTCCAAACCTATTGTGTAGCTTAATGGGGTCATCAGACCCCTTTTGTTGTCTATTTGGCTGTTTATTTTTCTTTTTTGGAGATTTAGTTGCTGCAGAGTTGTTGAATGTTGTCTGAGTGGAGATCGTGTTTTTTGGTGCCTGGTAGTGTGGTATGTTAAGAGTTGGTGACGTATCTTGTAGATCAGTTTGAGTTTGTCCATCCTTTGTTGTCTTTAGACTGGTTTTGACAACAGTTGAGAAGGTTGGGCCATGTAGATGGGTCCGAGATTCAACAATCTTTCTGGCCTCTGGGAAGGGGATATTTGACGTATATTTTACCTTCTGGATTTCCTTCTCTAGTTTCCAGGTCTCGCAATCCTTAGAATTGGCATGGTGACTTTTGCCACAATTTACACAGTGTGGATTCGCGCCGCAGTCTGCTTCTCGATGACTGGTTTCACCGCATCGGCCACATACAGGGCTTCTGGAGCACCTATCTTCGTGGTGACCGTATTTCTGGCACTTAAAACAACGTAGAGGGTTCGGGATGTATACGTCAACTTTCACTTGTAAAAAGCCAACCTTTACTACCTTCGGTAGTGCTGGTGTGTTAAAGGTGAGTATTATGGTATTTGTATCCTGCAATTGTGTACCACGTTTGACACGTATTCGACGAATTGCAGTAACACCTTGAATTCTCATTCCTTCCACGATATCTGCGTCACTGACACCTGCAAGATCTCGGCAGCGAATGACTCCTTTGGATGAATTGAGTGTTGAATGAGCGAACGTAGAGACCGGAATATCACAAAAAGTCTGAATTTTCTTAATATTCTCGGTCTGTACCTTTCGGTCACATTCAATGAGTAAGCAGCCCGATTTGAGTTTCTTCACAGATTTCGGTGTGCCAACAAGGCCAAGTATAGTCTTTTCGACCACAAATGGAGAAAGCGATGCAACTCATTTTGTGGAGTCTTTTGACTGAATAATCATGAAGCGTGGAAATGGTTCCACGCTACATGGTTCATCATCTGAATCCGTTAAAGGTTTTGAACGTTTAAGTTGGTTTTTGTTTTTATTTTCCATGATGTTTTCTTTTGTATTCATCACCCATGTTCACCCACCCGCCACGGAGTCCAACTAGGGGACACATTTAGAGTGTCAGGGATACACAGATGGTATACTCGGCAAGTAAATCTACCTCCCGATTGACCCGTTAAGCCACCGCCTTCAAGGAAGTCTTCTAGTACTTGGGAAAGTGAAAGATAAAATGATAGTATAAAGGGGCAACGGTGGTATCAAGAGAGATACAAGAAAGATATCGAAGGTGAGCTAGTAAATAAAGACCTCCTAGGGCTCGGCGTGACCAGCCGATTTGTCGAGACCGGGCCCATCTCGACCACCCGTCTAAGAGAAGTAGAGGCCAAAGTAGTGTATTGCATCGGAAAAGCCTCCGCTCAACTACCAGGATCCTTTCCTCCTCCGACACGGGTCACAACCCACGGCAAACAGGTTGCCTCTACTTAGTCGCCTTTTACGACACGTGGCGAGGCACGTCGGGCCTATTCTACAACCCCGAACCCGCAGGGGGACTCAGCGACAAATCGATGTTATTCGAAGGTATTGGTGGACGAAGGAGGGTAGCTGATGCACCAGTTGAAAACATGTAACACAATTAGATCATTCGTATTATTATAAATGTCATATAGTCACGTTAAAGTTACTCTGACTCCTGGTCAGATTAAAAGGTTGCAATCGGATTCAGCTAAACAAAATGTGGAACTACGACATCGTTAAAACACAATTAGACCGCTGGTTGTCAGAATAAACTATCACTGACATTGTGTCAGATTCAGCATTTCAATGATGCTAAATAATAAAGAGGTGTTCAGTTTATTCTCTCTACGAGTGCGATCAAAGGCATAATTAAATCATGTGGTATATTTCCACTTCTCGCTGCGTTAGCAGTATTGATTACAGCGGCTGCCCCCGCAGTCGCAAAAGCGGCCGGGTTACAGGAGTGGCACTAAAAAAAGCAACGGGAAAAGATATACTAAAATAAGGAAGAGGTCTAAGACTACCAGGGGTTTCGTATTCGTGGTACAGCAGAAAAGGCTTTATGTTGACAGGGGCGGTTTACTAACACCGCTGTCAAATTTTGATTTAATTGATGCTCCTAAAAAATATAACATTAAAAAACTTCAGAGGTGTGTTTATGGGAGATCACTTACCTTCCAAACCAAACACTATTGAAACCGGTATTATTAATCTCAATAACATCACCTGACCTGGAACTCACTGGGTTGCATACGCGATTGATCCACGCGGAATCGTTTATTTTGATTCTTACGGGTTAACGCCACCTAAACAATGTATGCGTTATATACACCAATTAAAAATTACTTGCTGGTACTCATCGCTACCAACATAGACAATAACAGACCAACTAATATGCGGAAAAATGTAATGAATGTACTTGAAACTATATTATTGTCGACTGAACCACCCTATTAAACCGTACACGAATACACGAGAGATTACCTTTTAGAGAGTTCGTAACATGTAATGATTCATATTTACGGGAGATCTCTCCCTAGCCTAAGTAAACCCACCGGGGAAATATCGGCATGCAAAGATGTAATTTTTTTATATCTAGGATGGATTATGCGAATTGTTGAATGTAGTAGATGTGGAACTAAATGAGGTGGTTATATCTTAGGACAGACAAGGAAATTAATGAATGATAAAATAAAAATTAATGGAGTAACAGAAAACTCCATAGCGGTATTTGATTCCACTGGTAAGATCAAAACCAGATGTTCTTTTTTCAACTGTGCTAGTTAATATCACCGCGCGAGTACAAAAATCTGGTTATACAATGACACGCTCTTTCGATATGAACTCGAATAAAATAACTGCAGTTGGTTTTCCAACATTGGACAGCGACATTGTGACAAAAAATTATGTAGACATCATCGGCGGTAAACTATCAACGCTAAGGGGTCGAATATGATGTTCGTATAGGCGCGTTTGGAATAATTGATGAGACCGTGGGTAATTTCTTTGGAAAACAGCCAAATGTCTCCATGACACTTTCAGATATTAAAACAACTATACATACGAGGAAACAAACGCAGGATAATATTGTTAATGATTTTCCGGGGTAATCCGGGGTATCTAAAGATTAACTATAATTTCACCGTTACAATTTCATATATGTCAGGTTTATCTACTGGTGTGTTAATAACGCAAGATCGATCACAGACAAAGGAGCCACTGAAACGTTTACAAGAACCTCCATCCACGCTAGTTAAGGACAAGCGTCGCTGTTATGGTATGTAGAATTTGTAATTGATTGAAGTGAATAATATAATGAATATCCAACAATATCGATACGTTCAAGTATGTGAAATGCAAACTAAACTAAAATAATCTCGTTGACGTGTATCAGGTGACGGTTATCAAATACCGCATGTGTATTATCAGCGTTGATATAATCGTGTATTCCGCTTTAACCGTTATTGCTGGAACGAGTATATTGCTATCAGTGGTAACAACGATGGCACCTGTAATCGTCAAAATTTGTTTCAAGGGCAAAAACAATTACAGGGGTTCTTAATATTATTGCCAACAAAATATACACATACAGTCAGAATAAACTACACGAGTATATAATTTAATTACATATTTAAAGGTTGCAACGGCTGCTTATTTCCAATTATCTTCGTTGATATCATCTAGTCTCGAGGATACAATGATATCTGATAACGAGTTCACGGCAATGATTAACATATACGATACAGCGACATCAAAATTAAAAAAACATAACAATAATAATGACGACGGAATTACTGAACACAGCCCCTTCAAAGACAACCATGATCTCAACAAACTCAACCAACCCTGAATTAAGCTTGAACTTTCCAACTTCAATTCCGGTAAAGGATTTTATTGACGGAAGCTACCAAATAAATCTCGAAAAATCAAATCAGGCACAGCAGGGATATATTATATTTTCGTTTACACCACTGGCTCCACCTGAATCTTTTTATCGTGCAGGAACCAGTGACTCGCGTCCATATGCAGTGTCATACTAATTTATTAACGAGAATACATTTTAAACTCACTGACCAGTCTGGTAATTTGATTGATCTCGATGAGGAGAATTAATATTTTTCTTCGTTTCATATTGTTTTGATAGTTTCGATCTAATTGCTTCTACAGCGGTAAATACGGGTACGAATTTATTTAATCCGCTATTATCAGCTAATGATACGTAAACCGCTTGTTGGATCTCCTAATGAATCTATACTACAACGGTAACGTACACTTATTTTCAGATTAAAACTCTTGTAGGTAATTAAAATCATAAAGGATTTTGTCACAATTTAGTTTATCTGATAATTCTATTTGTTGATTTTTCAAATATTTGATAGCAGAAATTATATCATTGATATTTTCATAGCTCGTTATATAAGAAATATACCTTTAATGAGTATAAAAATAGGAATGATTAGCTATAGTCAGATATATTCGAACCGAATTATCTGGTTATATTTCTTAGAAAGGGTTGATTTGTATATTTTATCCGCAGGATGTTGTACCGATTGTGGGTGAATATAAAAATTTACAGGCTCGATTCATTGATTGAAATATTAATGCTTCGCCGGTCTCAACATTAACTGAATTAACGGCTCTTTTTCCAAACAATTTATATTGTTCTGTCCTCCCAAATGCTGATTTCTCACTTTGTGTGATAGCTCGAAGTATTCATATATGATTAATGTTTTGGATCGTCAACGTGGTGAATCACAAGGCCATTGGATCTCTCCGTTATATATTTTATATATAAACCTGTGATATAGATATCTTTTTTACAACAAAACATCTAAGATAACCAGTTATACTGACAGTGCCCACTGGTCTTTCATCCGGCAGTGTCTGACTACACCATCACGAGATGCTTCGTAGTTCTTGATAACGTCATGTGGTTGAAATTCTTGGCTCATTTATGTAATATATTTTTATTTGTTTGAATCATTACTTGTTTTAACTATTGTTTGTTGAGAATCTAATAATATAATCCTTGTGGGTTGTTATAGCTTCAACCTTGAAGCTGTCAGTGACGCTATCAGGGTCGTTATTTCTTTATCATTATGTCGTTTAAGCCAACACGCGCTGAATTTCTCTCAGATGTTCAAGCTAGTTGTATCGCATACGGACACGGCGGATTTTGGAATACCAAATATGATTCTAAAAGTGTTATTTCGGTTGATATGGTTGCGTGTTATCCTGGAGGTTTCTTCGGGTATGGAGCGTGTGCTGGGTATTTTTAACGATTTGGACATTCCATACACAAGATAGCACGAGTTGCGATTAATGGACCACTACCCGACTTAGATATAACCTGGTTCACATGTGTAATTTCATTCGAATTAGCTAAATGACTCAATTCGTGCTGTTATGTTTGGTTTGGTAGACATTTATCTAAATAATACTGGGCACCAGTAGTGTTATTACGGTATATGATTGATTTTAAAATACTGATATCGCTGATTTTCGGTGAGGCAATTCTGTCATATCAAGCTCAGACTGAAGTTTGATTACCACAACCCGATGATGATAGTCTCGATAAAATTATTAATGACTATAAGGAAAATTGTCCTGATTTCACCGATGACTATATTGTTAAACGACACGAGGGGATCTTTACGTGTAGACGTCAGATCAATTATAAAAGCGCAAAAGATCTCTGTAGAAGAATAATCGGTAAATTCACCCAAGGTGAAGCATATGTTCATAAACGACATTATGCAAGTCTGGTTCTAGATGATGTCGAATACTATTTTATAATCGTGGATGCAACAGCGAAAAATAGATTTGTCAGTCGAAAAAATGCCAATTTGTCTGATGGAACAAAGTAGGGAACAATCGTTAGTTATGTCGATGGCGAATCTCCTCAGTATATGCATCTAAGACCATCTATGCTGGCTTTGTTTCTATAAACCTACTATCGATGGTAACTAGATTACTTCGCACCGCAGTCAGAGTCGCTACGGATTCATTTTAAATAGATAGCAGTTATTTAGAAACAGTGGCTCGTTTTACAAATTCTGATGCGCGTTGATGATCATGGAAAATAAAACAAACATTGTTATATAATTATTCTGAATCTGCGGATGTTACGATTGAAGCTACTTACCTGAAAAATAATCAAATATCAGGATTATCGAGTGTACTTTCAGATTTGATTGTGCTTACACCCACACACCGACAAAGCCAGAGAGATGAAAGAGAGAGGTGTTAATTCCTGCACTTCTTACAGTTTCTTTCGGTATAAGGGTAATACATGGACTTCTGATTGAATGGGTGAAAAATATATCGACGGATATCGCAGTGTCGCTGAGTATATTAAAAACATCTCTCAGTTGGCTGTTACTGCAAAATACAGCCGTTATAATGTGTGGCGATCATGGTCAACCACCGCCATTTGTCGGTTTGTCTCAGCATGATTGGTTGAAGAATTTTGCAGATTATTACGATGAAATTAATACTGATCATAGAGCGCTCAATCCGGAATTAAGTGAGTTCACGAAATTAATCAGAGTACAGTCGGATAAAACCCAAAGCAAAATAGCGCGTAAAATATTTCCATTCACCTCGTTAAATAATTTTTGGGAAGCTTGGTTACCAAAACATTTGATAATGGCAAGTTAAACGACAATCAGAGACCCAGTTCACCAGCGGTTATTTAAAACACATCAAAAAGTTCCCAAAGCTGCCTGTACTGTTCTGTTATAGACCAGCTGATACAAGAAAACAGAATATCAAAGTTGATATTCCTAGGGAAAAATGAAAAGAAAATCTCGTATTCAAATATATTGTTCTGGTCGATATTGATGTTTTCGATGTTGCATTACGCGCAGTCAAATCTTCTTGGACGCTAGGATACGAAATGACGAAACACTCATCTCAGGGGTTAACCATCTCTGAAACAGTTGTTTGGATCATAGATGATTGCATCGTGTGGTAGAAGTTAATTTATATCGCAGCGTCACGAGTTAGAAAAATAAGTCAACTTTGGAGAATCATTTTAAATTCTAATGACACCAGTAACGAAATTGTCAAATTTGTGTGATGTAACACTGTGCAAAGTGATTCTGTTTAGGTTGTGGTAGATAAATCCGCCATATTCGTTTGATAACCAATCTGATGCAGTCACTTGTTTTACCTTTGCTGTATCGGCAAGTTTACTGCTACCTGCGTTATCTATTCAGTATCCACTTGAGGAATAATAAATAGATTCCATAATAATATTAATCAACCGATTCATTACCGGCACCTAGCACTAGTTTACCCTTCATCGCAGATTTTTACTAACCAGTTAGCTAATGATTCCTTGAAATTTTTATTCGTAATGGAATTTACGCGTGAATCGATTTCACATCTGCAATATGCCGATCTTGTACATTTTTACTTTTATAAGACACATCACCAGCATGACATGCCTTATCAAAAGCGTTTATAGGATATTATCCTGGTCTTGGCTGGTCTTCGCTGTCAAGTCTGATATCAAGTCTGGTTCCAGGGCCACAGTAATTATATCCTGGAATATGTTTCCTCCTGTGTATGTAGTCGACGGAGTCCCCGGGAGTTTTGATTATTTTTGCTGCAATATCACCTCCTCGTTGTTTCTTTTTAAATCATTACTTGATTCTGCAGAAATAAATCTAAATTTCTTTGCATCACATTGTGCACACTTACCGGCAACGGATGATCTGTTATTTTTGTTGTAATTGTTGTTCAGTCGTTTGTGTTATTACGAGTCTTGCATTACACACAATATAGATCCATACTTTATTGATAATATTATGAATATAAATATAATTGATTTTTCAGCGATAAAAATGCGAGAACCTGTTAAGCATAATATTGCTGCGCTACCGATTTCTTAAAAATAATTGGACCATCTGGAAGTTTCAAGACATAACTGTTACTGAATCGGATAATGAGATGGATGAAGTGGGATAAATTGTATTTGATTGCTCCGTCCGTAAATGACCAACGGTGCGATGATGTGTTAAACGATTTTAATGAAAACGCTAAATCGTTAAATGAAGATGGTGATCATACTATCAATTTTATCACTGATATCGATCAAGCACGGAGTGTTGATGACCTTGATGGAAATATTATTAATTTAGTTGTGTACGATGATAAATGCTGGATAAACAATCAAATCCTACTCGAATATTCTCCAGAGGCATATATAAAAATACTGATGCGATTGATGTTACTCAGCGATATTCACAAATTCCAAACGTGATCAGAGACAATTGTAATAATCTATCTGTGTTTAATGGAGTTGCTACCCACACACTAAGAAATATTTATCACGCCTGGTGTAGCGGTGACATAGATTATAATCTGTTTATAAATTTGTATAGTCATATCAACCCCACATGTTCCACAATCAAGATATTGTATCAGACTTGATACATGTTTTGGATAAAACCGTAGCAGCAGAGAGGGTGTGACAACGAATATGCGTCTCCATTAGTCACGAGCCTTAGTTCTGTTTTTTCACATTTTTGTCGGTTTTGGAGGAGGCCTTTGTTTTCCAACATGACGCCTCTAAAAAGTTGTTGGGTTCACCCTCTCTGCTGCTCTATCATATAAATTGACAGGAATGTTAATGCCTGTACAGTTGAACACACTCTGGTTCTGACGGTAGTTTCTGTTTTGGTCAACATTTGTTGGCTGAATACAGATATGAAAGGACAGTCCACATTAAAAACCGACTAATGTGATACATATTTGGGCGTTGGAATAGCAGCAGAGGTGGCGAATTCTAGAACTTTTTCCAGGCGTCCATTCGCTAATCCAAGGCTTCCTACAAATACTGCAATTTCGGCAAATTAACGCTTCAGTGAAATCCTAATGGATTTTCCCGCACAAAAAAATGACGCCATGTCGCTGTCGCCCCCGAAGTTAACAATTCTTTTACGATGATATGATGAAAATCATTTATGATTTCACAAACAGACTAATTTGTAACGTCTCGTCTTGTAAATCAATCAAATTATTTGACTGGTCGGTGAGTCGGAAATTAATTCTAGTTAGTGAATTATTATGGCATCGCATATAGACAGGATTAATTGGATTTCAATAATTAGGAATCCTGGAGGAGCTGTTGGTGCAAACGAATAAAGAATATATCCTTGCTGAGCTTGATTTGATTGCTCAAGATTTATTTGATAGCTTCCTTCGATAGCATCACATACTAAATTGAGTGCAATCAGCGATGAAATATTTACATTGTGCGGGGCAATATGCCTACCGCCTCCGTCTGGGTCATTATTATGTTTGAAGATTGTTCTTTGTGGTTAGGGAATATCAACGAGTTTTCCTCGAGGTGGGTTTTCAGGCCATCCTAACACTGTTCATATTGAGCTGTTATAAATAACTATGACATATCCCTCTGTGCTTATTTCAATTGCAGATGATAACGTCGGCTCATGAACCGTTATAGCGATTTTTGATTCTTTTCCAGTAATCGATTTTATTCTACGCGCTAATTCAGCATTGATTTGTTCGATTTGGTACGACCCAGTTGGTATCGAAACAACGTTCCAGTCTGGAGTTCCATCTGGTTTATTCTTATTTGCAAATACCAAGGAATTATTCGGTTGTTGACCGCCAAATGCTACTGATCTGATATTAGGCCAGCTATGGTACATTCGTAGTTTTGCTAGCGCTATTTCTTTCACGGGAATCGGGGAAGATAAATTCACACAAAATTGTGGATTTGTTGAGGTTATTGATATCATACTTGTTTTCACCGGAGTGGTATTTTCTGCTATTCGTTGAAGTAGTTGAAACTCTTCGAGTTTTAGTGACATTATTATTATCATTATTTACAATTTCTAATTTTGATACCGCGGAATCATAAATACGTACCATCGTGGAGAACTCGTCTTCGGTGATTAATGAGTCATCAATCGATGATGATTTCAACGAGGATAATTGCGAGTAACCGTTAGATGCTATTTGATGTTTTACTGTATACTCGTTGAGTTTTCCCTGGGAACATGATGATAATTTTTTTGTGATTGCATTTGCAACCCCAGCAATCGTTGTCACTGCGGATATACAAATTGGAACAGCAATCGGAGCTATCATTGTCACTGAAGACAGTATAATACCAGCTCTGGCCATTACACCAGATACTGAGTACACTAAAACGTCAATGACTGTAATTCTCCTGCGATATTTTTTTATTTTCATTGCATACTCCTCAGCGAGTGTATTGAGTTTCATTAAAAATTCTTTGACTGTATCATAGCGATATTGCGATGATGAAATCGTTGATGTCATTATTATTGGAAATGTCATCGTTGAATTAATCATCGCCCATACTTGCTACAAATTCTATCACATATGTTATTGGTAATCTAACTCTATCAACTTGAATAGACGATAATATAAAAAAATATTCCAAGTGGAATTTACATTAATTTGATGTGTTATTGTATTTACAACGGTTTGGCCTTCACCGACACCACCATAATTATCTCTAATATTAAAATTATCCCCGCCAAATGTAGTTAACGTAAATCGATAAATGCCTTTTACAGTTGGAGTAAAATCTATTCGATTATTAGTGTCTTTGATCCAATCGAGAGTTCCGTACCGAACCACATACACGACATTACGGATATTTTCTGCGGAGTGTGCAATTTTTACTTTATCGAGTCGTTCGACGGCATCAACTGTTGTTTTACTATCCTCGATAGATTTTTTAATATCAGCGATTTCATTAAATTTATTGATTATTTCCGAATATGTAGTTTTAACAGTTTCGGATGATGTTGTTGTAAAATATTTATCAGTGAGGTCATTGATGACCTTTTGATCATCAACAAACGAATTAATTTCAGCGAGAGACGGCGTAATTACAATGGGGGACCCAAAGAACTTATTGAAGACATTTTTGCGAAATTGGCTATAATTTTTCACATGATCGGCAAATTCTTTATCTTATTCGGCAAGTGTATTTGTGATTGTTGACATAAGTATGCCGGGTTTAAGTTTACCCTGATCGGAAAATAATGCAACGGTGTTTTCGATTGAGTCTCGTTGCTTAACCAAAATATCATCCAGGGAAACATTACTAGTTTTCAATTTACCCTGACGATCTTGAAATACAACTATTTCCCCGGGGTCAACACTTGCTAGGTTTAACGTCTCAGCTATTTCATCTTCGATTATTTTTTTTATATTATTACGGCTATTGGATTTAAATTATTTTTTTTTTAATTGTTAAATCCAAATTTGTCATTTAGGGTTTAATATTCATTAATTGGGAAATTATTCTGGAAAATTCAAGCTGACCTACACTTTAATTGTAAACAAGTTTTGACCTTGGCTTGTGGATCTAATTCCTGACCTTGCTTTGGACATTGTCAACAAGTCTCTAACACTATTGGTTAATTTCAAGGACAACATTTTATTTTTAGTTCTTAGGGGTAGGAAATGTCTAGAGTATGTGATTTTTAGTGAAGGCAGTCTCTTTCTGTGACCTTCTATGAACCTCTATCAATTTCTAGAAAATCATGTGATCACTTGTTTACTTAAAAAACAGTTATATAGACTGTTGTTTTGGATAGAGGAGTTTAGTAGATGTTTGGGCTTTATTATTATTAAGATGTGTATTTCATGTTTGAGTGTTATCTTGTTCTGGACTTTGTGTCAATTCATTGAAGAAAGAAGAATTATCTGGAAAAGGACATATGTTTCATAATTTCATCTGGATGATATTAAAACAAGAACTGCATCACGTGACATTGTCAGCCATTTTGGATTACATCGTCAAGATTCGAACCTGGAACTATTAGAACATTTATTTATCAGGACTTGCAATTCCATTAGTGGATTATTTTGTGAATTTTATATTTGTTGGATTTGATTCTCTAAAACCGTAAGTTTATTTATTTTATGAAAATAATTGTACTTAATAAAAATCATTGTTAAAGTTTTACAAGCTTGTTAGTTTTCACTCTTTCTGTGTTGCTGCTTATTCGAGCCTAAGCACGTAACATAGAAATTGGGGGCTCGTCCGGGATTTAAATAAATTAGAATTTATATTTGAATTTCCCCTAGTTTTTGAAAAATTTAAATCTTTAGTGAGACTAACACGCTTGTATCAAAATGACATCTAAGGTATAAATATTTCTTTCTAATCCTACCTAGGAGCAATTAGATCTTTTCAAGAAAGACGAGTTGGTTCAACTTGCCAGAAAATACGATCTTTCTGAAGTCAAGGCTTCTTGAACGAAACAAGATATCAAAAAGATTTTGGTCCAGTATTTGGTAGAACAGGATGTTTTGGAACAAAGTGCTTTGATTCCAGTCAGTAAGTCTACACCTGACTCTGACATTAAACTGAAGGAATTAGAATTAAAATTCAAGATGGAATTAGAGTTAAAGAAGCTGGAATTTCAGAGAGAGAGAGAGAGTGAATTAGAGTTAAAAAAACTGGAATGTCAGGAAAAGGAGAAAGAGAGACAGGAAAGGGAGAAAGAAAAGGATATTGAATTACAAAAAGAGCAGATGCGGATTAATAGAGAGAGAGAGGAGAAAGAGAAACAATTGCAATATGAAAAAGAAGAAAAAGAGAAAGAAAGACAATTACAATGTGAAAAAGAAGAAAAAGAGAGACAAAAAAGGTAGAAAGGAAGACAATTACAATCTGAAAAAGAGGAGAGAGAGAGAGAGAATTAGAGTTGAAGAAGCTAGAATTACAGGAAAGAGAGAAAGAAAAGCAATTACAATTTGAAAAAGAGGACAATTTGAATTACAGAGAAAGCACATGCGAATTGAGAGAGAGCGAGAGAAGGAAGAAAGGGAATATCAGTGTAAAATGAAAGAATTAGAGTTGGCAAGTGAGAATCACCATCATACTTCAAATCAAAATTTTGATTTAGCAAGGAATATTAGATTAGTGCCCCCTTTTAAAGAAAAAGAAGTAGATAAATATTTCATTCTTTTTCAAAAAGTTGCAGAAAATTTAATGTGGCCAAGAGAGAATTGGACTCAGTTACTACAATGTGTAATTACTGGTAAGGCTAGTGAGATTCACACTTCACTGTCTGTTCAGCAAAGTGGTGATTATGACGTAGTTAGAGAATGCATTTTAAGAGGTTATGAGTTAGTTCCTGAAGCTTATAGGCAAAAATTTAGAAATTACAGAAAAGAAGCTGGACAAACTCATGTCGAATTTGCTAGACAAAAAGAGCAGTTGTTTGATAGATGGTGTTTAGCCAAGAAAGTCGAGCAAGATTATCAAAATCTCAAGCAAATTATATTAATTGAAGAGTTCAAAAACTGTGTCCATAATGATGTTAAAACTTATCTTGATGAGCATCAGATTGAAACCTTGGAAAATGCTGCTCGAGCTGCTGACGAATATTCTTTGACACATAAAGTTACTTTTGTTAACAAGACTTCTACTCAACAATTTAATGGCAGAAAAGTATTTCCGCCTAATTCAAGCCCTTCTAAAACTCAAACTAACACAACTTTCAAAAATTAGACTTCAGAGAAGTTTGATTCTAGATCCTTGTCTCTTCCGACGTGTAACTTTTGCAAGAAAAAAGGACACGTTGTTTCTGATTGCTACAAATTGAAAAATAGGCATCAGAATCAAGATAGACCTGTTCCAAATGCTCTTATTTCCAAGAGGTCAAGGTCACAGTCATGTATTGAAAGCAATACATTTGTTGGGTCTAATATACCCCGGTCTGATTTTATTATGGAGAATTATGAACCATTCATATCGAAGGGTTCTATATCACTCTTTGGTGATTCGGCCAATCCCACCCCTATTAAAATTTTAAGGGACACAGGAGCTTTTCAGAGTCTTTTATTATCAGGTACTTTGCCATTTTCTGAGAAGTCTTCTTCTAATGAAAGTGTTCTTGTTCAGGGAGTAGAGTGCGGCTTTGTTAATGTTCCTCTCCATTGTGTAAATTTGTCATCAGACTTAGTGTCAGGACCTGTGACAATCGGAACAGTCTCGGTTTCACCCGTTGAGGGAATAGATTTATTGCTAGGCAACGACTTAGCTGGGAACAAGGTTGTGGTTAATCCACTTGTAACTGACAAGCCTAATTTGGATCAGAAAGTTGATCCAATTGAAACAGAATTCCCTGAGATATTTCAAGCTTGTGGAGTTACCAGAGCTATGGCAAAGAAAGCTCTTGAGAATGATGTTGATGAAGGAAGTATTCCTTTATCTGACACGTGTATAGGTCAGGTTTTTGATGAGGGCACTTTTACTCCTTGTTTGGATCAATCAGAAGGTATTGATCATAGTGATCCTCTTTTAAGAACTCATTCTCTTTATTCTAATCAGGGTGATAAACGACAGTCACTTGTTGTTGAACAGGAAAAAGATCCTGAGATCTCCTGTTTGTTTCAAAGGGTCATAAATGAGACTGAAGCCACTGAACTTCCTGTCTGTTATTTCATTAAAAATGGAATTCTTATGAGAAAATGGAGACCTCCCGAGGTACCTGCTGGTGATGAATGGTCCGTGAACTATCAAATAGTAGTTCCAAAAACTTACAGACAGGAAATACTTAATCTGGCCCATGAAGCTCCTTTGGCTGGTCATTTAGGGATTAATAAACGTATCACAAGATCTTGACTCACTTCTATTGGCCAAAAAATCAAACGTGATATTGTCAAATACTGTAGATCTTGTCATACTTGTCAAATAGTAGTAAAACCCAATCAGAAGATACCTAAGGCTCATCTGCAACCTACTCCTGCATTTGACGAACCTTTTAGTAGAATTATGGTAGATTGTGTAGGTCCCTTACCTAAGACCAAGTCAGGTAACCAATACCTGTTGACCATTATGTGTGCGTCAACAAGGTTTCCAGAGGCTATTCCGTTAAGGAATATAAAATCTAAAACAGTAGTAAAAGCTTTGATAAAGATTTTTTACTCAGTATGGCCTTCCCAAATTTTCCAGCAAGTTATGTATGAATTAGGCATTCAACAATTCAAATCTTCTGCCTATCATCCTGAGAGCCAAGGGGCTTTAGATAGATTTCATCAGACTTTGAAAAATATGATTCGATCATATTGTTTTGATACAAATAAAGATTGGGATGAAGTCATTCATTTACTATTATTTGCTGTTAGAGAATCAGTTCAAGAATCTCTAGGCTTCAGTCCCTTTGAACTGGTATTTGGACATTGAAGTTATTGAAAGAGAAACATTTAACTAATGAAGATACTGAAATTAATCTTCTTGATTATGTGTCTGATTTTAGATACAAATTGTCAAAGGCTTGTGAGGTTGCAAAAACAATTCTGCATTCTGCGCAATCTAAAATGAAAGCAAGATATGATAAAAATTTGAAGGAAAGGAGCTTTCAACCTGGTGATAGAGTCCTGGCTCTCTTGCCTTTGCCACAAAACCCTCTTCAGGCTAAGTATTATGGTCCCTACACAGTCGATAGGAAAATTAATGAATTAAATTACATTATAAATACTCCTTGGAGGCGCAAACAAAATCAACTTTGTCATATAAATATGCTAAAAGAGTATATTGAAATAGATAGCCATACTAAACATGTAATTAATTTAGTTGTACCTGACCCACTCAATGAAGGAATATCATCAGATTCTACTGATATCAAAGTGACGACTGATATTGAAATGACGAATCTTTGCAATTCAGAAATTATGGAAAATCTAGACCAGAAACTTTCACATTTGCAAGTGCAAGAAAGAAATGAATTGAAGCAATTATTAATAGAATATGAGCACTTATTTCCAGATATTCCTACAAGGACAAACAAAATTTTTCATGACGTTGAAATTGAAAATTCAAAACCTTTTAAACAACATCCATACAGGATGAATCCACTCAAACAGGAATACTTAAAAAAGGAAATTCAATATTTGCTGGAGAATGATTTTATCGAGCCCAGTAAAAGTGATTGGAGTTCACCATGCATACTTGTTCCAAAACCAGATAAAACTTTCCGTATGTGCACTGATTAGAGGAAAGTGAACAGTGTGACAAAAACAGATTCATTCCCATTACCAAGAATTGACGATTGTATTGATAAAATCGGGAATGCCAAGTATGTCACCAAATTTGACCTTCTGAAGAGATTTTGGCAGATTCCACTGACGGAAAGAGCAAAGGAAGTCTCAGCATTTGTGACTCCAGATGGACTTTACCAATATAAAGTAATGCCGTTTGGGATGAAAGGGTCGCCAAGTACATTTCAACGTCTCATAAATATTATTACCTCTGGTCTAGAAAATTGTGATGCTTATATAGATGATATCATCTACAACGACACCTGGATAGAACATCTAACAACAATTCGAAAATTCTTTGACAGACTCACTGATGCATGTTTGACAATTAATTTATCTAAAAGTGAGTTCTGTCCAGCTAGTGTAACTTTCTTAGGACATATTGTGGGACATGGGCAGGTTAAACCAATAGATGCTAAGGTTGAGGCTATCTCTAAATTCCCTGTGCCTGAAAATAGAAAACAACTGATGCGGTTTTTAGGTATGGCTGGATATTATCGTAAATTTTGTTTAAATTTTTCTATAATAGCAGAACCCCTGACAAATGTATTGAAAAAGAAGGATAAGTTCGGTTGGACTGAAAAATGTCAGGAGGCTTTTGATAAGTTGAAAGCCATACTTGAAACAGCACCAGTTCTTGCAGCTCCAAATTTTGGTAAATCTTTCAAATTATCTGTTGATGCAAGTGATGTTGGGGTTGGAGCGGTTTTAATTCAAGAGGAAAAACATGGAACTAATCATCCAGTGTGTTATTTTTCTAAGAAATTGAATAAGCACCAGAAAAATTATTCAACAATTGAGAAGGAATGTTTGGCATTGATTTTGGCTTTGAAACATTTTGAAGTTTATTTAAGTTCAGCTCCTTCTTCGATTATAGTTTTTAGTGACCACAACCCCCTTACTTTCATCAGCAAGACGAAAAACAAAAACCAAAGATTATTGAGATGGAGTTTGTTATTACAAGAATATAATCTTGATATCAGGCACATAAAAGGAAAAGATAATATAATTGCAGACGCTCTTTCCCGTGCATAATTTATTATACTGTGAAATTTATGCTAGTTCTTTTAACCTCAGATGTAAATTGGTTTGTGATAAAAAGAAAGTTTTATCATATAAACCTTTCTTTTTATTTTATGGGGAAGGTGTTACGGCTATTGGATTTAAATTATTTTTTTTTAATTGTTAAATCCAAATTTGTCATTTAGGGTTTAATATTCATTAATTGGGAAATTATTCTGGAAAATTCAAGCTGACCTACACTTTAATTGTAAACAAGTTTTGACCTTGGCTTGTGGATCTAATTCCTGACCTTGCTTTGGACATTGTCAACAAGTCTCCAACACTATTGGTTAATTTCAAGGACAACATTTTATTTTTAATTCTTAGGGGTAGGAAATGTCTAGAGTATGTGATTTTTAGTGAAGGCAGTCTCTTTCTGTGACCTTCCATGAACCTCTATCAATTTCTATAAAATCATGTGATCACTTGTTTACTTAAAAAACAGTTATATAGACTGTTGTTTTGGATAGAGGAGTTTAGTAGATGTTTGGGCTTTATTATTATTAAGATGTGTATTTCATGTTTGAGTGTTATCTTGTTCTGGACTTTGTGTCAATTCATTGAAGAAAGAAGAATTATCTGGAAAAGGACATATGTTTCATAATTTCATCTGGATGATATTAAAACAAGAACTGCATCACGTGACATTATCAGCCATTTTGGATTACATCGTCAAGATTCGAACCTGGAACTATTAGAACATTTATTTATCAGGACTTGCAATTCCATTAGTGGATTATTTTGTGAATTTTATATTTGTTGGATTTGATTCTCTAAAACCGTAAATTTATTTTTTTTATGAAAATAATTGTACTTAATAAAAATCATTGTTAAAGTTTTACAAGCTTGTTAGTTTTCACTCTTTCTGTGTTGCTGCTTATTCGAGCCTAAGCACGTAACATAGAAATTGGGGGCTCGTCCGGGATTTAAATAAATTAGAATTTATATTTGAATTTCCCCTAGTTTTTGAAAAATTTAAATCTTTAGTGAGACTAACATGCTTGTATCAAAATGACATCTAAGGCCTTACCTAAGATCAAGTCAGGTAACCAATACCTGTTGACCATTATGTGTGCGTCAACAAGGTTTCCAAAGGCTATTCCGTTGAGGAATATAAAATCTAAAACAATAGTAAAAGCTTTGATAAAGATTTTTTACTCAGTATGGCCTTCCCAAATCTGTTCAGTCTGATCAAGGTTCAAACTTTATGTCTGGTATTTTCCAGCAAGTTATGTATGAATTAGGCATTCAACAATTCAAATCTTCTGCCTATCATCCTGAGAGTCAAGGGGCTTTAGAAAGATTTCATCAGACTTTGAAAAATATGATTCGATCATATTGTTTTGATACAAATAAAGATTGGGATGAAGTCATTCATTTACTATTATTTGCAGTTAGAGAATCAGTTCAAGAATCTCTAGGCTTCAGTCCCTTTGAACTGGTATTTGGACATTGAAGTTATTAAAAGAGAAACATTTAACTAATGAAGATGCTGAAATTAATCTTCTTGATTATGTGTCTGATTTTAGATACAAATTGTCAAAGGCATGTGAGGTTGCAAAAACAAATCTGCACTCTGCGCAATCTAAAATGAAAGCAAGATATGATAAAAATTTGAAGGAAAGGAGCTTTCAACCTGGTGATAGAGTCCTGGCTCTCTTTTCCATCGATGAGATATCTTGCACTCTCAAATAGCGCCATGATACCATTATTGACAAACCCGACTTGAGTATCAGCTAGATACGGTGCTGGTGCAGCAGTAGTATCAGCAGCCGTTAAAAATTCTCCTTCAACTTCGATAAACGCTTCACAAGGCAAAAAGTATTTACTGGCATCATGAACTTGAAGTTCAATTCTTGATCGACTATTTGAATCTATTGCGTGATAAAAATACAATTGATAATCGCGTACAGAATCATCCTTGCGCACTGGGGCGTCCATATCAAACGCTAGATCAGGTGACCGTTTGAAAATTTTATTCTATTTATCAAAGTCTAAATCGTGAAATTGCTAGCGTAGGATTTTCATCGTCGTCGTAAAAACGCTAGCGTGAAAATCCGTACGATTTTCCCCGTCGTGGTTTTTTAAGCCACTTCCCGCTATCATATTTGCGATGTTGTTTTGGTCGTTGGTGTATGACGGAGTCATCAACGACGCTAGTTTCTGATCTACTGCGTTATTTATAATTTTACTAACCCGCGCAGGCATCTCTGCTATAGATGGCAGTGGTCCCGGTTTCTTTTGCCGCCGAACTAGCGCTGTTAGTTTATCCTTTACCGTGGAAAACGCTTTCCCGGCAAGATCTCCAATAGCACTAATACCCTTATCACGAATAACATCAATTGCTTTCATTCCTAATTGTTTAGTCAACGGCATCACTTTTGTTGTCATTCTTGCAAAAAACCCGCAATTGTATCACCGAGACCATCACCATAGTACGCTAAATAAACTGGAAATCGTGAGATTACTACATAGACACTGGCTGGTTTGTCATGGTTGTAGTGTATGATCATCTTATTCTGAAATTGCTAGCAATTTCTAAATACTAGTGTTTTCTAATTACTAGTAATTCAAATGAATATTTATCTAATCGCGAAATTGCTAGCAATTTTCAATCCCTTGGATTTTCATTGCTAGCAATTTTCAATCCACGTGATTTTCGACTTCGTCATCAGATGAAAAATCCAAATCAGTAGTATTTTCCACTAACTCGTCAATGAAATCTCGATATGTTTTGATATCCATGATACCGCCTTGAAATAACCGTCTGCAGATATCAGCTGCTTCATTAATTATTTCCTGTGAGTTATTTCCAGCTCGTTTTCCTCCGATGAGAACTTCTAATCGTGTTATATCGCTGAGAACATTACCAGGACAACTAACCAAACCACTGGAATCTCTTCGAGATTTAGAAAATCCCTTCCCGGTACTTGCATCCAGTTTTTCTAAATCTGTACTTTGTAAATAATTAAAATCATCATCATCATCATCATCTCGATTCAATGGTGGCGAAGCTTGGGGTGGTAGTTGTTGTTGAGGTTCTTCTTGTTTTTTTTTTTGTCTTCGTGTTTGTCTCCGTGTTGGTGTTTGACGTGTTATATCGCTGAGAACATTACCAGGACAACTAACCAAACCACTGGAATCTCTTCGAGATTTAGAAAATCCCTTCCCGGTACTTGTATCCAGTTTTTCTAAATCTGTACTTTGTAAATAATTAAAATCATCATTTTTGTCTTCGTGTTTGTCTCCGTGTTGGTGTTTGACGTTTTCGCTCTTGTCGTTCTTCTATTTCTCGTTGTCGCTCTACTATTAGTTCTTTTTTATAATTACTGATTGATTCCTTTTTGAAATTCCTTATACCCCATCTCGTCCTTATTCAAACGACCAATCCCTTTATTTATTTTATACAAATTATCAGACCAATCATTACTTGATATTCAATCATCCTTATACTCATCCGCTAAAAAATCTTTTTTTGAATTATAGCTTTTAGCAGCAAAATCAACAAAAGCTTGATAATCCTTTGGTTTGAATAATTTAAAATTTTGTATTAATGTTTTAGCATCAGTCGTTTTTTTTTTTTCGGATTAGTAGGTGGTTCAGTTTTTTCAGTTTCCGTTGATATTTTTTCAGTTTTTGTTGCTAGTTTTTCAAGTACAGGAATAAGACCCACTTCTTTTCTTTTACCTTCCTTAGGAACATCTCCGTATATAGCTCGCTCAGTAGCTGATATTACCCCCTTCGTTGCTGTGGTTATTGGTTTAAACAACTCTTCAGATCCCGTAGCAAAATCCGTTTGTAAACTCTGTCTAGCTTGTAGTATATTCCTGACAGAGTCGCGGATTGGTATAAATCTCTTAATTGAATCTAGTCGCTCACGAGCCAATCTAGTTGTTAACGCTTCGTTGACCATTATTGAAACAGTAAAGCAATTTCCAATTTTAATTTTGAAAATCAAAATTTTTCCATTGGAGTTAGAAATTCCGTTTCATGTACGATGTAGTGATATTGTCATCATCAATAGACAAATAACAAAAAAAAAACACTCACTAAAATATTTCCGTGTTGTTTGATCAATTATATACCCTGTATTTATACTGTCCAATCTTTAGATGTATCCAGATGTTTTTTTTTCATTTTCTTGAATTTACGCCCGTATATTTCTAATCTTAGAATTAACTTGTTTTTTCAATTCATAATCTCGACCCAATTCTTTTCGTATAACTTCTACGATAGTAAATAACGGGACAAACACACTTACGTCACTACAGCATGTAAGAGAATCGCGAATAGAATTCTGGATTTTTTCTAATCAGCGCATACTTCTTTGGCAGCACGTATTTGTTAGTGTTAATACCGTATTCTATATCTTGAAAGTCAGACATAATTTGGTCAGGGGTTAAATTGTCAGATAATTTAATATCTTGGCTTTTCAATTTTGAAATTTCAGCTATAATGTTATTCATATTTTCAAAATTCATATATGATAATACATATTTCTAATTCATTTTTCAAAAATAAACTCTGTGCGTGATAAGGTGTTTGTCATCTTAGCACGTCCAGAGATTATATACAATGATATGTGAACGTTGTCCGTGATAAGGTGTTTGTCATCTTAGCACGTTCAGAGATATACGATGAAACCCATTTGGGCGCCTCAGGTGTGATTTCATCGGAGACACCTAGAGGTTACTTAATTAAGTACAGCACATACATGAAAACCCCATTTGGAAACCCCTTTCGCGTCAAATAACGTGAAAGAAACCAAGAGGTTACATATACGACAACACATTCATGGAACTCCTTGGTTCCCTTCACATCCAGGTAAGCCCAAGGGGGCCCGAAACATCAATCTCCGGCGGGAGGCCTAAAGTGACAAACGCCATATTAGACCACCCAGAAGATATGCTTGGGGATTGGTACTTAATTAAGACAGTACAATGCCGGTAATCTCCATCGAGTGTTTGGCAGATTGTAGGCATAAACCTAATTGTAATTAAGGATGATATATGATACTTAATTAAGGATGATACAATGATGGGGACAGCACTAGACGATACAAACATGAAACGACGGGGCGGATTTTCTACGGCCATCCGACCAATAAAAAGCAACCCATGAAATTAACCCGGTTCCATGATTGACAAAAGACAACCACGCCCACGTGTCAATGGCGTGGGTTAGTTTTGATTGGTCGGATTGGCCTTTGAAAGCCCCAGCTTTATACCTTTCATATGGTATATAAGGTGACTAATACCGCAGCGTCAATCCACAGGGTGTGTTATTTTATTTCCTTGAGTACTTGTCAATGGTGTTTCACAGTATTTAAATGAGACTGAATATATGAATAAAACACTAAAAAAAGAATATAATTGTTTGTAAATACTACATATTTGATTTGTTTTCTTTCAAAATAGATAATAATTATATCCGCTCAATCACAATCCAGTCTAAAGACAAGCCCCAAAAATGTGGATAGTTTCTATCCATGGTAATATGACACCCCAGCTGAATGGCTCTCTGCTGTCAACATCCCAAGCCCATGTCTGTGTGAGCCTAATAAGTTCTTCCAGGCTAGTGTAAAATATTGTATGCATACGGTTAGAAGTCCACATAACAAACAAATATGCAATTGATTCAGGTGTTTGTGACAATATAATGAGTGTCATTTTATATGCATCTCAGTCTACTATACAGACTTTTTACTTCATTTTTAGCATTTAGCATGATGGTATCTACGATGTCGTAGCCTCAACTTGATTTGTTGTGGTTGTCCACGAAGTATGAATAAGGGTACAAATATAACTCCTGATTGCTAATGTACTTTGTGAATCTAGACATATAAATTGGGGGGATGGGCCTCAATTATTTCCTGAATGCACGAAATCGACGGTCGCATTATACGTCACTTATTTTATATTTGAAAGGATCATAGGGTTTTAGTATTAAAATGTCATTAACTAAAGTTCCTTACAAAACTATCATTTGGAAAATAAAATGTATAACAGAGTTGCTTAATACCTGATGTTTCTATTTAAAAGAGAGAGAGAGAGAGAGAGAGAGAGAGAGAGAGAGAGAGAGAGAGAGAGAGAGAGAGAGAGAGAGAGAGAGAGAGAGAGAGAGAGAGAGAGAGAGTGTGTAGATATCTGGAGTACCAGTAGATATTTTAAATTTGATAATATACTTATTTCAAGTAACAACAGTCATACCTATACACTGTGATGCGGGATGCAATGACTTCATTTTTAGCATTTAGCATGATGGTATCTACGATGTCGTAGCCTCAACTTGATTTGTTGTGGTTGTCCACGAAGTATGAATAAGGGTACAAATATAACTCCTGATTGCTAATGTACTTTGTGAATCTAGACATATAAATTGGGGGGATGGGCCTCAATTATTTCCTGAATGCACGAAATCGACGGTCGCATTATACGTCACTTATTTTATATTTGAAAGGATCATAGGGTTTTAGTATTAAAATGTCATTAACTAAAGTTCCTTACAAAACTATCATTTGGAAAATAAAATGTATAACAGAGTTGCTTAATACCTGATGTTTCTATTTAAAAGAGAGAGAGAGAGAGAGAGAGAGAGAGAGAGAGAGAGAGAGAGAGAGAGAGAGAGAGAGAGAGAGAGAGAGAGTAGATATCTGGAGTACCAGTAGATATTTTACATTTGATAATATACTTATTTCAAGTAACAACAGTCATACCTATACACTGTGATGCGGGATGCAATGACCATGGAAGTAGTGCAAAACAGTTATGTAATGATTTATTTTGCAATATGGCTGTATTGCTTTGTTGGTAATAAGTAATAACTATCCCATCTTTTTTAATTAATACTGACATAGATGCCATGTACGTACAGCCTATATATTGTGCTGAAAAATGGTGTTAAACCCTATAACAACAACAACAACAACATTAATAAGACTTGGAAAAATATTTACTACTTGTTCTGGCGACATTTTTTGAAAATCGGCGACAAAATATTCAGGTTGGTGATTTTTTGGCGACAACTTTTAAAAGCCAAGACCATCCCTCTCCCTTTCTCTCTCTCTCTCTCTCTCTCTCTCTCTCTCTCTCTCTCTCTCTCTCTCTCTCTCTCTCTATATATATATATATATATATATATATATATATATATATGGTCAATTATTTACAGGAAAAGACAGACCTCTGCTTGCCACATAAAAAGGATGCGTACTTAGGGCTCAATCACAAGGATTGTCAATTTGAAGACAATGCGAGTGCTGACTTTGCAAGCACTGGCAGAAAACTTGTATACTGTTACGATAAATGGATACCCTATGGGACCTTTTTAACCTGCGTTATTATAAATAGGTAGGTCCTCGACTACCCAGATACCAATTGGCATCTTTACATCCGAAACAGAACATATCAGAGGTAGCATATATGGTAAAATATAAACTATTGTCTATCCATGTATATTACAAAAACCTAGAATTATTTGATGATAGTATTTACAACCGTTGCAAATGCTGCGCTATGAGTACATTGTCCACACTGTGTGGTATTTCCATTTCAAATGAATTCCGCTTGAAGGTATGAGCCATTTTCGTATCTGAACTGCAATGGACTTCAAAGGTGATTCAATATTTTCATCATTCCTTAAATGTCCTGTAGTATATTATTGGTTGTGTTTTACGCTGTCTGGTTGCTGATGACTAGGAAAATTTCATCTTTCTGGAAATGAATACAAAATGATCTATGTACTCTGCTGTATGGTGAAAGGTGGAGGATGACGGCATAATAGTGGCGTTGATGGTGTGTTTTTTAGATCTTGATACTCTCGTATGCTACTATCGGTATCACAGACTTCAGTTTCATCTTTGTTTGCCATAAATGGTATCTGTATTTCTTCAAGGAGGGCTTGAACATCTTGGAGAATATCTTGATTTGCATCTACTTTTGACCGAATGTTTGAATAATCGTCATCCTCATCTTCCTCTTCTTGTCTGTTTTCATTCATTTTATCCTCGTTAATTGGTTGTACATCCTAATCATCTATATCACTGACGTCAATATATGGCAACATATCACATGATACATTTGGTTCATCCTGGAAGCTTTTCATATCCTCGACTGTTACCCCATTATTGTCAACTGCTGTAGTGGAGGTAGTGGCTCCATTAATGCTCTCTATATCTTCATTGGAGATGTTTAGTGGGAAGTTTTCATTTCTCTCATTATTACTGACAGTTTCCATTTTCTCCACATCATGAATGACCAAGGATGAAAAGCTTTCATTTAGATCCACATTTTCTTCCTGAAATCCCGAATTCTGCATCGAAGCCGCTTTGTCTTGAATTTTTGTGAAGGGCTGTAATGATGTAAGTCTTGTCCATATGTGTTTCAGGCCCCATGTAGCTTGCCGCTGAAAACTTTCAAAAGCACACTCTTCGTCAGAGGTCATCTTCAGGAAAACCCATTCTAGGTCTTCTTTTTTCAACAGTGGTACTTCCTTGCATGCACAATCTTCTTTTTCTTCACACAGTGGAAGATGCCATGTTAACACATCGTTCGAATCCTTTGGAATGCCTTTGATTGTGATGGGAAAGGTGCATAGTTGACTTATTCTCCTTTCACCAGGTTGTGGGTCTGTTTTCATGGTGAGCTGGACCAGATTGTCCATGAAAAATATAAGACAGCAGTCTCTGAGACAAACCAAATGTTCAGAAGCTGAGATATCGCTTGCTTTTATATAGCTAAGTGGATATGGTTTCAGATGAGTTTTAAAGTGACAAAGCTCTGGATCTGCTGCTTTCTTGAGATGTCTGTCTCCATTTCGCAGACTTTGACTCATATTCGTAGCTGAGGTGATGGAAAACACAGATGTGATGTAGTTGATGAACAACTCATCTGTGACAATATCTTGTATTAGACCACTGTAATTTCTGTTAAGTTTGTTCAGTGACGAATCAAAAAGGCAATATAAAGAGGACAGTTTTGAGATGTAGAAATAATCAGATGATCGACGCCTGAGGCTGTTTTGTTCAGTAGTGTTTGTTCTAATAAACACTGGAATGGTAAAGGAACGTGCAAGCGCCATTCTCTCATTATTTGAAAATGGTTTATATCTAAGGGGTCAGCAAGCCAATCTTTCTCCTCCTTAAAACATTGAAAACAAAAGGAGTCAAGAATTCCAAATTCCTCTGGGAGATCTTGGTCATCCAGACAAGATGAAAGAGACGCGTAATGGGGATGGAGTTTACCAGATTTTAGATGACTTCTTGCGAGAAAACGCTCACCAGGCAGAAGGCAGCCATTGGGAAAGAAGAGTATGACAGGTACATAAAGATTGTGACTTTTCTTCAGAGAGGCACGAACTATCAGTGAGATATCATCATATAGTTCAACATTATGTTGCAAATGCTGTAGTTCGATACCAATGTGCACTCCTGTTTTATGTGTACACACATTTCTGCACTGAAAACAAATGATATTTTGAAACTGAAGAGGAGGTATATCTCTAAGAGCATTTTCTGTGTCAGTTTCTATTTTCTCAGGTCGATGGATACTTTCCAGATGGATAGTAATTCCATTTATTGCATCAGCAGCAAACTTCCAAGCAACATTCTGTTGACAGACCTTCAAGCACAAATGATTGAGTTCTTGTCCTTTTTCTGCCAACTCCTGTTCATCTTCATAGTCTGACGCTTTTTTCTTACAAAAGGAACTATAATGCCTTTCAAACAATTTAATTTTATTCCATTCGCTCTCTGTGAACTGTGTTTTGTAATCAATAATTAAAGATGGAACCTTCAGCCCTTCAAGTTGTAGCTTATTAATTGTTTCTTCATACAGACCCAAACTTAAAATTTCAACAGACAATAGTTCTTGATAAAGGTTCCATGTTGATTTATTCCATTTTTTGGAAGATATAGACTGTGTTTGTTGTTCTAAGAGTTTATCACATACCAATTTGACCCCCTGCGGGTTCGGGGTTGTAGAATAGGCCCGACGTGCCTCGCCACGTGTCGTAAAAGGCGACTAAGTAGAGGCAACCTGTTTGCCGTGGGTTGCGTCCCGTGTCGGGGGAGGAAAGGATCCTGGTAGTTGCAACACACTACTTTGGCCTCTACTTCTCTTAGACGGGTGGTCGAGATGGGCCCGGTCTCGACAAATCGGCTGGTCACGCCGAGCCCTAGGAAGTCTTTATTAACTCTCTCACCTCCTTTTACTTTCTCCTTGTATCTCTTTTGATACCACCGTTGCCCATATATTCTATTCCTATATCTTTCCCTTTTCCAAATCTTAGAAGACTTCCTAGAAGGCGGTGGCTCAACGGGTCAATCGGGGGGTAATTTTACTGACCCTAGAAATTGGCGACTTCAGGGTCATCCAAAGGTAATTTTATCAACTGAGTATGGCATCTGTGTATCCTTGGCACTTTAAAAGTGTCCCCTTGTTGGGCTCCTTGGTGGGTGGGGAGCACGGGTGCTGAATTTTAAAATCTTGCCATCATGGAAAAAAAATCCAATAAACGTACTAAACCACTGTCTGACTCTGATGAAGAACCACGTGGCGTGGAATCATTTCCACGCTTCATGGTTATTCAATCAAAAGATGATGCTAAACCGCTTTCAGGTTTATCTCCATTTATTATCGAGAAAACCATTACGGGATCGATTGGCACACCAAAAAGTGTGAAAAAACTAAAATCGGGTTGCCTTCTTGTAGAGTGTGAGCGAAAGGGGCAAACAGACAATATCATGAAAATGAAAACATTCTTTGATATTCCAGTGACCTCATTCGCCCACACTACACTGAATTCGTCCAAAGGCGTAATACGATGTCGTGACTTGGCTGGAGTCACCGACGCAGATATCATCGAAGGGATGAAACATGAAGGTGTCACTGCAGTGCGAAGAATACGTATTAAACGTAATAACACCCTGCAGGACACCAATACATTTGTACTCACCTTTAATAAACCGACAGTGCCCAAAGTGGTCAAGGTTGGGTTTTTACAAGTAAAGGTCGAGATCTACATTCCAAACCCCCTTCGATGCTATAAGTGTCAAAAATACGGCCATCACGAAGATCGATGTTCCAGAGCCAAGGTATGTGGCCGATGCGGAGAACACTCTCATCAGGAAGCTGATTGTAGAGCAACTCCGCATTGTGTCAACTGTGGCAAGGAACATCACGCCAGTTCCAAAGATTGTGATACATGGAAACAGGAGAAGGAAATTCAGAGGGTAAAGTTTACTTCGAACATTCCCTACCCAGAGGCCAGAAAGCTTGTCCAGGCAAAAACATCCCTTCCTGGCCCATCCTTCTCCACAGTCGTAAAGCACAATCCAAAAAGCACGAAGGACGCCCAAACACAGACGGATCAGCCCGATTCAACCACATGTGCCAACATCCCTAATTATAAGCCACAGAAAAGCACAACATCAACTCAGACAACAACTAATAACAATCCACCACCAAAATCACCAAGACAGAAACACAAAGCACAAATAAATACACAGCAAAAGGGGTCAGATGACCCCATTAAACTGTACAACAGGTTTGGAGACTTTGAGAGCATGGATGCAGAAGAAACTGCTCCGTGTACTCAAAGTAGCTCCAAACCTAATAAAACTAAATATACTCCCGTACTTCCTCCAGACAAATAACAACACATGCTTCCACCGCGAATAGTCTAACCTAGTTCCAGAATCTCCAGCATAACATTAGAATGAAGAACACCATCATACAATGGAATTGTCGAGGACTTAAAACAAACTACAATGATATTCTTCTGCTTTTAAATGAACACGATCCTGCTGTACTATGTTTACAGGAAACATTCCTGAAAGAGACAGATAAAATTACTTTTAAAAACTTTTCCCTGTTTAATGCGTACTTTCAAAACGCAGACAGGGCCTCAGGAGGAGTCTCTATTGCTGTGAACAATAGAGCCCCTCACAGAGTCGTTCCTTTAAACACAAATTTACAAGCCATTGCTGTAAGTGTCACTCTACATCGAGTGATTACTTTTTGTTCCATTTACTTACCACCAAACACCAACCTAGTACAAAAGGAATTAGACAATCTTGTTGAACAACTTCCCGCGCCCTTCGTTTTACTCGGGGATTTTAATGCCCATAACATTTTATGGGGATCAAATCACATAAACGACAGAGGCCATAAAATAGAAGATTTCATTTCTAGACACGATCTGTGTCTATATAACACTAATTCATCAACATATTTACACCCAGGAACGGGTACGTACACATGCATAGATTTGACAATTTGCTCTCCCTCACTGCTTTTGGACTATGAATGGAAGGTCGCTGATGACCTTCACAGCAGTGATCACTTTCCAATCACTCTTGAAAATAACACTAAAATTGATGATACAATTCCACAATGGAATATAAAGAAGGCCGATTGGGCTATGTTTGAAGCATTATGTAAAACTAGACTAAATAATGATACAGTATTCAACGCTGTTAATCCTATACAGCATTTTACCTCCGTTCTAATTTCAATTGCAGATGAATCCATTCCCAAGTCCTCAACGAACAGTAAGAGATCGCAAAAACCTTGGGTAACCAAGGAATGCAAAGAAGCCATTAGACAACGCCGAGAAGCATTAAAAACATTCAACACTCATCCAACGCCCGAAAATTTAAATAAATATCGTATTGCCCGGGCTAAAACTCGACGCACAATCAAAGAATGTAAGCGTGCATCCTGGAAGAAATATATTTCTTCTTTAAACTCTCGTTCCTCAATGAAACAAGTTTGGGATACTATTCGGAAAATAAATGGAAAAAGGAAACACAATTCTATTCGACACCTAAAAATAAACAATATCAATTTCAGTTCGAAACGTGACATAACAAATATTCTTGCCGATAGTTTTTCGAAAAACTCATCATCATCTAATTATTCAGATGCCTTTAGAAGATTAAAATCTCAAAAAGAAAAGTCGCGTTTAAAATTTACATCGAACAACACTGAAAATTATAACCAGCTGTTTTCTTTGTTGGAGCTTAGGGAGGCATTAGACAAGGCCCATGATACATCCGCTGGGCCTGACGAAGTACATTACCAGTTCTTGAAACACCTCCCAGAATCTTCTCTGACATTGCTTCTTAAAATCTTTAATGATTTATGGATTGCTGGTAATGTACCTAAGAGCTGGAAAGAAGCAACAGTGATACCGATTCCCAAACCAGACAAAGATAACGAAGATCCTAACAGCTATCGGCCTATTGCATTGACAAGCTGCATATGCAAAACAATGGAACGAATGATTAATTCTCGGCTTGTATGGTACTTGGAAAGTAATAATTTAATTTCTCCTTTCCAAAGTGGCTTCCGTTCTGGTCGTAGTACTAACGATCATCTGGTTAGACTGGAAACATTTATTCGCGATGCATTTATCAAGAAGGAACATTTAGTAGCGGTCTTCTTTGATTTAGAAAAGGCCTATGATACAACATGGAAGTACGGGATACTAAATGACCTGCACGATCTAGGTCTAAAAGGCCGTCTGCCCGCTTTCATCTCCAGTTTTCTCTCCGACAGAGAATTCAAAGTACGCGTGGGCGCTACCCTCTCCGATATGCACCAGCAAGAGATGGGTGTGCCCCAGGGCAGTATTTTATCTGTGACGCTATTTAATATCAAAATCAATAGCATCACTAAGTGCTTAACTCCCGGTGTGGACTGCTCTTTATATGTAGACGATTTTTTAATTTGTTATCGATCAAAGCACATGCATACAATTGAAAGGCAACTTCAACAAAATATCAATAAGATCCACCATTGGGCCAGTAATAATGGTTTTAAATTCTCTAAATCGAAAACAGTATGCATGCATTTCTGTCAATTGCGAAGACATCATGATGACCCTAAACTCACGCTGGACGGAACACTTATTCCAGTTGTTGAGGAAACGAAGTTTTTGGGTATTATCTTCGACAGAAAACTGACTTTTATACCACACATCAAGAATTTAAAAGCTAAATGCTTAAAAGCTTTAAATTTACTAAAAGTAATTGCGCACACTGACTGGGGTGCTGATAAAAAAGTCCTCCTCAATTTGTATAGAACATTTATCCGTTCTATACTAGACTATGGATGCATTGTTTATGGTTCAGCTAGGAAGTCTTATTTGAAAATGCTTGACCCAATTCATCATCAGGGAATAAGACTTGCTCTAGGAGCATTCAAGACATCTCCATGCGAAAGCCTTCTCGCGGAAGCAAATGAACCACCCTTATCGCACCGCAGAGAAATGCTTTCTATACAGTACGCTCTTAGGTTAAGATCAAATCCTCTGAACCCTGCTTTTTCGGCTGTTTTTCAACCAAAATACAAAACTTTGTATGAAAACAAACCAAATGCCATACCTTCATTTGGCATCAGAATATCATCCAGTTTTGACACTATCAAAATTAATCTCCCTACAGTTCAGAATACGTTTGTCTCGGAAACACCACCTTGGCTCCTTAAGCAACCCAAAGTGATTTTTACGTTGCACGATGGGGAAAAATCTGAGACAAACCCTGCCATTTTCCAGAACTCTTATCATGAACTCCTCAACGATTTTAAAAACTACACAAAAATTTTTACTGATGGATCAAAAGTTGATGACAAGGCTGCTGCAGCCTTTGTTAGTGGCAAGCACATAACCAAAGTGCGCTTACCAAACGATGCGTCCATATTTTCAGCGGAAATCAGAGCAATAGATCTTGCTCTGAAATTTATTGAACAAAAGCGCATTTTAAATAGCATTATTTTCTGTGACTCTCTGTCAGTACTTCAGTCGCTACACCATAGAAAACTGGATAATCCATTACTAGTCGATATTCTCGTCAAAAACTCTGAGCTTAGTAAGTCCTACAACATAGTATACTGTTGGCTACCTAGCCATATTGGTATTAAAGGTAATGAAGAAGCAGACCGGGCTGCTAAGATGGCTCTATCCCAAGAACCATCGGATTTTAAATTACCTATTACTGATTTTAAACCTTGTATCAAAAAGTACCTACGTCAGAAGTGGCAGGCGTCATGGGATGATGCAGTCAATAACAAACTTCATGCCATCAAACCAACCCTGGGAGAATGGACTCCTTCCTACAGAGCTATCCGTAGGGAGGAGGTTGTCATTGCAAGAATCAGAATCGGTCATACATACATTACCCACTCCCACATACTGAAAGGTGAAGATCCACCAGAGTGCGTTTCTTGCAATGAGCCATTCACTGTTAAACACTTTATGACCGAGTGTTCCGACCTGCAACCTACGCGTGTTAAATACTATAATGTACATGACATGAAGGAACTTTTTGATACAATACAAACCACTTGTATTTTAGATTTCCTAAAGGAAGTAAATCTCTATTTTAAACTACAACTTGTGTACCATCACGTAGAATATTTTTATCTAATGCAAATATCACCTTTTATTTACAACATCTTATCATCAACATAACACCATTTACATCTCCCGTTGATTGGGAAGCTTCATATTTTCCTGTTGCCAACATCTTACCATTTTATATTTAACTATTGTTTTTCTATATATATCGCTGGTCGATGTTAAACCTTTCTTGTTTTTGAACATGTAACGTATTGTATGGCGCTAAATAGCCTAAAAGTGCTGGTGCGCCGTTAAAATTCAAGTAAACAAACAAACATACCAATTTGCAAACCTGGATCATCATAGTGATGAAACATATATCGAAAGAAAGACGACAACGAAACCAATTTATTTTCTTCTCTCTGGATTATCCCAGTATCGTGTCTCTGTAATTCTTGTAAAATATTTTCTTTCTTCACAGTTTTTTTCCTATCATGAATCGAATGGTTAGATTTAAGGAACTTTACAAGATCATCTATGGCTATAAAAGTTCCATCTTCGATTTTATTGAAAGGTAGAGACTCGAGTGATGGTATACAAATGGAAACCTGTTGAAGAATGAAATTATTTAACTATCTGATGTAGACAATTCAGTCAAACTAGATATTCACATAAAATAAAAAGTTAGAATTTGGTGCTAGATTTTATGTATTGGAAGATAAAAGATTACAAGTATGACTGACCAAGGAGATGCGAGATGGACATAAATATGAACTATAAAACATATAGGACCATTATATAAAGTACTTCAACTTGTTGCTTGAATGGCATTTACAAAAGGCTTGTGTCAATTATGATCAACTGTATGACTCAATGCTTTGATATATTTCCATGTTCATTTACAATATATATGCGCTAATTACCATAGTCTATATCTATGTTACTTTTAATATACATTGAGTAATAATGTACTACTATCTAATGATAATACAATTATAATATACCTACATAAACAATATCATGCAATTAGACCAATAAATGACCAACATGAGAATTCAAGCAACATGACCTCTGTGCTTCTTGATTTGTGGATTTTGGAGAGAGCACTGTTAATGAACTTAACTTATTATTATTGAACTATCAATGAACTTAAACTGAATTGATACATTGATTATATAAACAGTTGGAAATTGTTGTGGTAAAAAGCTATTATATTTGTATAATTTCGTCTACATGTATCCGTATCAAATAGAAGAGACTGTGTATGTATGTGATACACTGAGTAAGTGATATTACATATTACTGAATGCAAGTAATATTGAAATCTTACCATTTCTTCATCTTCAAATTCTTGATGATATTACACAATCCATGTCTTCAAGATAAAACTGTAAGTATCTTTGTAAAAAGTCATAAAACTATTCAGACAATGTATTTGGAGCACCTGTCAAGCAAATACATCACAAAAAACCGTCAGCTAATCTTATTTTTGTACAATCTATTATGCACAATACTATATAGAAATCCCATATTTAAAGCTAGCTTTCAAACACTGGGAACTGAAATAGGGGCATTATAACTGGACAGTTAGCTGGGAGTCTAAAAGCAATTATATCTGACATGAGTGAAATTCACACTTGCTGATAACAAGGTGATGACAGATAAAGCAAACACAAGCATCCAATCTTAAGGATCTACAGATTTCGGACTTGGGGCTTGTCTATAGACTGAATCTTGGAGATAGGTGACACACAAGGAAGATAACTCTTTCATAACCCTTAAATATAACTAAACGAGTTATCTCCGCTGGTGTTATAAGACATACGAAAATCGAATTATTTTGTTCAATTTTTTTAGAAAACGCCGAATTTTGTACTCGTTCTGCTACTCTTCGTACTGAGGGTATACAAATATTGAAATATTTACCGGCTTCATTCATATATTGGAATATTTTTTCTTCGTTAGTTACTGTATTAAATGATTTTATAGGCCTCGCTTTTTCGAGTATTTTCCAGTCTTTCCTCGTTTTAAATTCTCACTTTGTGAAATAGCCTGTAGATTTGATAAAGAATTATTCTGAGAATCGGAATCAATATGATCGATATCAAAACCATCCCTGATTATTCCATTAAACACCTCGAAGACGAATCTGTGACAATAATATTTTTTCTTCCCAGCAATAAACATCAAATATCCTTTATTAGTCACAAAACCAACTGGCTTCTTCAATCTGCGGTTTATGATATTACCATCACGGGACGCTTCATAATTAACAAGCACAAGGTAAGGTCTAAAGTCTTGGCTCATTTGTATAATAATACTATTTGTCTAATTTAGTATTTGCTTTAATTATAAATCTCTGTATATAATCTTGAGGGGTCTTTATGATTTTGTCATCGTTGGGGTCAATGACGGTATTTTTATTCGTTTGTCATAATAGCGTTTTAGTTCCCTGTATCGTTTACCGCCTCAACTGAGACATAATTGCGATTTTCCTCTTACCCCACCCCACATCGGAGGCACGGGAGGGGGCCAAGGGAACCGTTGCGAACGCTTTGTAAATGATACCCACAGAATTCGCTTCTGCATGATTTGTTACACGGGGTTGTTGATCCAATCATAAGCCATTTGCAGTGATTCATTATATATAAATTCCTAATTTAAATACTTGTTTTAATTATATGACTGAGGAATTCGAGAGATTATCAGCAATTAAGCCCTACAAAAATATTAAATTCAATCTCGATAGAACCCTCAAAGATGTGACAAAATGGGAAATAAATGATAACAGCTTGATAAAAAAATTTGTGACTGTGCTGTTGAATTTAAGCGCGATGGAGCATCTCATAGCTGATCAACATTTCGAATTGATGGTGTTGTTGATGCCACTATGAACGGCGAAAACGCAGCTACGATAATATCACAACTTGACAACAAAAGTATTTTTTTAGAGTGAAATTCATTATCTGTGTAGAATCAGGCGGTTGGATTATACGAGACAAATTTGAACCAATTCTCAAAGACAAGAAAACAGTCGTTGTTAGCCATGATTCTAAGCCGGGTCTGTTAACTGGAATTGACAAACCATACTATGAACGAGCATATCCTGAAACAGCAGTTGTTTATAGTATATATCCGTTAAATGAAAAACCTGATATAGGAAAACTAAAACCAATGAAATACTCGTCGCCGGCGACCTCGTCGCTGAATTGTGTAGCAGAACGAATAGAACACTTCACAAATGCGTTGCGCGTGGAAATAAATTGACCGATCTAAGACGCAAAAAAATAAATGACTGGGAATTAATAGTTAGGAAGAACGGAGCAACTATTAGCTATATAGCGAAATTAGAAACATCACTGAGATTTCCAATAACCGTTATAACGATAACCGGAAAAGTATTATATGAATCAAAATATAATAAAAATGGAGCCCCAATTAAAATTATTGATCATAACGAACACGCATGGACGTCCGCGGTCACAATATTTCCACGGAACAGAGCAATAAAGTATATACCCGAGGAATTCTTGGGAGAAGAATTTTCCAGGGATGGTTTTCTCGTTGAAGAGAAACTATTCGATGCTATTGCGCATTTGAGTAAAAACGACCCTGTGTCAGTGTGGTTACTTCGCAGCGCTGAAAATCAAATGGATATTTTTGATCAGTTTGTAAGACCAAATGGTGAATTATACCGCACTGAAGCGTTTCACAACAAGATGAAAAAAACTGCTAGTGGGTTTTTAACGATGAGCGACGAAGCCACCGATGAACAATTATTGACAAACTGTTTTACAATTCCATCTGTTGCAGCTCATTTTGCAAGAAAGTAAAACACATGGAAACCAACACGAACTGAATTCTTGCCAGATATTGAGGCTAGTTGCCTCGAATTTAATCATGGCGGTTTATACAATAACAAATACGACCGTGAAAGTATCATTTTAGTTGATATGGTTGCTTGTTATCCAGCGAGTTTTCTTGGTTATGGAGAGTGTACTGAGTATTTTAAACAATTTGCACACCCTGTACATGAAATGACTCGTGTTGCGATTAATGGACCACTGCCTGATTTTGATTTAACCGGTTTTGCTCGTGTAGAATCATTTGACTTCATCGCGCTTGTTATATTTGGATTGGTAGACACATGTCTGAAAAGAAGTGGCTACCAATAGCGTTATTACGGTTCATGATTGATACAAAAATGTTAATTTCGTTGACAGTCAGTGAAGCAATTATATCATATCGGAAACAAACTAATGTATGGTTACCAGAACCAGAAAGTCTTGATAGTATAATTGACGAATCCAGAAAACATATTCAGGCAGATGAAATATATATCACTGAGTGGTCCAAACGGGTATTTAATCAACGAAACAGTGAAGCAAGGATCTCGGCAGAAGAATAATTGGAAAGTTCACTCAGGGTGGCAAATGTGACTATAAAAGATATTCTTCACGGTTGATTATAGATAAAACCGAATATGACTTTTATAATTGCAGATGCAGTATCTAAAAACATATATGTGGATCGCAAGGACGCTTTGTTCTCCGATGGAACAAAATTGGGTACAATTGTTACTTACAGCGACGGTTTCAGTTCTCCGTATACACATTTGAGGTCGTCTATGCTGTGATTTGCTTGTATCAATTTATTTTCAATGATAAATAGATTTCCTGACACTGCAGTTAGAGTTGCAGTTGATTCATTTTATATTGACAAAAAGTACATCAACGAGGTGAATAAATTTACTAGCGGTAACAAAGCTACTGGTGGCGAGCACTGGGGTACATGGAGAATTAAAAAGGAAACTCTGCGTGATTATTCTGAATCAGCAGACGTTGAGATTAAAAACAGTTACTTACAAGGAAATAATTTATCAGAACGTTCTAATGTACCACCGATATCAGATCCGATTTGTAGATATAAAACAGTTTATTTAAACGGCTGTGGCGGATCGGGAAAGACGACTCGGGCAATTGAATTATATCGAGGGAAAAATCCTACGGATTTCACAAATATGATTGTGCTGACACCAACCCATAGATTAGCGCGAGAAATAAAACAACTAAACGTCGACGATTGCACTTACCACAGCTTTTAACGATAAAAGGGTGATGAATGGACCCCTGAAAGAATGGGTGAGAAATTTATCCCTGGGGTTATTATTTGGGATGAGATATGTACGGTTTCGGTAGATGTATTAAAAATGTTTTTTGATTGGTTACTGCGCTCGAATACGAAAGTGATAATTTGCGGCGATCATGGCCAATCACCACCATTTGTCGGTTTATCCCCGCATGATTGGTTGAAAGGGTTTGTTGACTATTATGAAGAAATTGATACTGACTATAGAGCACTTGATGAACAATTGCGTGAGGTCAAGAAATTATATAGATTACAACCGGATAGAATCCAATGTGAAATAATCAGAGAAATAATTCCTGAAACTCCCGTGGAGGAATTTTGGGAAGCATGGAGACCAAATGATTTTGTAATGGCAAGTAGAAAGATAGTCAGAGACACACTTCAGAAAAGTTGTTTGAATTACACAAAGAAAATTTCTAACACTTCGAACACAGCTGTGTTATAGACCCTCGGATACACGAAAGCATTTTGAAGTTGAAATTCCAGGACGCCTGACAGAGTCAGGAACAGAAAAACAAACACTAGTGTTAAATGATATTGTGCAGGTTGCTATCAGTGCTGTCGAAGACGCATTGCGTGCTGATAAATCGCCATGGACGCTAGGTTACGTAACGAAGATACATTCCTCGCAGGGATTAACTATATCGGATACAATTGTTTGGATAGTCGATAATCGCATTGAGTGGTCACATTTAGTCTATCTTGCAGTATCCAGAGTACGGCGAATAAATCAACTTCGAAAAATTGTCCTAACAGAGTCAGGAAATGATGACACAACAATGGATGATATTGATGTTAAAATCATTAATTAAAAAACTCTCCGGTTACAAACAACAAAACAAAAGAACCCAACGAGAATTTGATATTGATGCCGAATTAATAATCGCGTTGAAGCAACAACAGAATAATCACTGCGCGAGTTGCAACTGTATAATGCGTTGGCAGTATTCGGATAAAGATCCTCGCCAATTTACCGTAGACAGAAAAAATAACAGTCTCGGTCATATCAGAAACAATGTGATGTTGTCTTGTCTTGAGTGCAATAGACGCAACGGCGCTAGTTAAGACAACGCAGCGGTAATTGAGTATCGTCAGGAATCACTTGTAGTTGTTCGGGTGTAAACCCTCGCTGAGGGGCGGTTGAATCCAATATATAGATTGGTGGTCTATCAGTTGATCGTGTTATAGTAGATATTTTATGCGTAGTAACACTCCAGTAGCCCTTTTTTACCACCTTCAAGCTCTCCTGGTTCATATAAATATCTCACGATGACATTGCCAAGAATTGGCTGAGAAACGCAAGCGTTTCGTGGTTGTGGTATATACTTTTTTTTATTGAGTTGTTAGGTTTCATATTAATTGCTCTGGTAATCTCGTTATTTAGCGCTGCAGCTACCCCTCGTAACCTTTTGACCCATTCACGAGATCTTTTTTTTTTTGATGAATTTTTTTGCGTATTGATATCCAAATAACCGCTCAGCAAGAGTCCGATTGAATCGTTCAACAATTGCCTGATCGCGATGTAGTGCAGTATGTCCTCGTCGTATTGTGACATTGTGATGTTTCAGTGTAGATGCAACCACCCCCTGAAATTCCTTGCCAGGATCAACTTGTAATAGATTTGGCCAGCATAGAGGGCATCGTCGATAAATCCTTTCAAATGCAGAAGCTACTTCAGTGGCCGACATTGATTTTAACGGCTCTGCTTGTTTGTATCGACTCGCAACATCAACAACGGTTAGCGCATATTTATAGCCGTAGTCATGTGGCAAAAATAATAAATCAGCTTGATGAACTTCATTGGGTCCAGTAACATCAAAATGCGAGAAATCGATTTGTTTAGGACGCGGTAGATAAATTTGCCATATAGCCTGTTTGGATAACCAATTAGCCGCAGTGGCCTTTTTCACTTTTGCGGCGTTGGCGAGTTTATTGATTGCAGCGAATACCCCTCCAGTATCCTCTCGGAGAATAATAAATAGATTCCATGTTATTAATTACCAGCGCCCATCATCAATTTGCCTTTCATAGCTGATTTTACCAGCCACGAAACCAACTTTTCTTTGAAGGATTCATCAGGAATAGCATTGAACGCATGAATTAAATTTACATCCGCGAGATGTCTGTGTTGCAAATTGCTACTTTTATAATCAACATCATGAGTATGACACGCCTTATCAATAGCGTTTATCGGATACTCACCGCGTCGGGGCTGATTTTCATCATCAAGTCTGATATCTAATCGTGTTCCTGGGCCGCAGTAGCTATATCCTGGAAGGTGCTTTTCTTCTGGATGCTTTGCCCACGGTGTTCCAGGGAGTTTTGCTAACTTGGCTGCAATATCACCTCCTCGTTTTTTTTATAAAACATCTCCAGATTTCATAGAAACAAATCTAAACTTTTTTATACCACATGTTGCACATCTACCAGTAAGTGCTGATCTGTTATTGCTAGCTGTAATCGTCGTCACATCATTTGTGCTAGTACGCGTTTTACACTTCACACAATATAGATCCATAATTTATGTATAGAGATATGAATGTAATTGATATGGACTTCAATCAATTTCGAAATTTCTTTAGTCATGCTCAGTCGGTCCCACACGGATTTATAACAATAAGTTTGCATGACCCTCGAACACGATATCATATCAGACTTGATCAAATATTCGGTTGAAATAATTTGTTAACCCACGGGGGCGACAGCGACATGACGTCATTTTTTTTTTGCTGGAAAATCCATTAGGATTTCACTGAAGCGTTAATTTGCCGAAAGGACAGTATTTGTAGGAAGCCTTGGATTAGCAAATGGACGCCTGGAAAAAGTTGTAGGATTCGCCCCTCTGCGGCTGGAATGTAGGTTAAGACCTCACAACAGGCGGTATTACAACAAATCGATGTAAGGCGCGTCGCAGCGGGCAAATGCCCATTCATTTCCCTTAAACGTGTAAGTTTTAAAACGCTTCAGCATGATATCATTAGCTTGACCAGTCTGCAGTTTAAGTGTTCAAACGTCTAACCGTAAGATTTGAAACAAGAAAATTAGAAAGCAATTCCTTGTCGCTTGACACTTCGTCGTTGTAATATTTAAAGTTATTGTGAATGAATATACCAGTAGGTATGTCGCATTGTGTATTGATTACAGTTTATTTGAACGAGAGTACTTGTCGAAAACCTCAAGGTCAATAATAACAATAGGCTCATGTTGCTTCCAAAAAATGGCATGGATTTAGATATTACACTCCTGTTGACGTCAATGGTTTGGGCAAATTACAGAAGGTTCAGCAAACTGAGCAAGGTATGTCATAAATGCAAATGGTATGAAGGGTTTAAATCATTTTCAGCAAGATTGGAGTTGCGCAGGTAAATATTTGAAGATATGGTGTAATTCATATTGGATTGGAAGCTATTTTAGTTAGTTTATACATCTTTTGTTTTCAAGATCACAAATATGTATCCTAACCAGAAGGGTCAGAGGCAATATTTAAAATTGAAGTTTATCTCTATTATAAACTTAATTAATTAAGAAACATGCGAGCAAGTAGTGTGGTTGTGGAAAAGTAAAGACAGGTAACTTATAATGAAATGAGACAGATAATGAAAAGAAAAGAGAAGAGGGATAGTGTTATGAGTGGTAAGGTACTCACACGTTTCAACTGCAGTCATAATAGACTAAATATAATAATATGTTTGTAATTTGTTCATGTGAAATAACAAATTACTGCATTTTCTTCCGTAATACAATGTTTATGTTCTGTTGTGTAACATTTGTTGCCAACTAAAAGTGTAACAATGTTAATATTAATATTCATTACTGATAATATATATTATCTCTTTTCTTGATTTTCTGAACAGCCTGCATTCAAAAAGAAAATGATAGTCTCTTTAATGCTTTTAGAATCCTCAAGTACAGGAAGGTTCCGCGATAAGAGTGATTAAAAAAAAATCATAATTGATTACTAAAGTTGTCAAGTAGGAGTAGATCACCCTTTGAAACATTATAAACTATGGTTGAACACATTTTCTGAACTGTTGATTCTCTTGGCACTTAGTTTCCAGATCACTTTTGAATCGTCTGGATCAATATTATATGACAGCATAATGTTGTTTGATTAGCTCCCTTGCAATTATGCTGAGTCGTCTGTCGAAAACTAGATTACGGTCTTCTTTGGCCATTACTTGTACACCGCGGACCTATCATTCTAGTGCTGTGTACAATCTTGCATACGAAGAAAATGAAATTTCTTTCCAGATGCATAAAAACATTCTTGTTTGTTTGTTTACTTGAATTTTAACGGCGCACCAGCACTTTTAGGCTATTTAGCGCCATACAATACGTTACATGTTCAAAAACAAGAAAGGTTAAACATCGACCAGCGATATATATAAAACAAACAATAGTTAAATATAAAATGGTAAGATGTTGGTAACAGGAAAATGTGAAGCTTCCCAATCAACGGGAGATGTAAATGGTGTTATGTTGATGATAAGATGTTGTCAATAAAAGGTGATATTTGCATTAGATAAAAATATTCTACGTGATGGTACACAAGTTATAGTTTAAAATAGAGATTTACTTCCTTTAGGAAATCTAAAATACAAGTGGTTTGTATTGTATCAAAAAGTTCCTTCATGTCATGTACATTATAGTATTTAACACGCGTAGGTTGCAGGTCGGAACACTCGGTCATAAAGTGTTTAACAGTGAATGGCTCATTGCAAGAAAAGCACTCTGGTGGATCTTCACCTTTTAGTATGTGGGAGTGGGTAATGTATGTATGACCGATTCTGATTCTTGCAATGACAACCTCCTCCCTGCGGATAGTTCTATAGGAAGGAGTCCATTCTCCCAGGGTTGGTTTGATGGCATGAAGTTTGTTATTGACTGCATCATCCCATGACGCCTGCCACTTCTGACGTAGGTACTTTTTGATACAAGGTTTAAAATCAGTAAAAGGTAATTTAAAATCCGATGGTTCTTGGGATAGAGCCATCTTAGCAGCCCGGTCTGCTTCTTCATTACCTTTAATACCAATATGGCTAGGTAGCCAACAGTATACTATGTTGTAGGACTTACTAAGCTCAGAGTTTTTGACGAGAATATCGACTAGCAATGGATTATCCAGTTTTCTATGGTGTAGCGACTGAAGTACTGACAGAGAGTCACAGAAAATAATGCTATTTAAAATGCGCTTTTGTTCAATAAATTTCAGAGCAAGATCTATTGCTCTGATTTCCGCTGAAAATATGGACGCATCGTTTGGCAAGCGCACTTTGGTTATGTGCTTGCCACTAACAAAGGCTGCAGCAGCCTTGTAATCAACTTTTGATCCATCAGTAAAAATTTTTGTGTAGTTTTTAAAATCGTTGAGGAGTTCATGATAAGAGTTCTGGAAAACGGCAGGATTCGTCTCAGATTTTCTCCCATCGTGCAACGTAAAAATCACTTTGGGTTGCTTAAGGAGCCAAGGTGGTGTTTCCGAGACAAACGTATTCTGAACTGTAGGGAGATTAATTTTGATAGTGTCAAAACTGGATGATATTCTGATGCCAAATGAAGGTATGGCATTTGGTTTGTTTTCGTACAAAGTTTTGTATTTTGGTTGAAAAACAGCCGAAAAAGCAGGGTTCAGAGGATTTGATCTTAACCTAAGAGCGTACTGTATAGAAAGCATTTCTCTGCGGTGCGATAAGGGTGGTTCATTCGCTTCCGCGAGAAGGCTTTCGCATGGAGATGTCTTGAATGCTCCTAGAGCAAGTCTTATTCCCTGATGATGAATTGGGTCAAGCATTTTCAAATAAGACTTCCTAGCTGAACCATAAACAATGCATCCATAGTCTAGTATAGAACGGATAAATGTTCTATACAAATTGAGGAGGACTTTTTTATCAGCACCCCAGTCAATGTGCGCAATTACTTTTAGTAAATTTAAAGCTTTTAAGCATTTAGCTTTTAAATTCTTGATGTGTGGTATAAAAGTCAGTTTTCTGTCGAAGATAATACCCAAAAACTTCGTTTCCTCAACAACTGGAATAAGTGTTCCGTCCAGCGTGAGTTTAGGGTCATCATGATGTCTTCGCAATTGACAGAAATGCATGCATACTGTTTTCGATTTAGAGAATTTAAAACCATTATTACTGGCCCAATGGTGGATCTTATTGATATTTTGTTGAAGTTGCCTTTCAATTGTATGCATGTGCTTTGATCGATAACAAATTAAAAAATCGTCTACATATAAAGAGCAGTCCACACCGGGAGTTAAGCACTTAGTGATGCTATTGATTTTGATATTAAATAGCGTCACAGATAAAATACTGCCCTGGGGCACACCCATCTCTTGCTGGTGCATATCGGAGATGGTAGCGCCCCCGCGTACTTTGAATTCTCTGTCGGAGAGAAAACTGGAGATGAAAGCGGGCAGACGGCCTTTTAGACCTAGATCGTGCAGGTCATTTAGTATCCCGTACTTCCATGTTGTATCATAGGCCTTTTCTAAATCAAAGAAGACCGCTACTAAATGTTCCTTCTTGATAAATGCATCGCGAATAAATGTTTCCAGTCTAACCAGATGATCGTTAGTACTACGACCAGAACGGAAGCCACTTTGGAAAGGAGAAATTAAATTATTACTTTCCAAGTACCATACAAGCCGAGAATTAATCATTCGTTCCATTTTTTTGCATATGCAGCTTGTCAATGCAATAGGCCGATAGCTGTTAGGATCTTCGTTATCTTTGTCTGGTTTGGGAATCGGTATCACTGTTGCTTCTTTCCAGCTCTTAGGTACATTACCAGCAATCCATAAATCATTAAAGATTTTAAGAAGCAATGTTAGAGAAGATTCTGGGAGGTGTTTCAAGAACTGGTAATGTACTTCGTCAGGCCCAGCGGATGTATCATGGGCCTTGTCTAATGCCTCCCTAAGCTCCAATAAAGAAAACAGCTGGTTATAATTTTCAGTGTTGTTCGATGTAAATTTTAAACGCGACTTTTCTTTTTGAGATTTTAATCTTCTAAAGGCATCTGAATAATTAGATGATGATGAGTTTTTCGAAAAACTATCGGCAAGAATATTTGTTATGTCACGTTTCGAATTGAAATTGATATTGTTTATTTTTAGGTGTCGAATAGAATTGTGTTTCCTTTTTCCATTTATTTTCCGAATAGTATCCCAAACTTGTTTCATTGAGGAACGAGAGTTTAAAGAAGAAATATATTTCTTCCAGGATGCACGCTTACATTCTTTGATTGTGCGTCGAGTTTTAGCCCGGGCAATACGATATTTATTTAAATTTTCGGGCGTTGGACGAGTGTTGAATGTTTTTAATGCTTCTCGGCGTTGTCTAATGGCTTCTTTGCATTCCTTGGTTACCCAAGGTTTTTGCGATCTCTTACTGTTCGTTGAGGACTTGGGAATGGATTCATCTGCAATTGAAATTAGAACGGAGGTAAAATGCTGTATAGGATTAACAGCGTTGAATACTGTATCATTATTTAGTCTAGTTTTACATAATGCTTCAAAAATAGCCCAATCGGCCTTCTTTATATTCCATTGTGGAATTGTATCATCAATTTTAGTGTTATTTTCAAGAGTGATTGGAAAGTGATCACTGCTGTGAAGGTCATCAGCGACCTTCCATTCATAGTCCAAAAGCAGTGAGGGAGAGCAAATTGTCAAATCTATGCATGTGTACGTACCCGTTCCTGGGTGTAAATATGTTGATGAATTAGTGTTATATAGACACAGATTGTGTCTAGAAATGAAATCTTCTATTTTATGGCCTCTGTCGTTTATGTGATTTGATCCCCATAAAATGTTATGGGCATTAAAATCCCCGAGTAAAACGAAGGGCGCGGGAAGTTGTTCAACAAGATTGTCTAATTCCTTTTGTACTAGGTTGGTGTTTGGTGGTAAGTAAATGGAACAAAAAGTAATCACTCGATGTAGAGTGATACTTACAGCAATGGCTTGTAAATTTGTGTTTAAAGGAACGACTCTGTGAGGGGCTCTATTGTTCACAGCAATAGAGACTCCTCCTGAGGCCCTGTCTGCGTTTTGAAAGTACGCATTAAACAGGGAAAAGTTTTTAAAAGTAATTTTATCTGTCTCTTTCAGGAATGTTTCCTGTAAACATAGTACAGCAGGATCGTGTTCATTTAAAAGCAGAAGAATATCATTGTAGTTTATTTTAAGTCCTCGACAATTCCATTGTATGATGGTGTTCTTCATTCTAATGTTATGCTGGAGATTCTGGAACTAGGTTAGACTATTCGCGGTGGAAGCATGTGTTGTTATTTGTCTGGAGGAAGTACGGGAGTATATTTAGTTTTATTAGGTTTGGAGCTACTTTGAGTACACGGAGCAGTTTCTTCTGCATCCATGCTCTCAAAGTCTCCAAACCTGTTGTACAGTTTAATGGGGTCATCTGACCCCTTTTGCTGTTTATTTGTTTGTGCTTTGTGTTTCTGTCTTGGTGATTTTGGTGGTGGATTGTTATTAGTTGTTGTCTGAGTTGATGTTGTGCTTTTCTGTGGCTTATAATTAGGGATGTTGGCACATGTGGTTGAATCGGGCTGATCCGTCTGTGTTTGGGCGTCCTTCGTGCTTTTTGGATTGTGCTTTACGACTGTGGAGAAGGATGGGCCAGGAAGGGATGTTTTTGCCTGGACAAGCTTTCTGGCCTCTGGGTAGGGAATGTTCGAAGTAAACTTTACCCTCTGAATTTCCTTCTCCTGTTTCCATGTATCACAATCTTTGGAACTGGCGTGATGTTCCTTGCCACAGTTGACACAATGCGGAGTTGCTCTACAATCAGCTTCCTGATGAGAGTGTTCTCCGCATCGGCCACATACCTTGGCTCTGGAACATCGATCTTCGTGATGGCCGTATTTTTGACACTTATAGCATCGAAGGGGGTTTGGAATGTAGATCTCGACCTTTACTTGTAAAAACCCAACCTTGACCACTTTGGGCACTGTCGGTTTATTAAAGGTGAGTACAAATGTATTGGTGTCCTGCAGGGCGTTATTACGTTTAATACGTATTCTTCGCACTGCAGTGACACCTTCATGTTTCATCCCTTCGATGATATCTGCGTCGGTGACTCCAGCCAAGTCACGACATCGTATTACGCCTTTGGACGAATTCAGTGTAGTGTGGGCGAATGAGGTCACTGGAATATCAAAGAATGTTTTCATTTTCATGATATTGTCTGTTTGCCCCTTTCGCTCACACTCTACAAGAAGGCAACCCGATTTTAGTTTTTTAACACTTTTTGGTGTGCCAATCGATCCCGTAATGGTTTTCTCGATAATAAATGGAGATAAACCTGAAAGCGGTTTAGCATCATCTTTTGATTGAATAACCATGAAGCGTGGAAATGATTCCACGCCACGTGGTTCTTCATCAGAGTCAGACAGTGGTTTAGTACGTTTATTGGATTTTTTTTCCATGATGGCAAGATTTTAAAATTCAGCACCCGTGCTCCCCACCCACCAAGGAGCCCAACAAGGGGACACTTTTAAAGTGCCAAGGATACACAGATGCCATACTCAGTTGATAAAATTACCTTTGGATGACCCTGAAGTCGCCAATTTCTAGGGTCAGTAAAATTACCCCCCGATTGACCCGTTGAGCCACCGCCTTCTAGGAAGTCTTCTAAGATTTGGAAAAGGGAAAGATATAGGAATAGAATATATGGGCAACGGTGGTAACAAAAGAGATACAAGGAGAAAGCAAAAGGAGGTGAGAGAGTTAATAAAGACTTCCTAGGGCTCGGCGTGACCAGCCGATTTGTCGAGACCGGGCCCATCTCGGCCACCCGTCTAAGAGAAGTAGAGGCCAAAGTAGTGTGTTGCAACTACCAGGATCCTTTCCTCCCCCGACACGGGACGCAACCCACGGCAAACAGGTTGCCTCTACTTAGTCGCCTTTTACGACACGTGGCGAGGCACGTCGGGCCTATTCTACAACCCCGAACCCGCAGGGGGAAAAACATTCTTGAAAATAGGAAAAACCTACAGCAAATCAATGAGAAACAATATAATGCAAATGATTAAATTGTTCGGAATAAACAGTATAGCATATAAAACAAAGCTCATACTTATCACAACACAAAGACTTTCTCATTTACCTCCTTTACCTCAAACAATAAATATCAGCAACACCAACATTAAGACAGTACTCTCACATTGCACCAACATGTCATGAACATATGCAAGACTGCATATCTTGAGCTGAGACGCATCAGCTCCATTCGCAAATATCTTTCAGTTAATGCCGCTATAAAACTTGTGTGTTCATTAGCACTTTCAAGACTGGACTTTTGTAACCCAATTCTGTCTGATTCGTCTCAATATCTACTCCATAAACTTCACAAAGATCAAAATACAGCTGCTCAGATAATCTTTTCAGTACCACGTTCAGCACAAATCCCCGCTGCACTGGACCCTACACCGCGTTTCCATTCGATCCAGAATCAAACATGAAATTTGTTCTCTGTGCTACGTTTCACTGACGGAATCCAGTCCAACATACCTATCTGGCCTCACCCATGTGTACACACCAGCATGATACTTACGCTCCTCTTCTGACATGCAAAATTTCACTATTACAGCTATGAAAACGGAGTCATATGGACAACTTTCTTTTTCATACTAGGGCCCAGCAACATGTTATGAATTGCCCATTGAAATTAGACACAAAGATACAACGATCCCGTTCAAGAGATCTCTTGAAACACACCTTTCTCGAATTCAAGAACAATCCTAATGACCTAATACTGTTTCCTACTTTTTTTCTTTCGTTTTGTGTTGTCAAGTGATTACAGATGTTGTTTGGAGCATCTTAAGATTAGGTGCCATACACAATCCTCATTATTATCAATATTATTATTATTATTATTATTATTATTATTATTATCATTATTTTAATTATTATTATTATTATCATTATTTTAATTATTATTATTATTATTATTATTATTATTATTATTATTATTATTATTATTATTATAGATCTTTGGATTAGTCATAGTTCATATCAGTTAGGTTCGAATTTTACAAAATGCATATAAATGTCACATGAACTAATTATATGTATATACTATTACACATCAATCACGAAATATTACGGTTGACAGATAAAGTAACCCATGTACAGGACTCAAGTTGATTTTACAATTTATTCCATATCGTAGAGAAATTTACTTTAAAAACGTTAAATATTCGACATTGGTTTTCTCTTAACGCATATTCAGTCACGAGAACTAACAATCAATTGAAAACAACGTAAATAATCTCACATAACCTCTCATCCCACGCCTTTCTTATAAAGTCACAATAGTTTTCTCCATTCCCTTATTTGTGACTTTGGCTTCAAGTTGAGATAGATGTCATGTGTTGGGGCAAAATAAACTTTTTTGTATACATATATACAGATGATTGTATTAAATAGTTATTCTTTAATAGAGCTTGTGGTTATATGGGCATAGGTTGGGGCAAGACCTGTGTCCTTTTGTCCCTAAGAAAATGATCACACAGAAAGATAGTCATATTGGCCGAGAACAAAATGTTCTGACCAATCAGAAAGAGATGCTTATATCAGATGAGGTACATCTTTTATGTATGCATGTTATATTTTTGTGTGTTTTACGAAACATATAATTGTATATTTCATTGTTTGAAAAATAACTACACGATGGATTGCTATAAGTAAACTTAGTTACATCGCAATAAGGTGATGTGCTACTTTATGGCAAATATAACGTAAACACATCATTAGTCCTCTTTTGCATGGCATATGTCTACTATCAAGTTTCTGCTTTCCCGTTTTAGATGTTTCGCTCGTAATTAAAGTTTTCGGAAACATAAAACCAGTCCAGAAATCACATAATATGCATTTTGTGTGGATAGCTTCTATTACACTTTAGGAAACAATTTTATCTGCTCAGATACTGGAATGTATGACTGTCTTATTGCAAATAAATTTAGCATTTGCCATCAAATGAGAGGAGATTCTTGCCTGTTGAAAGTCGATTCAATGAAGAGCGATTTCTAACGCTAATCACTCAAAAATGAAAAGAAGATAAACACACATTTGAAAAGTTGTCTTTCGAAATACAACACTAACACATAATTAAACTCTAATAAAGAGACATTTCGTGAAACATAATTTAAACTGGCCGAGAACTCATATATTCGGGCGCATGTAGAAACAAAACAAGTGTCACCGTCAATTCGTACATGCGCGACACCAGTTGGTCATGCTGCGGGAGATAACCTTTAACGATTGCTTATACTATCTTATAGCATTTATTCTAATGGCATCCAAAAAAAGACAAGAGTGCCATACTTGCCATACTAGCAAATAATATTGCATATAATATCCTTCTGTCCACTCTCCTACTCTACTCCACCCCACCCCCCGCGTAAACTTTATCTCTTGTCTGCCAACAGTTGGTATAAATTAAAATGCCCTTTATGTCCAGTAGTAAATTGACTCTGCAGAAAGATATTTTTTTAGTCAAATTGTTCTCAATTTCTAACCTAATATCACTTTCTTTGAAACCTAAATGCATCAGGATAAGTAAATCGTTGCCTAATTATGGATGCTGTTGAAGCTGAAACACACTTAGACACACCCAGACACCCATACACACTTAGACACACACAAAGACACACACACACATACACACACCTATACACACATACACACACACAACTGATGCGACTCTTTATGGAAAACGATGTTTTAGGCTGACTCAGAATGTAAATGAACCGACGGGTATTTAATTTTTTCCATTTTGTTGAGTCAATGTAAAATGGAAGACGCACACTTGTAATTGATCTTCAAACGGTTTTGATATTTTGCCTTATTTGAATCTAGTTATACACACACAGTGCTTCAAGTATGTACTGCAAAAGTAAGGACAGCAGGGAAATGTGTAGTGAAGATAAGTGACTGTTTGTTTATCAGCATACGTGTTGAGGTGTCATTCCAGATTAGAATAACATTCTTCGCTAAGGCTTAAAAAAGCTTTTCTTGAGGTGGAATATGAACGCCTCAGACTACTTTTCGTAACCGGTTTACCTGCATAATTTTAGAGCAAGACCTGCCTTGCTGAATATCTTTGTATAAGCGGATCGAATTACTTTAGCGGTAGAGGTTATGCTTTGTTTTTTGTTTACATTTGTAGATACCACAGAACACACTACAGTTGTCAAGGAAGAGTATTACAGATATCATATATCTGCAAGACCAAAGGATAATATTATATCTGGAAAATATCCATAAAAAAGGTAAGTCGAATCTATCAGATTCCAACCTATCACAAGCGTTTTATTGATTTGTGTTAATCCTAAGTTCTTAAAGTTTGGTTTGCTGTTTTACGGCACATGAACATAAGTAGGTCATTTAGGACGGAGGTAATTTATATAAAATGACTTCGAGTGTGGCTGATTCTATGGTAAAATTGAACCCGCACCCTTTCGGAAGCGAGTCCGGTTCGATAACCAGAGTTATCACATTTTCTCCCTCCATTACAACATGCTGCAAAACGCAACTTACCTCCCCAACTCCGCAGTTGGTTCCATTCAAAATACTTACCATTAAAGATAGTTCGCCTGATAGTAGGTGAACATTTCAGTGCAGTTGTAACAAGGTGTTACAGCTCAGAAACACTTTGATTGATTTTAGGTAAGCACGTTATAATTTAGGAGTTTGTTTGGTTTGTCAGTGTGAAACAGTGTTAATGCATATATGTTATAATTGTCTTGTATAACTCAGCGGGAGCGGCAATACAAGCTCTTATGATAAGACGTTTATACACGAATGGATTGTGTAGTCTTTGTATTGAGACATTTACGTCAAACGATCGTTAGTCAACAAATCAAAACAGGGCTCATCGCATGAAAAGAACTGAGGATCTCTAATCAACAGGACTGCATTTAAAGTGTACTCTTATGCAAAGCGATGTTGTTTAACTAATTCCAAAATCAGCCAAATAATTTTGAACACAAACAAAACATTTTGTAAAGTATCAAAATTGACTACAATAAAAACCAAGATAAATACCGTGTGATGTAGTATATCTTTCAGTACTAAGGCTTAAAAGGCTAAATTATGTTATTTTATGGGTGCTAAAAATTCACTCTAATATTCAACTATGTCGTATGTGGATATATCTCCATAAAACACCCACAATGTCACTAAGTCATGATATAGCAGTCAGTCCTCTTGAGCTGTGACCCTAAGGCGGAAATTCATAGTGAAATGAATAACATAACAAATAGAGAATTAATGCTACTGACAGTAAGTTATTACAACAAGAACCTATCCCCGTTTGTTAAATCCATCAGTTTTGGAAGTAAAACTGAATAACATACAGCACAGACTCCATGAAGTTTTCTCAATATTACCACGCATTATCTATTCTGAAAAAAATAATGTCCAATCTTTAAAGACACAATGGAATTCATCATTAACTGAGTTATATGACGTTATTGTAATCGCCACACAAAATAAAAAAATATCAAAAATAAAGATGGTTTTCAGACGAGGATTATATATTAAATCAAACTTCAAATAATAGGTTTGAATACAATTAGAAGTATTTATAGTAATACATGTTTGTTATGAAATAATGATGTAGTGACATTATCATATCTTTTCTGGTAATGTTCAAAACAGAATTAATTATTCAAGTTGTATTGATGAAATGTAACTGCAACGATCTGCAGAGTTTCTGGTTGTGTAAAATAGTTAATCCAGAACATCAATAATCAAAGATAAGCAGGTTATACATTGATCTTATTACTGTTTCAGCTGAAACTGTGCGTCAACATATGTAAATGTATATCTGACCCAATTAACACATTTACTTTTCAATCAATCTGGAAAACATTCAGCATATAACCACTGAAAATGAGATTCGATTTACAAAGATGGTAATTTTATATCTGAATGAATGAGAGAATGGAAAGATCAATGTTGTAATTTCTCCGGACGTATGTATGCCTAAACGTTCGTGTGATGAAAGCATCAATCAATTTAAGTAATAATAATAGATGGATTGTAATATTTATACCTGTTTAATTTATTACCTGCCAGATGCACGTGTTGATACATAGATACATGAGTATGAAACATGTGTCTTATGAAACACCTATACTCTATTTTCTTTTACTTCAGACAGAATTACATAATTAGATGTTCACTTATAGAGTACATAAGACTTGTGTATCTGTAGTAAATGAGTTTTCAGTCAAACAATAATAACGAACATGAACACGTGAAGTGGAAAGTAAACAAAGAATGAAGTTAAAGAAAACTGACAAACCGTTTGAACAATGTTATCACCGTTTTTCGTTTTAGTTATAGCTGTAGTTGTGGAGTTGTTTAGATTGCAACTAGACTCGGTTACTAGATTCAGCAATGACCAACAATACGGTCGGCACTTGCGTAATTTTTTATTTTTTTATTTATACTTTCAACGGCGGCGGAGAAAACACAGATTTTATATTTGTTTTTATTTTGCAGAGATCCCTAACTATGGATTTTAATATAATAATTGAAGAACCTCCAACCAGAGAAACAATGCCACTTTTTCCAGGCAAAAAGTTCCATATTTTCGTCTCGTACGGAGATGTTTCTAGAGATAAGCTTTGGGTAAAGAAAGTTATCAGAAAATTGGAGGCAGAGTACGGTTATATATGTTGTGATCAAGTGACATATGTTTTGCCAGACACAAATGTAATTGACAATATAAAATATGGCGTGAAGAACTCGGAAAAAGTAGTCGTAGTATTCTCAAAAGAAGCCATTGGTAGTCAACATGTTTCACGGAAGGCAATTTCAGCCTATATAGAGGGCTTCGAGACACGGAAAAACATACTAATTCCTGTTTTGCTGGATGACTGTGATGTTCCTGAGGAATTTATGCATCTGACTTATATTGATGCCAGAGAAGGCGTTGAGGAGACAAGTTGGTGGCCCAAACTAATACAGTCGATACAATCTACAGGTGAGTTATTTTAAGATAGGAAACGAGCATAATCATCTGGTGGACGGGTCCTGTGCATAGTGACTAATTAAATTGAATATAATGTAACATACCAATACGGTTTTCCCAACTCCGCTATCTTGCTCTGCATCTCGCTCGTTCGATGTCTTTAGACAATATAAGAAATGTAAAATATATTAATTCGACAGCGCGCCGCTAGGTTTAATATCTTCAATGAAACGTTATAATGGACACAGTACTGATTGGTATTAGGTTTATTAGAGCTTTTATGTATTGGTATGTATTCTTTATTTAATTTCTTTTTGATTTAATGTAATTGTTTGTTTATTAGTAATAATTTGTATTTCTTCTGTTACATGCTATTGAAATGTAACTGTATTTACTGGATTGGTATTGTTCAGTTATGAATGGATTTTTGTTGTTGTTGCTGTTGACGTAAACAACCTTATAGTGACAGTGTGTCAAATGATGACAGTTTCTGACATGAGTGATAATTTTTGTTAAACAACTTTCTTTTTTGTAAAATTCTTTATCAGAGTAAGATTACAATTGGATTAGATGCCATACTGGGAATATGGAATAAATAACATGTATCAATTAGGTTTCTCCAGATGACTTATTCACATCCGGGAATCTGTTTTACGTTGTAGCTAGATTTATTATTGATGTTATGGGAATGTGCCTGAACAAATGAGAAGTTAAAGTGTTTTATATTCTGAACAGATTTTGGGCTCATTATTTTTTTTTAATTCAAAATATTTAGATTTCAAGAGATTATTTTTTTCTTCTGGATATACTAGTACTCTTAATGAACTCTTAGACAAGGACATTTTCGAACTTTACACATAATTCAAAGACTGGAATAATATTTTTGTGACTCAACAAAGAACTGTTGACACATCAGTACGACGCTGACCACATCATACGTCATTGCCTTCCATTTTTGTTTTCATCGGGATTCAAAATCAGTTTCATTAGGACTTTACATTACTAGGACATTCATTTTTTAATTCTTGGATTATTGTTGGATTAGTTTTAGATTCGATTTGAAAAGTAAGATTTTTTCTCATTTTGTACTTGTTTTTCTAGGGGGAAAATCTTTGTTAAATTGTACAAAGTTTATTGTTTCTTTTCACTTTACTCTTGTTATTTTTGTAAGAGTCTAAACACATAGCATATTGCAGTCAAATAATCACCAAACTTTTTCAAAACGCTTCAGCTTCAGCATACACATATTACTCTAACCGTAGTTCCTGTTTATGTTTTGATTATCTCACTCTCCAAGATGATGTGATATGGAGTGAAGCGTCCGTCAAATATCGTCTTTAACTATGCTAGTAAATAGGTAATTATATAGTAAGCAAGATAATATATAGATAATTTACTGTTTGGATCTAAAGCCTGTTGACCAAGACGTATATCATTTGATTCTAGAACAAAATATTTGCAGTTTAATTGTTGTCATAGATGAGATATTTGTTTCTTTCGAAACAGATCTCTCTCTCTCTCTCTCTCTCTCTCTCTCTCTCTCTCTCTCTCTCTCTCTCTCTCTCTCGTCGATTCTTCAGTGATATGAAAAATGTACCAATTTTAGTCATTTTAGCTATTGATATATAATTTCTAATCTGTCACCAGAGTGGTCTTAACACTGTCGTCTGCGCGTTTCATGCTTAACGGAGTTTCCAAATTCTCTCGGTGCTAAATTGCGTACATTTATCATATTCTGTAAGTGCTTCATCAAAAAGGTTGTGAGCTGTGAGTTATATTACTTTGAACACGTGTATATAGAAATTATACCTCTTGTTAAATCAACGCGAAAGGAAAATTGGTAGATGTTATTCGTTGCCTTTGTAATATTATAATTAGACTACGTAGTATTTACCTTATACGTAGATACTTGTGGAGTCATGCATCCAGCCCTTTGCCTTTTTATACTGAAAATATTTGTTTGTATAAAATGCGCAGACGAGACAGCTGCTTTTGTGTTATAGCCCCGTGGTTGTTGTTTTCTTGTTTAACGCCATTTTTCAGCTTCTACATCGCGGTCAGTATAAATGGTGGTGGAAGAAACGGGAAAATCCTTGCAAGAACCACCAACCAAAGAGAAGCTACTTGCAAGCTTTCTCGCGTACCCACACTGCCTGAGCCAGATAATCCAACTCTCGCAGACAATGATTCGTAACGGTGAGCGCTTTAGACCACTCAGTTACTCGAGACTCCAAGTCCTTTGGTCATAATCAGGTTTGAAATGTTAAATCAGTTGCTGAACTAAACTATGTGCATTTATGCTTCAGACAGTCGGGAATTTTCTTCCATCTTCATATAAGTGTCATTTCCACAAGATACGAAATATTTGCCTTAGAAAATAGTTGGGCAATCTTATAAGTTAACATGGCCGCTTAAAATATGATCTTTATGGGATGTGTTCTTACGTATGTAGAAGAGGGGTGCAATTTATTGTCACAAAGAAAGTGAATGAAAACACAGAGTTCTGTATTATTACCGTCTTTATGAGATTGTAAAATTAGATGTTCGTACACTAGCCCACTCTTTACGACATTGATAGAGTCAAAAGGTAGATAGAGTGTGAATGACATAATTCGCTAGGTCAGTCGTGCAAATGTTACAAAGTCAAAGTATATGGGTACATAATTAAAACAAAGACAAACGTTGTGTTTGATGCTGGTCACTGTTATGACTATGTATTGAACATATTGATAATCGTGAACCAAACATCTGCTATGCGTTTACTGCATAACAAAACTATATGGACAAAGTCTATAGAGTAAACGTGCTACGAAATTGAAGCACGAGGCATTGTATATAATACAGAAATGTTTCGAGCCTGCAACCGCCGTAAACAGAAATACAGCAATGGAGCTTGCTGCTATCCTTGCAGTCACAAATAGGTGGGTGGGGAAAGAACAAAAAAATGACCAGTATCAACGAAAAGAAAAATCAATGTTGATTAATACTAAACCGACAAACTCTCAAGTTTATGGACAGTTTTCATATTGTAGGAAAGAGAAGTACTAACGACTAGATATTTTTGCACATAGGGCAGAGTGAACCTGCTGCAAGCGAGAATCCACTGCTCTATTGTGAATTGGACATTCCTAATGTTTGGGACGATGCTAAGTACTGTGCTTATCTACCCAATCACACCTCCCATCATGTACTTAGCGAGCGTAAATAGTTTTTAAATGATAACAAAAAAAAAAAAAATGGTCACTTACTTTTGCCATTTTCTGGGTAATAGGCTAAGTGATGAGCTTTGTTCGGAAAAGGTGTCTGTGAAATGGTTCGAAATTATTAGCATGCAAGAGCTTAGTATTGCACACATAGTTAATAAGCAAATTGAAGGTGAATTTGTACAAATAATTTTCTCTCAATCTAAAGGAATGAAATATATTTGTCTAGGACAGTTGCACGTGAATCTGTTATATTAAGATCATTTTTGTCTTCTGAGTTAGTCAGTTTAATTTGTTTTTGTTTTGTCTTTACATGGTATACAAATATTGTTTTGCATAATTATGTTAGATATATATTAAACGTATCTTTCAATTTTTAAGACACACTGTCATAGTATTAAACAGCATCCCGTTCGATCGAGTATTCTTATTTTACCGATGCCTTTTGAACAAGCATTTTTTTGGTATATATCTAAGGTATCTTGAGTTTTGATTGAATGATCAATAACGACAGAAACACAAAGGTAGACAAAGAAATTAATTATACTGTATCAGGTCTCGGCACTTTTAGTTCAACTTCAATGTAATTGTTTAATACGTGTACCAGAACAACTTTAACAAGCTGTTTGTGTTTTTCTCTTTAATCGGGGACCATTCTCGAGTGCCATTATTTTTATGAGAAATAGATGTTTCCGGTTCATTTTGCAATTTTCATTATCACTTGTTTGCTAAGTTAAGAAGATAAACAAATATTATATTTTCTTATTAAATAGCGGGCAAAGAATTTGCTATAACTCAACTTTGTTCGATTGAAAGGAAATACAACTTCCTTCAAAACAGTATGCAGGAAACTTCCAAGGATATGCCAGCTAAATTGCAACCACAAGCATTTGGGGTAAGTGTTTTTGGAAATAATAAATTGGTTTGAGAAAAACGTATCTTAAGAGCAATCTTACCTAACTTATAAAGACGCGTTAAGAAGTATGTCTTGCTTTAATTGGCTTTAATGAACTAGAACGATGTATTGAGGCAACGCTCGTACATCGGAAACTTGTGTATTATCCGAAAAGGTTTTCGCAAGTGTATGAAAACAGAAAGAAAAATCTTCCAGCTAGTTTAAAGTTACATTATTTTGGCCCAGATACAATTATGACTTTTGATTCAACCTTTGATATTAACAATTAATTAAATGAACTCAAACATCATTACGCGTTACAATATAATAGCCAACAAGAACAATAACAGCAATACTACTACTACTACTACTACTACTACTACTACTACTACTAATAATAATAATAATAATAATAATAATAATATAAATAACAATAATAATATAATCTGAGATACAATCATCTTTGTGTATGGCGCACTTTTGTTCCCTCTCTTCATTCATTCCAATAATTTATAGCCACTCTCCCCATCCCCAGTAATAACCCTGGCTTGTACTTCTGAATGGTCAAAACACAACTTATCTGCATTTCCTTTCAACCCATACATCTATCCCCTGTCTTTTATTGTTTGATTTACTATGTTTCGCATATTTTTCCATGTTGGTACTGTTTACTTTCATACTAGTACAACGAAAGAGGCAAGCTAAGATTAAATACGATGAAATAGCTAACTTCTTTGATTATTAAATGGCATAACTAGTGATTTAACAAACTAAATTCAACATCTAATTTGGGGATTGTTTTCAGTTGAGGCGTTATCAAATAGCTCATAGGTCTGTTTGACTCATAGTTAATCTTCAACGTTCTCTAACTCATTTCATTCAAATCCTATTGCCTTCTTTGTATTTCTATCTGCAATAGATTTGTTCAGCTCCTGATTGTACTCTAAGGTAGAGATGCAGGTACTGTTACAGAAAAAAATATAGTTTTGGCTTCGATAAATTTAAATCTTTTTTCCATCTATGACGTATCCATTTCCTTCACTACTTAAATTATAAAAGACACACACACTATGTCTTTACGATTTGGAAATAAATCAGTGTTAAAATAATGAATATTAAAATGATAGACTATAGACAGTAGCTAAGTTCTTTCAAGCAAACTTCGAATAGGGTAATAATTTTCAGACTGAAGAGCAGCGATTAATTAATGATCCTGTAAAATCTGTAAGATTTTAGAGACCCACTATCTCCAACTACTTAATACTAACACTTTAAATATACGTGTGTGTGTGTGTGTGTGTGTGTGTGTGTGTGTGTGTGTGTCAGATTGTGTATGTGTGTGTGTCTACGATTCTGACGCTTTAATCTAAGTAACATAAGAGTGAGAGCAAAACAGGCTTTGTAAAACTCAATAAATAATGTATTTCAATCGACTATTACGAGAAAAGTTAAACTTACATTATAATATGGAAATGCAATCTTACTACGTCCTAAAGTTCTAGAACAAGTCCAAATTCACAGCAATGTATCCAATAAGTGTTTTTAATCCTGACGTGTATGCACACCTTGATATTTGTCTAAGGGACAATGAGGAAACAACAGTGCATTTATGAAAACCAATGTTTGGGTTACAATTTAATTATTCTTTTGAGTCATCAGTTATTGTCTTATGATCAACATAAGTGTTTGGATACATGGTTATACAATATTTTGTGCGTATAAATTGTTCTTATAAAATCAAGTAAACATTATCCAAATGGAATTATAATTTTATTTAAAGAGTACAACATTTACGTTTTGATTTGAAAAGGGAAATTGAAGAAAACGTTCAGATACAAAACAAAATTTTTTTTAAAGTGTGGGGAAAATTAGTATTAGGTGAAAGAATACAACAACGTTTCAAAGGAAAGTTGTAACAATATCAGAAACTACAATGACAATATCGATAGTTGCATGAAGCTCTATTATTCCAACTACATCAGCACCTCCTCTTATCACATCTCTACCAAGTCCAGTTCCACCTCAGATTCTACCTACTTCCCCAACTTTACTTACCATACTCTAAATTAATCATTGTTATATGTTCAAAATATTGTTGAAAAAATAGAATAACTCTCTCTTTGATGTGGCCAGGAGATCAGCAGGATTATTATAAGTGGGTGATAGTACTTCTGGCTGATAGTTCATTAGTACTGGACATATTGCTTAATTTATTTTATGGACACCTTGTGAAAATTGTTTTTGTCATTAGTATATTCTTACGCGAACTTCTGACAACATGTACTCGTACCATCTGTCTGAGTTATACATTCATTGAAGGAGTCTATGGTTCTTCTCAAAAGAATATTAACGTTTCCATTAAAAAATAAAAAAACCATACTGTCTCCAACAACTACAAGTAACAAAATCAATGCTTCTTCATTTAGTTCATGAATAAATATTGTTCTCATTTCTAATTTGGACTTCGTTAACACTTTGTAATTGCTTTGTCTTTGAACATAGATAGTCAAACTATTGTTGCCATTGTACTCCTTCTCTACACTTTATGTTCATGTTTATCTTCTACAAACGTTTGTCCAACTCTTACGAGTTGTTAATAGTCTTTGGAATAACCCCCATGGTTGCATCTGTACTGATGTATGATTGATCCCTGTTTAAACGAGGCAGCGGATGTATGTACAGTATTGTTATATCTAACGATATTAAATACTGTCACTGCCATTATGCTAGGTAACGAACTGATACAGTTACCTCAGCTGCAATAAAATGCAAAATATTCATCAGGTTCATAAAATATCTGATACTGTCGAAATGGACTGCGTTATAGATATTTTGTTGTTATATGTGGACACCCTATATGTAGAATATAAGTTATATTAAGCTTTGATTCATTCATCTATCAGGTCATTATTCCTTCCCGAGTAATTATGTCCAGCCTGTTGCTTTTCTGTTACTGATTATATATCACCTTAATAGGGAAGAGTGTTAGCATTGAGGTATATCACGTTAGTATGTCAGTGTTCAGTGTTCAAATGTAACGTATATAGTGTTTCTCAGGCCAAAAAGATGGTCTTCTAACACAACAGTGCATTTTATTTTTAATATAAGGGTCTGGAAGGTCTACTGGAGAGGATGTAGTTAGAAGTGGTGTACAATTGGTCCTTGACATTAGTTTGTTAGTAATCTCGAAGAGCTCTTTGCATCTGGAACTTTCCGTGATCGTAGCACTTTATTTGGATAATTTGGCTAAATGGACTATGTTTATGAAGTTCTTCTTATTGGATTCATAGATTTGTTTATGAATAGTGACTTTGGTGGAAAGTCAAAGCCTCACCGCTTTACGGCGGTCTCTTTTAGCAGTGCTAATATGGTCCCTAACACAGCTATGCCATTGAGAACACCTTTGAATTGATACTCTGATGATAATTTGGTGGCTGTGGCATGTTTTTCAAGCAATTAACACAAGCAGTCATTGAGTTGTTCTGCTGTTTGAAGCAAGTACGTTGTTAGGTTTGCTGGGATGGCATGCATTAGTTTGGTTCTTTTTGTGATAACGGAGGTTTCTCTTCGTATCAAGTAAAAGTGGATGGTTAGAGACCGATACGTAGAGAAGGCATATAATGCAGAGATGATCGGATGCGAAATCGTGGGATAGAAGGATGGACCGTAGAATGTTATCATCAGGTCTATGAAGAATCCAGTCTATAATATGACCATGTTTATGAGTGTGTTGGGTAACTGTCTGTTTAAGGTTGAAAACATGAATTAAATCTAGGAGTTTTTATGTATATGGGTTTCAGAACAGTCAAAGTTAAAGATGAAATCTCCAGGAATAATCAGGTTGCCAACTATCTAATTTCCATACTCCATTAGATTCGGAAACTGCTAAAAAAGAGAGATTCGGTCAACCTGTTCTTTCTACTAGGAGGAGGGCGGTAGAGGCAGAAACAATGGACAGACATTTATTCCAGTGCGAGTGTTGTTTGGACTAGTTAACCAAGTTAACATTTAAAATGAGTTTAACGAGATAAAGATGTACTACTCTGAGACTAAATTTCTACTTACAAGCGACTACATGTTACTGAAAATTACACTCTAAGCTTGACACGTCGCGTGGAAGTGTTACCTGAAGTGGAAAACGACATCAAACACATTTTGAGAGAACGACTGACAAGTATCCGACACGACGCGGGGAAGTAAAAACCTTCACCATTCTCGCTGGACAGCAATCTGTGATCTGTTCCAAGGACAGTCAACTAAACGTTTAATCATTTTCATCGTCAAAAATTCAGCCTTCAACGACCCCACTCTCAACTAAATCGTTTCAGTTTAAAGTATTCAATATCGAAGGTTATTCAGTGTGAGTTTTTGATTTCACTATTGACCGAGGCCTCGGTCAGTGACAAAGGACATTTCCAACCTATAAAAAGCGAGGAACTGCATGTATAACTTGAGTTTGCAAAAGCTCGTGAACACACGGTAAACGTCAAATTAAATGCAGCATTCGATCGAAATCAACAGTTTGAGAAAAGTACGTTAGGACTATTGGAAGGTATGGACGAATCGTATTACTCTTTTGACGGTGGAGCCTGTTTAAAGATAGGGAACATAGATGGATTTGATCCAAAAGAAAAAGATAGAGTCGAAGAGGATATAATGATGTTGAGATTGACAGAACAAGAACATTTAGTCTCCAAGTATTCCAATCAGCTCGGCGAAATAATTAGTGTTAACCCACAAATATTGTTATTGATACTAAAACGATAAACCCAGTCAAATTTATCACGAGAAATGAGATATGAGACAGGAAGAAAAATTGGAAGTGCATCTGGATGACGCTTGTGATATCGTCTCGAAAGAAGCAGTGTTTAATCATTGGTTTAAAAACTTACGTGACTATTCCTCCGCTCCATTGACTTCTCTGGAGATCAATCATATCGTATCACTTTCCACAGAGTACGGAGACGAAGTTTAGAGAACTATTTATTCAACTGCGATTGTAACGGAAAAAGTTTGATTTAAACTGATGACTCATTACTACTTGTGAAAGATGCAACACAAAATGGATACTTCGGAACATCAATGTCTTTTGAAAAACAGCTCGTATACCACTTCTTTGAATCCTGTCGTGTGCGCAAAAGATGATCTTCTCCGTCGCAAACCTAAAGACATTCAAGCTTGTGATATCAACACCGGCAACAGTCATCTACTATGAACGGATTGGGTGGCCTTCTGCTTTCCCAAGAATTACAGTGTGGAGTATTTTGATTCGTATGTATTACCGCCTTTAGAAAACGTGATCATCAACTTTATAAGAATAAATGCAATGACGACTCGATTCAATAATGTGAAATTAGAAAGTACGAATTCCATGGTGTATGGATAATATTTTGTGAATTTTCTTCATCAACCCAGTCGTAGAAGATTTAGTGACTTATTTTGATCGTGACTATTCTAGAAATGATTACAAAAAATAAAGATGGTTTTGTGACCATTTGGTTATCTTTTGTTGTATTGTGCATCAATTGCCAAATAACTTAAATCAATAGCAGTCGAGCTTGACATCACAACGTTGTCAACCTTGTAAATGAATTCCCGTTTTAAAAAAAAAACCTGTTGACTTGATGATTATGCATTTCTTGCTGTTTGTTTGCTCACATCTCATCTCAGCAATAAAGGGGAAACTTGATTTAAATCACAAAAGCAAGCCATATGTAACATCAAAGCCCCATTGATGAATAACAATATAGATCAGAAAATAATCAATCAAATTAGAACTGGAAAAGTCTTATAGCGAGCAGCTTTGGCACTTATAGTTAGGAAAACATATCGAGGAACGATATATGTCCTCAGTGCCCCTTAACAGAGGATTTTGGAGAATATGTTCAATATCTGACACAAATATTACATTCAAAAATTCAACTTGCAAGACATACAACAACTAATACATTGCCACTGGCTCCACCCAACCATCGTTGAACAAAGCAATAATAGTAACATAGTCCAAACATACAGCAATATTAATCAGGTTATGAAAGCTATCGGCAAAAATAAAATATAAGCCCCGAATATACCCCGCAATGTTTTACTTTGTTTTCAAAAAAATTTAAATTATTTATTTTTTTAAATTAAACTATTTTATAATTAAAAACACAAATGAATGCGTACGTGTCGGGTTCTGAGAAATGGGCAAGCGGGTGGGATCTAAGGATATAGGATAAGATGGATATCATCCGTCTAAAATATGGTCTTATTCCGCTGCACATATAGTTGACCATATGCCAATTGTAAAATAGTGACAGCCTCTCCCCTCTCCCTTAAACATTCATGCATTTGACCAGGGCAATGCATATGGTAACGTGATAATTAAACTTTATATGCACGCAAACAGTCTTAAATTAACAATCACACATCATAATTCACGCAAACAGTCATATATTACTTCTTCCATCAATACTAACAACATCTCCTGGTATGTGAATGCAAACTCAAAATATCTTAAGACAACTTGACCCTACAATTTGAAGAATATAAGGTGGCTTAACACCCAGCAAAAAGGTCCCGCGGCACAATGTGGCACCAATATGTACTATTATCTATTAACCTTTTAATAATCTTTATAAAGGCTAAGACGTTAGTGATAGGCCCGCAAAAAGAACCACAAGATGACCAAGTCCAGGTAATCAGGCCCCCTACCCCACCCCCACCCCAGCAAAAGGTGGAAGCAAAATAACTTCAGGTCTTAAAACACAATGCCCCCAAATAAACACGATGCACTAAAACCTTCAACGCATCAGGGACAATTCCTTTCAGAAATAGGAAAAGCACAGATCAATTGCTAGACGACGATATTTGACTAAGATGCCAGGATGTCTAGGATGCCTGCTGTGATGCTTGTGCCGAAACTCATATCGTCGCTTCTCTCCCTTCCATGTCAGAGCATTACAACTGTGTAGTATGCGATGCATACATACAATCGATGGGTAGTGGATTCACGCCTACCTCCTCGACTAATTAACTGGCTCACATAGTGTGAGGAAACTGGGTGAAAATGCGTTAAGGGCAAAGGCGACACATTAATCCCATAAAGTAAAAGCAGTCTGGCTACCAGTCGTTAACTCGTCAACAGACAAACAAGAACATCATTGATGATTGGAGAGACGTTTGGCATTGGATGCTGGATGTGGAGCATGTTTTAGAGAAGATCGCTACATATTGGGAATTGCAAAGTACTATACAGAGCGTGACAAGGCCAGTGCTTACCAACAACTTCTCAGAGAGGTGTGGTGGAAGGAAGAAATGCAAATGAAAGGATTGATTGCTTATAAATACTCTAGAGTGGGACAATAGAAGGCCTCTTGATTGATGGTGGCAACTGAGGATTGTTTTAGTAAGGCATGTCTCTATTAACCTTACTCACCCTTACGCTGCGTTAAAATGGGATCCACTGAATTAAACAACAGACACTCTTTTGAGGAAAATCATGAAGGAAGCCGTGGAACTAATCAAGACCACCTGGACCAGGGAAAGAAAAAAAATAAGAACGATAAGACAAAACAGGACAAATACAAGAGTCTAAAAAACAAATGGACCAAATTGTGTGAAACGTTTAGAGCCTGAGGATATCCTGACTGGACCCATGAAGAAGAAAGGAAGAAGGAAAAGGAATTAGAGACAATCAGAGAAGATGGTGGAAGATGGTGGAAGAAATGGTGGAAATAGCGGAAATAAAAAAACAGGGCCATTCCGTTGCCTTCTCTTATTGTTGTATATTGATTTGTTTCTTTGTGTATGTGTATGTCTATGTTTATTTATATTCATAATTCACCTACCTGCAGTAGCGCAACTCTAACACTGTAACGAATTGTCCGTCCGATTCAGGTCAGCAACTTGGAATACCCGCAGTGTTCAGTATCTTAATATCACCCATGTTCCATTCTTATTGATCCTCTACTTTATCACCATGTTAAATTTATCTTGACTATCTATATATTTATTTATTTTAGACTTGACGCTATATTCTATATTATTGACTAGTTCAATGGTAAAGTCCCATTGACCCAGTCATCATGCATAACTAAGACTGTATCAACCAATATATTAAACCCTTGGTTCACTCACAATATTTTTTTCTGTCGAAAGGTCTAAATATAGGAAACCCCTGCATGTATTTACGTAACCTCATCATGTATTAACCTTACATCAATACAACTATGTCATTCATAACATGATATTTATTCTGGCAATAATTATCCGACTGATTCAAAACAACGCTTTCTATGTTCCAAGAATTGGTATATTCAAACTAACCATCTACCAAAACGAAAATATACAATGCATAATTCGATCGATAAAATACTGGATCGTTGCATAGATTTATTGTGTGATTTACTATTTTTTTCGTATTGTTTATTTCCTTTTTTTGTTATTTGCCTGCTATAAATCATTGCATGTTTTTTCTCTTCTTTTTTAATATAGTTTAAACTTGACCTCGTTTAAAAAGTTATTGATAAGAGACAGGCACTTCGTAGTCACGAAGCCAACTTAAGATGCAAAAGAAAATCAGAACCTTTAGACAACAACGATATACACACTGTTTTGCATTGTTGAGTCGGCTTTGTTTTCAGATGGGTCAAAATGTTTACAACATATCAAAAATGTAATTTACTGCGATATAATAGGTTAACCCGATATTACTACGTATATATTTATATGACTAGGATATAAAAGAGGTAATGTACGAAAAGAGGATGAGGATGTTGCTGATGAAGAGTAGGTTTAATATTCTAACTTCAATTCTGGAGCAAGTTTGGTATATAATGAAAAGGAACGTTTCTTATCTTACTTAAATACTCATTTATTGCATGTTGTGGTACCAAACCAAAAAAAAATATGTTTTAGCTCGTAGCTTCGCCACATGATATAATATCACATTTGTTTACCACACAATAATATAAATTCCGTATTAGCGTAAGAAAAGAAAATATCCTATATGTATTCATATAATCATCTCAAACTCTGGTTGACTACTTTTTCAGGTACCAGTAGACCTCATCAGAGCAACATATGAAAACTTACTTCGAAGTCCACGAGTGGTGTGCAGACAACAATTGCGCTGCTTAGCAAGCGTTTGTGTGGTGACTGGATGTCTAATAATCGCTTTATTCCTTAATTACTTCATCAATGGGATTTATTACATCACTCAACCAAAAAAGTTTATCGCGTACGTCATTGCTTGCATTTTCTTCTTGTCTCTGCTCGGAAATTACTATTTGCCTGTATGGCTGATTTATGTAAAGGTACGTGCTTCCTTTTATTCTCTACGCTCTTTCATTGCAAGTAATACAATTTTCTCGGACACAAAAATATGTTCATGAACTTAGATCAATCAAGGGCAGGATATGAAACAATAATCTTCTGTTTTAACTCCAACAATTTCAGACAATGAAAAAAAATTACAATTAGAAAAAAATATTTGATTTTAATTTGGATGGAAACATAACAAATGGCGGCTGACGGGGATATATTTTTATACAATAATTATTCATTGATTCATTTAATTAGAATAGGGTATGTATGGAGTCTTTTAAATTCATTACGTTGATTATGTAATTTTGAGGGTACGTTATGCAGGTTTTAGTTTACATATACTTTTGAATCTCTAATACCTGACAAAATACAAGTTTGTTGTTGTAGTAAGGTTTTACTACATTTTGTTTACAATCTGTTGCTTTTCAAGTATTACCCTTAGTAAGTTGGAGCAGATATTTTTTCTCCCCGAGGCTTGTGATGAAATAGCGAATCTCCGGAAGATTTATTTCACTAACGTTAGATTTATAGCGTAAGTGACTATCAGTACGTTATCAAATGAACACTGATACTGTCAAAATGTAAGAATTAAAACAACTAATTTTACAGCAATAGGCAATATAGCAATCACACAAACTTAAATACTAAAATTATTGAATAGAATTACAAAAGTACCTTGCATTCTATTACTATTGCAACAGCACAATGAATCGGACGTAATATTAAGAATTTATTTATATTTTGCAACATCTTTACGTTCAAAGACACAATTTAAGCATAGTAAATACTAATTTTGCCCAAATAATTGGCAATGGTTATTTTAAAAATAATATACTGTATTTATCTGAGATGGCAAATAGATGAAACGCTCAATAAATGTTCCCTTTTGTCTTTTGACACAAATATTTAAAATCTTTTATTGTATAGTTTATATTTGCTGCATCTTTTCTATACCTCCCCCCCCCCCATCCTACTTTAAATTTAATGACTACCTTATGGAAGAAATACTAATTTCGCAATCTTATTTCTACTATCATACTCTTCTTGGTCTTTTCTTGTTCTTCTTATTCTTGTCTTTGTGACACAGAAGTTCTTTTCTAAATCTTATCTTTTTTGTTGTTTGTTTTAAATTAAATATTAATGATGTTTTATCGCTTAAAGTGCGCGTGGGATAAAATTTATAACAATCCGTACTGCGAAGCCAATAGTAATACTTGCCAGTTTGACACAGTTTAAATTGTTCAAACAGTACCTTTTGTCCGCCTTTCTTCCCCTCTAAATGTTAATAAAAATAAAACACATGACAATTTTTAGTTGTTGTTTTGTCATATATCACAAGGGATGATACACAACTGTTGGAAATGATCGTTCCATCAATAAAATTCTTCAGTAATGGATATTAGGCGTGTATACCAAATCTTGTCTTGATCGTGGAAAGTAATGCAATCACTTATTTTGGACAGATTTACTCCTGACTAATTTTAAGTTCTGAATTCGAAACAAATAAATTAAACTAAAGCAGTGGTGCTTTAATTTATACATAATGTTCGACATAAATCAATACAAACGTGATATTCGATATGTTCCATTTATTTGACAATTACTATATTACTGGACTACTAACATTTTGTTTCCGAAACAAATGACAAAATGCCTTATTAGACATACACATAGAGAGTCCATTTAGTAGTAACCTCTTCTATTTCGTTCGTCGGATGTAATATAGCATTATTGTGGGGGATTTTATTTAAAAATGGTTAATATATACTTTGTGTGTGTGTGCGTGTGTGTGTGTTTTACCTATCTCATTTTCATGGAATCTTGTCGATTTAGTGTTGTGATTATGTGAAAGGAACATTGTATTTTATTGACGGTAGAGGTGAATAGACCTCTGATTAAATACTTGACTGACTAATTGCTTATATTGTCGTTTGACAGGCTGACCTTGTAATTATTTTTAAGCCTTTTCAGATTGTTTCAAGCTAGCAATAATATGATAGTTTGGTTTAACGCTCGTTCACCTGCTCCCCTCATCCATTTAACCTAACCTTGCAGCCCTGATCGCATGATCGTTTTAAAATTATATAATCTCGGTCATATTTGTAATCATATACCTTATGGTCGCATACTGCATCTACTGTATATCTCTAACAGCGTAGTCTATGCATGAACAAGAAGTAATTTACAACCATCTCGCAGAGATCACATTGTCTAGTGAAAATGCAATTCATGCTCTACATTTAATGAACTAAAATATTGTGACTCATTTTGTTATACCCGATTGATGGTGAGAAAATGAGTTTCGTCTATTATAATAGGATCAAGCAGATTTGTGATTGCATTTAGCAAAGATATTTAAAACAATTTTGTGAAAGAAATATGTATTTATAATCCAATTGAACGATGAATGTATCTTATACCATAGTAGCGCACATGTGGTCTAACAATCGATTAAACAGAATGATGCGCACCGAGTTCAACAACTGGTACAAGTAAATAATATCGTTCCTAAATTAAACTAATCAGAACATAACTTCAATAAGTGTCAAACAAGAAACAGTCTATGTAATTAGAACCAAATATAATATATAATTTCTACACTAATATGTTGACTGTCATTAAAGGTATGCAAAGTTGCAATTTTACAACAAAAAAAAAACGTTCTGGTTCAGGATCATGTCGCCGATAACAAATCAGTGTTTGGCAGCGACGGAAATGGCAGGTATTTATGTGAACCTGGTGAAGCCCGAGACCGTTAAGAGAGATCAACCGATCCTATGTGGAACACTACCACGCACAGAATGTCGAGCGTGGTAAAATTCACAGGTATAGCATCAATTTACCGATTATATTCAAAGGCTCCTCAATGTGGATTTGTCCGCGAACAACTGTATGTTATTCAAAAACAATATATACAACTACCACCACCGTGGGTGTTGCAATACTAAATGAGCTACTTCTCCAGCGTGTTAACATTCAGGACACGTTAGTATAACATTGCTTCGAGCATGACCCCGCTATTATTCCAGTACAATGTAAATTGTTTCGGGTCGCCAGGTAAACATTTCCATAATATTTCGACTTTGCGTTGAGCACAACGAATATCTTCCTTGTGTTTCAACTCAGTGATTAATCGGAGTTATGATCAAACATATATTTATGTGCTTAGCTAACGTTTCATTATCGTCCCAGTCATCGCTGGATGCAGTTGTGTTTTATCGACCGTATAAAATATTTTACCCAGCTGAGAAATGTGCTCCACTCGCGCCGCAGAAATATAAGTAAAACAATCACTCTCTGTTGTTATCAACGATCAAACCCGGGCTGTATATAAATATAATAGTGTTAGTCCAATTAATGAATCAATTGTAATTGCGTATCTTAGCGATTTCAACACTTTTGACGGTAACGACAACGATGCAGTTTAGTTCTAGTGCATGGCTTTCATCGGACCAAGGTATAGCAACTGCGATATTTAGACCACAAGTATCTGTCGGAAGAAAACACAATGAAACAAGTCTTTCGGCAAAGTTATTTGCGTCCAATTTTAACAATCCTGCTGAATTTCAAAACTGACGGTGTTTCGAGAAGCAGTTATTAAATCGTCAAGGGTGTATTGCGCTTAAGTCGCTCACGTTTCTGGAATAGTGTCACTCAGTTCTTCCGATGGCATTCGATGAAAGTTTTATCTGGCGCATCAATTCGTCTATGGCTCGATAATAGTCGAAGACCCGTTCGTAGTAATCAAGGTAGCCCGACCAGCCATTCATGATGAGGTTCTTTGCTATTGGGGCTGTCTGACCTTGATCACCACACATAATTAACGCTACAGGATTAGTCGCCAGCCAGGTTACATATCTCTAATGTGCTTTTCGGCACGAAACAAATTTCATTCCAGAAGATGACGCATAGGATTGGTTTTGTGTCCATCCTGGCACTAGTCCACGTGTAGCCATGTCAGCATTCAAATATGATAATTGTGATTTAGTATGTTCTTGGCGAGTCTGCGAGTGTTTATCAACACAACCACATCGGCGCCGCTAATCAGTTGTATTCCCCGTGCTGCCTTACCAGAATCTTCTGCTCAATTCAGATAAACAAGCTTGAGATGTGAAATGCGATCATAACCAATGGTTTGCCTGATATTTCAGCAAGATCGCCGTTACGACACCCAGACGCATCATTGCTAGAGATTAGTTGTAGACAATCATCACATTGATTTCCAACGTGGCCAGCAATTCGCGTATGAATACAACATCGATTAATTAGCGTTAACGCCAAATGATTACTGACCATCACCATCGTCATCGATAAACGTGATCGACTGATATAAAAAAATCAGAAGCAACTATGACCCCGCTAGATGGAAATCTGGTAATCATCGACAATAAGTTGATGTTCACTTCGTCATCGTAATATTCGATTACAATTCAAAGTTGCATACCTTTTGGTTAACATGCATTTCATTGTTCGCAAATACAAGGTTGCGTGTAGTATTTTTAATGAAACGATCAAGTCCCGCGCGGTCGATGATGAGTCGTTGACAGCGCCATTTACAATCCGCAGATGCACCAGCAGTTAAATATCCAATTACGTATCATTCTATATCATTCGCAAATAAAAAACCAGCTGGGTCAGGTTTGAGTAACCAAACTTTAATCTCGGACTTATATGCAATAATTGCCTCGTTGACCAACAAACTTGTCAAGACATTTGTATCAAGACTAAATCTCAGCAACACCACTGGAACCCATTCACCTGTGTTTCTACCGGTTTGACAGGCAGATTAAAGTGACAGGAAATCCACGCTGCGATGCTCACTGGGGTGAAATACAAAGTTGATAATCTCGGCAAATCCATATATATATCAAAGTCAGAAAGCAGTCAGTTGATTGCTAGGAATGTTATACACAAACTGAATGAAACAGCACTTCGTGGTCGAGTTCAACAATTTATCTTCGAGATCCAATATTAATATTTCCTAGGCGCCTCTGTTTATCTTCAGCGACATAACACAGAAGCAATTGTAGGACGAGTATCCCCATGAATATGTTGAAACAATGCTCAATTTCGCACCGCTTACTACTGTCAGCCTGTACATCACTGTACTCGCTACAGTATCACTGAGAGTGTTTCTTTCTGTGCCCACGGTGCTGTATCCAGAACTAACTGTGTTGACGCAGTTGGAGACATTTTTATAGGTGACCTTTAAATGTAATGGATGTTCATGGCAACATCATGAATATCTTAATTAATGTTGGACTGTTGGTTGTGCCTCATTAATGCGTCGTTGTAACGCCGCTTAAACGTCTGAGAACGACCCGGGATCGTGGATGACCACGTGTCGCGTGTTGATCAAGTCGACTTAGGATCGCAAAATTGTAATTGACGCACTAACACGAGCAATGTATGCCAGCGAGATTCTGTTGACCAAGGTCGAGTTCCCGAAAAGTATGCCCACATTTTCGTCGTATTAGGCTCGAAGTGTGGTTATTTTTGTCGTCGGTACTTGGGGCGTACAAATATCGTTTGGTAACCACGTCGTCATCGTCGCCATATATATCGTTCATATTGAGCTTGCCGGTCATTGCGTAACTAGCAACTGGCGTGTTTCTTTGCTTCGTGGCTGTGATTTCGTCACCTACTGTATTCAGCGACACGCTTGAGTCTCTATGCTTACCAAGTTCATTGCTCACAAGAAGATTACACGCTGGGTATCCTAGTATTTTGAAATACCCAATGATTATAATCAAACAATGTTTATTTATCCTGAGAGATTCAACACACGAAAAATCATTTAATGCATTCAGTTATTTGGATCAGACTGAACATGCGTCACATAGCTAAGCAGGGGTAATGCTTCTATACCGACCGAGATCGTGTATTTTCATTTTGAACACCTACCAAGGATCAGCAGTAAGGGCCATAACTGAAACGACGTTTAAAGCTGTTGGGGTGGATAGCACCGTAATGTCGACGTAAAAGAACATCGGGCATCTTTGAAATAACGGGCGACCGCTACAACTGCCCCCTCCCTCGTTTCCGCTCCCGCCCCCACCCACCCACCCAAACAAACAAAAATCCAACACAAAACACTGTAATTGCAGAAACTGGGCTCTAAGCGCCAACGCAAAACAAAATAAAGAGGTATCATCTGGAGAATCAATGAAAAAAGTTAGATCGTTTGAGAGAATGGTGCAAAAGCTTTAGTTTATTCTTGGGTTCAAAAAAGTACGTGTTTGACAGAATATAATTCTTGCTAGAGACCGTTTTTGACAAATGGTAAACAATTTTGAGGTATGTTAATTGATAAGCGTATTACAATGAAAATCTTCCCGAATTGCCTACATTCAGTTTGACAAATGACGCCACGATAATAATATACTGAGTTTCTTTCGAGTGGGGAACATTTTAATCTATTTCTTCCTGGAATTTATTTAAAATCAATACCCTTTTCATTGACCGCTGTACGTTAATAGGTTTAGTGAATGGCATTTTAAACATGTAAATGAATAAAGAAATATCACTAACATGTAAGCTTTTATTGTGCATTACATATATATATATATATATATATATATATATATATATATATATATATATATATATATATATATATATATATATATATATATTTTCAAAAATGATTTAACAGAAAGTTTGTTTTGTGAATAGAAAAAGGTTTTGCATGAAACCAAGCATTGCAATTTTCCCATATTCAATTGCAGAACGAGACATTACTCCTAAATTCTAAGTTAACAGTATTAGCAATCCTCCTTTTTTATAAAGGTTTCATTTTTCGTCGTAGTCAGAATATTTGCCTTATTGGACCGATTTCTGTTATGCCAGGATTGAATTGTTCACACTCCCACATACACGAGACTGAGCAAAGGTTTCATAGCTTCAACGAATTCCAAGTACTCATATATTTTCATATTCTTTTACAGATAACACTAATTGCTCACATAGAATCAATGGAAACATATCACTTGGAAATACAAATTGTACCTATGATAATAGCAGTGACATGATTGTATCTATGTCAAATGACAATTAAGCTTTTCATTATTTCATTATCTGTCCTTTAATCTGTTGAACAGACTCCTTACCGTGTCCACTACAAAATAATAGAGTACAACAGGATCTTGTCCAAGTATGGTGTCCTGGTAACAGTTGCGCATGGGTATATGTGGAACACAGCATCTGTATCCTTTACCGTTCAAGACAGATACACATACGAATGGATATATATATATATATATATATATATATATATATATATATATATATATATATATATATATATATATATATATACAGAAAGAGAGATAGGGGGGAAAGAGAGAAGAAGAACAAGATTACTTAAGATTTGAAACTATTGATGAAAATTAAATTCCTCAATACGATATTCAGTGTTACTCAGTTGGTAAGAAATTTGAACATTTCAATTTCTAATACCAGACTCTTTTTTTAACCTATATGCTTTTGACCAATAGATTGTGTGCTCAGTGATGATCATTATCAGGTCATCTTTGCTACATTTTGTACTAAACGTTTTAGACAGACGTTTAATTTGTCTTTGCAATAGTATGTACAAAACTTGTCCATCGATTGTAATGTGTATATCTCTTTCGATTTCTCGATATACTTCATTTTATAGTATAAACAATGCACCACATGGATAATATTTTGTGCATAACTTAAACCATGTTCTTTAATTTTAAATGTTATACATGTTTTCAAGAGTTAGAAAATGACACAGCTTAAAGTCATTAAAATTCACACTTAGACAATCCATGTTTGTCGATGTTTGATAACTTTGATCTCACTAAAACCTCCCTTATATTCTCATTTCATTTGTCAGATCTAACCAAAGTACAAGTACGAAACGCTTTAGAAAATGTTTTTGTAAACCAGGAAACTGTACTCTAGCAAACTGCAGAGGTTGAAAGTAATTTGACTAAAAAACAATTGATTGGATTATTTTTCGTATGTTTTGTTGTCATATTTTTTATTGTTATTATGGTTTCGATTCATGTTCCTAAATTTCTTGATTCTGTAACATCGTGTCTTGTTCCTTGTTACATATCTTGCGGAATCTTAGTATTTGTGATTTAACAATTCTACTGAACGTATGCCGTTGATCAAAACTAGTAATAAAAAGCAATTATTGAGTGTCAGTTTGCATATCCAGTTCATTCTTTGTGTGTTGTCACATCCCAAAGTCTACAATTTTCCTTACTAATTTTAATTTCGATTTTAATTGGTTAATGGTGGACATTCATCCACTTAGGAAACTATTTTAGTTTGTCTTGCGAATGAATCAAAATGAAGAAAACATCATCAATTGCTTAAAAGAAAGGAAAATATTGCTTTTGAACTTTAGAAAATATTTCTTTTTTTTAATTCCGCTACATCAATGTTTGGATTACAAGGAGCAAATTTATTCAATATAGCTGTACCTCATTGTTTAGGGCTATGCATGTACACATTGTTTGTATATATATATATATATATATATATATATATATATATATATATATATATATATATATATATATTTAATCGTCTTTTCAAGACATATTTAGCTAATTTAAAGTGTCATCACTCGTAATCGATTGGATCCAGACAATCAAGAATCGCTATTCCACAGACAGCCGAATCATAATACTGCTTTTTGTTGATAAAATAACTATTAATATCTGAAGTAAGTAGCAAACAATTTTTAACAACAATTTTTGCATAACTCTCACTCTCACTACAATAATGGGAACCAATGGCAACCTGGTGGAACGAATTTTGGGATAGTCCAGTCTTCCGCAGATTTCGGAATGTTGGAAAAAGACAAATATATATATATATATATATATATATAGTTTTTAAATATTATGGATCACGTAGCTGAGTTACGTTAGTAAAAAGACAACAACAAGAAACGTAACTATTCTAATTTATTTCTGACTTTCAATACTTTATCTTGCTAAAAAGACTGATACTATTCCAGATTTTTTTAATTGTCTTCCGCTTCCAAAACTGCTTGATCTCGGTTTCTGAAAAAGGTAATAGTTCTATTATAAGCCATCATTATCAAATAATACTTTGAAAACAGATTTTGTATCGCCCTAAGTCCTGACTTTTATCATTTAACTAAATGTTTGCTACGGCAGTCTGACCTTTCTACAATACAAATTTATTCCTCAAAACGTGGCAATTCAACCTAGATTTATTAATGGAAATAGTATATGATAGTCTTTTTCAAGTACAAACCAGTTTCAGTATTAAAGAATGAAAAACTGTAATTGACCAAATGTCTTAAAAATTATCTATATTATACAATAATATATCTGTTATGGATATCCGTAATAATGGATTAGTTTTATATTTTGAATTTTCATTATTGCAGCTGCTTATTTCGTCGATGAGTTGCGAAATAAGTCATACGATATTCTACCGATAAACGCTTTCCAATAATTCAAATTTCTGGAGTCAGTATGAAAATTAGAGCTTTTGAAATTAAACCATATATAAATATATATTGATTAACTGATCGATATACAAAAACATAACTCGACAGATAGCAAAGCTTGATGTGACAAATAAATTATTTTACTTATGAAAGTGTTCAATACCTTGGATCTGAATGGCCTTTGAACATATTGGATGAAAGAAGCAAACATGAATGACCTTAACAATGATCCAGCTGATATTTTACAAGTGCAGATTTGAGCTCTGCAAGGTTTCATTCTCTCATTCTCTTAAGTCTCTCTGTAGTTCGTCTAAAACACAGTCAGAGTCAAAAAGAAAAAATAACTGTTAAACAAATAAATAATAACAATATTTGCATTATCCTATACAAGATTACTATCAAAACTTAAGTATGGATTATCGTTAACTTTTAGGACATAATATCTTCCATATACTTAAAATACGTTTAAATGCGTGTTGTTTCATCAATATTTATTACTTTACAAAGGGATGATTAACTTAAAAGACAATAACAAAGAAATCAAACAATTATTATGATTGTTACTGAATGCAGTGTAATGTATTGACTAAGCAAAGTACACATTTTTCTCATATAGGCTATTTATTTGTTTAAAGAAACCTTTGATTGAATTTTAGTGTAGATAATATTTTTATTAGGAATACGTAATTCGTCATTTGCTGAAAGAAGGGATTACCCACACAACTGAACATAGTGATATTCAAAATTCTGACCCGATGATGGCTTCCACTGATGATTCGTCGCTTCCGTCTGGGGTTGGGAAACCCTCTTGCAGTAGAGAGGTAAAGTTAAACAATGGTCAAACATGCTTTTGGTATTTTAACGTATAGAAGTCTGTCAAATTTGCGCAGCTTTCAGTAGCTTTTTGCTGAGTCCACTATTGCATACGATACCACATAACATTCACACTACCAAATTGTTTTTGACGATTTCACAGTTCTCACAGTTATTTGTTTGATTATGCGTTTTAAATCAAACATTGATATTCTCTTTTCAAACTAATGCTGAAGGACTAATAAAGCATATATGAATTGGTACTTTTTATTGTACTTAATTCAAAATTTTGAATCACTTGCAAACTGTAAAATTTACTGATGAGCAAACATTTTTATATTTATTGGGATGGGGATTTAATATATAATAAAATAGTAAGCATTAAAAATGATTCAAAATTTGAAAATGGTCCTCACATTTGGTCTTTTCAAAAAATGGTCAAACTGAAAATGGACGGTTGCTATGCTCTCCGAAATGATGATATCCAAATGAGAACACCATCTTTAATGCAAATGCAATAATCAATAATTTAGTCACAAAGACTTGGGACTAAAGATCTGAAATAAATTCAATAAACCCTAAATAACCACGGCTTTACATAGGGAATGTCTTGACTAATAATGTATTAAATTAAAATTTTTGCTTGTCTTTGCTTGTGGTCTTTGTTGTGAGGACAAGACTCAAGTACATTTCAAATTTGTCTGAAACAAGGCCACCAAATACTGATCCATAATTCTGATCACGAGCTCCTTAACACCACAATATTGGTTAAGATGTGTTTATAGTCTTCGGTGTGACAGCGGTGCACTTTAGTCTCCCTGGTATTTATTTCTGTTCAATATGACAAAATATGTGTCAGTTTGTAAACAAAATAAGAACTTTCGGCAAATATTATAAAACCAAACCTGGACCATATCACTTAAGCGTATTCTGCCAGTCATTATGATCCCTTGGGGTCACGTGAAAGTTTCATGGTGCGAGACCTCATAAAATGAGACTTTCACGTGACCTCAAGGGTTCTACGCCATCTAAACATCGGATAATTGTCCGTATTATTCGCTGTTACCAATGTGGGTCGCCCATTTCTTTCCATGTCTTTATTTGTTCTCCTCGAGAAATTACCAACTGCACCATTAAATTCCTCAACACTAGTTATGTATCAGTGAGACATGTACACAGACCTATCAAATATTTTAGAATCAGTAAAATGTATTTGTGCAAAAACGGATAATTAAATTCCCCTGTGGTGAACGAGTTAGTATCAAAGCCTGATGAGCTTTTGCTTAAATTTTACAACGTGAATGTGTTCTTCCAAAACCTAATACAAACTGTACCATTTAGCACTTGTGTGATACATGCTTGTATTTAGAACATAATTAAATGTTAACCAATAAAAGCAATTTTACAAAGAGTTTTGGTAAACATAGCTTTGATTATTGCAATCGTTTGCATAGACCTTTACTAGACAATCCCATGGCGAGGATTGGACACACACGTCAGAGATGTACCGTCACCATTTGAAATTTGTGTACTTATCAATATGTGTAGGACATAAATATATTCTAATACGTTTGTATTTGGGTTGGTAAACGATATTTCATTTCAACTCAACTTCCAAAGTAGGAAACCCACCAAAGTTTCAGAAATCCAGATCGTGTAGGCGTGCAGTGCCTGTTATTCATATATGCCTTTTGAGTCATTTGTTAGGTTTTCAATACAAGTACGTTTAAATTGAGGTTGTTCAATTTATTTCGCTGCCCGTCGAGAAATATTCCTTACAAAATCATTATATAACAACCCTGGGAAATACATCTGACAGAAAAGCATTAAAGTAGCATGACATGGTTAGATGCGGCCAACAATCAGGCTGACGTACACCAGTTTTGCCGTCGCGTTCTATCATGTTACAATAAATGCAAAAACCCTAATACTGGACAAATATTGTATCCACCCATCTCCACGTCCCGTCGCACATGTAATGACTAGACTTGTCGTCCCCTTTTCTTGACCCAGTTTAGTATCTCTTCGTAACTAAAATGTCCATCGTGATCAATAATTTTGTCTTCATGTTTACGGATGATAACTAATGTACAGACCATTAAACAGTAAGGAGTGAACGAAAGGTACAATAATATTAAAATCTGACAATATTTTATGTAAGTTCAATAAAATAATCTGTACGACCACGTTGACTTTACACTTCGGTCGTATTTTAGCTTGGTCCCAAGGTATTCTACATTTCCATCTTTGGTAAAAATTGTTGAGACTCGACTCCATAACGCATCAACGTAAATCAATGCAGCCAGATGGTTTGAAGCTTATATAACAGTCTTATCATGTCTAAAACATCATGATTGTACACATACTGTACAAAACGTAACCAAATGCAGAATTTAATGTAATGCTATACGTGTGTTCTTGTACATCTTTGTATTGTGTACCTATTTATCCAGTGGATATGCGCAGCATTACACTGCGATATTTATTAGCAGCAGTACCCGCAACGGTACATTTCACTTTACCAGTACCTTTGTAATATCCATCAGCAAGGTATGTACAGAAATTCCCAGATAATTGTGTTACATATTGAATGATTTTATTGGTATGTTTTTAAGACAGCGAATCATAATATTTTTTCATTAGACCTTTTGTTTTCTATTTTAATTTTACGTAAATTTGTAAGTCTACTATATATTTTCTTGTTGATTAAGTATGTTTTGTAGATTACTGGCTCAGTATGATAAGTATCTTTCTCCTGTTTGCATCCCACTTACAATTTCCCTTCCCAGTGTAGGTCAGTTGTAGCATTTAGTGTACAGACCGTTTAATTTTCGAAGATGAAGAGTTGTGGATTTACTTTTCTTTCGAGCTGTGATCTTTATTTATTTTTTATCTCAAGATAATACTTTTTCAAATTATTTAATGGGTATTGTATGGCATTATTTTGCAATGAGCATCTATATCATAACGAGATATTTTTCCAGCTTTTGCCAAACTGAATTTTTACAAAATAAAAATTGTATCAACCCCCAGCTAAAGATTAAATCGTTGGTCCCTAATATACCGTGGTACGTACCTCGGTATGTTCAGATATACCGCAGTATACCGCGATACAAGATATTTCGAGGTACACAGCTATATTAATATATTGTTCAGTTGAAAAGAACCAGTATACGTATAAACACAACATGTAACAGCTCACACATCAAGTGCTTTGACTAAATCACTCAAGTTTTTCCTTGGGTGTTTTTTCGTATGTTTTGTTTCGTTCAAATTAGATGTATATACTACACATTATTAAAATTGACATTTGGAGCAAACTTTTGTGTTACCTTTTCACCTTTTAAAATACACGTTCAATAATAATGTTGGTTTAATGTTGTTTATCACTTAATTTAAACAACATAACTGTAACATATGGGTACTTTGATGAATCCTAAATTCATATTGTCTCCATTTGTTTCTGTCACTAACATGGTTACCAATACTCTCAAATAAATACAGATTTTAAGTTCAGCTATTCACACCACGTGCGACACATGTACTCCTTGTCAATAGCCAAGGTTCGTTTGGGTTAGATGCGTTTGATCCAATATATTATGCAGCAATCACATGGTTATGTTTTAAATGTTTGATAAGTTAATATTTGTTTATGACGTTTTAATTTATTAGAACATATTATATTTTAATATTGGAAAAGAGGATTACTGCACAACATGAATTACATATTTCTCTGTTTATTTTTAAGGAAGCAGACTCCAGTAGGCAACACGCACATGCTGCCTCTCAAGCCTACATGAATTCCTGCTATTTGGATACAGAGAACGAATCGTATGATTGTGAAGCAATGTTCAGTGAGGAAGACGATACAGTGGTGAGACAAACATTCTGGTCATAAAATTAGCAGATCTTACTTACATTATAAACTTAGAGCATTTTGGATGAGACATTATTAACCAAATCCTGGTAATTATTTTTTGCCTCTTAGGTGTTTATATAATTAGTTTAGATAAACCAAATTATGTAATTCCTAAATTATATTCGGTGTGCGGAACCGTTTTCAATGAAGATACAATTTAAAAAGAACCATATTATGAAAAATTATTCGCTGCAATCGCAAAATGGTCATTAACCTTGGAGAAAAACGATTCTTCGGGATTGTTGTGAATTCAATCAAGGACAATTTGGTTTACACCGTCATGATACACCAATACTCTTGGTACATTTGTACATCGGTTCATTCAAGATAATGTGTACATTAGTACATATAATATTGATATTCGTTCAGATCACAACATTTTTGGACTTAACAATACAGTAATTTCTTCTTAACATTTCATTTAGTAACTTAGAGATATAAATTTATGTCTTGATTATTACTTAATCAATAAATGTTTTTTGCTCGGTCATCGTGCATTATGACATCAATGACTCTGTCGATACAAGTGGTGTTACGTATAATTTTGAATGTGGAAAATACGCGTAATGACCCATCATCGCGAAAGTCTCTTTAAGGACTCCGGACACCATTAATCAGATTATTATTCTTCAGATCAGCCAGAGTTCACCTCAGCAAGTCAGGCGTTATTCTGTCAAGATCAAATCTTGATTCAGAAACTGGAGAGTATTGTCATGCATATCTATATTACGTGTATTTATTTCGTTATTATAGATTGTTAATGTCATTAAAAAAATAAAGCATTAAATACTGAGTTTCTTTATTTATGAGGGTTTGTATTTAATATGAGGTGATCTTTAAGTCTTGTATGTAGTGTCAAGATATTGAGATATACTAATAATTAAAGTAAACGAGTGCTGAACTTGCAAGAAAACCAAGGTTACCTAGTTTTTGGTAGGATGGCGGCTAAAGTATGTGACATTGCTGAATATATGGCTTTAATGGTTTCTATATAGGAGATACTTTACTACAAATCAAGCTATTCATAGCCTAACATATGACAAAGATTCGTTCTTCTTTAATTCAGATGAGAGGTTTTAATTTTTGTTTTTGAAATATTCACTGGAATTTCAAAGTGCTTAAACTTTAGGATTTAGTAGCTGTTGGAATTTATGTGACTCATTTAAAGACAATTTGGATTATATCATCATGATCCATTAAGTATATTGGCACATCAACACAATACATTGTATTCACTCATTTTCATTTCAGAATGTTTATGCCAGAGTTAAGGTCATTAAAATCTTAGGCACATATCAGATTAGCTACATGTACGTACCACCCTTTCTACAGATCAATTGACTGAGAGACTAGAAAAATAATGCTAACGGTTTGGGGTGAGATTTAAGGAAAACTATGGGGATATTTTATGTAGCCTTTTTATGTAGTAAATATAAATACAACAATCAATCTAATGGAGTCTTTGTGTTTGAACATCATATTTGTAAGCTATTGTAAGGCGTGCCCCTCCATAATTTGACTGGTTTCTTGGAAGATATATTGAACAGTAAAGCAAATACAACCAACATAAATAGAGATAAAGAAAAAATCAAAATAAATTAGGACAAGCTGTGTCCTTTATTCTAGATATCACTTCAGTAAGTTGTTATTGTATGATATTGTCGTCCATAATAAATACCTTAATATTTTTTACTTTACCTTGCCATGGAGACATGCTAACCAGCGAATGAAAGTTAATTGTGCTACCAATATATGCTCTTAACTATGTTAGAGAAAGAAGCCAAATAACTAATTTTGTAAACTTTCAACAAAAATTTAAAACTTAAAAGACAAATATAACATTGTAAATTTTTAAAAAATAAACATTATCTCCAATCACATGTCCAATTGAATACAACATTCCGAATGAATTTTAATAGTCCTGGTATATTCCAAAATGTCTTTGAATGAGTCCTCAATAATTCCAAGATGGTGTTTTAGTCAAAAACATCTATGATCACTTTGTAATTCTAATTATTATTTAAGATACATGATTCGTCTCATATTATATCAGAATACAACTAAAAGGGCTCCAAGGAGTGATCTTTAGATTGAAAGAGGACTTCATTTACAACCCCTATTCATATAACCTGACCAATGATTTTAAAAATCCCCTGATGTGTGTCATTTCTAGTGGACACATTTCACTAATTTGTAAGCAAGGTTAGGTTAGGTCAGGTCTTAAAATTAAATTTAAGTAAACAACATTAGAAACATCACATGGCGCAACCTTTAACCATGTCAATGTTAAGGTAGGCCCAAACTGTAGCATCAGAGTCAAGAGTCAAGTACACAATATAAGTTATATATGCATAATACTTGCAATAAATAGAAGACGGCATCATAACCGAGATCGACAATTTAATCTTTATTGAGGAGTGCAGTCTTTTCGATTTTGCGTACGATGTCATCGAAAAATATGTGAATTGGCTTATGTTGGAAAGGTCACCTGCAGATAAAGTTCATTTAAATAATTTTTTTAAAATAGTAACTGCATTATGAACACTGTTGAATTTATATATGTTGTGTAAAGATAGATGTGAAGGAGCTAAATGTTTATAGTAATATCTATTAGATGCCACTCTGATCGAAAACGTGATACAAGGTAGATACTTATACTGTTTTTACCTTGTCGAAATTCTCTCGGAATGGAAGACTGTATGGATACATGCATGCACACGTTGTTAGTCATAACAAAACCCGCTAAATTGAGGACCCAGAAATTACTTGATCTGGAAGCTTTTTTTATTACTCCATACTGATATTTGAGGTTTGTAAATAGAAAGTTGATTTTTATATCTTAATCACTCATTATGTTCGTATCTGATAAGCTCACTGTCTTTACCACAAACACTCTCTGGAAAGATTATAAATACATGTACGTGGATCTCAAATAAGTCTTACTTACCAAATTAATAAGAATGCAAATACTATTTTTATTTACAAGTCTGGGCGATCGATCTGAAGTTTCTTTTGAACAATATAATAACATTTTTTTTCTAAGCTTATTTGAAGCATACTGTAATTTCTTTTTTAGAAAAAAGCCATGGATTTATTGATGTGGTATACTCCAGAATATTTGGATCTTGCATACGCTAATAAACTGAAAAATCCAAAGGAAGATCGACATGGAATAAAGTTAAAGTGCCTATGTCAGTATTTAGAGGAAGCTGACGAGGATTTCCGAGAGAAAGTGAAAAGGACAAAATCGTTGAGAAGCAAACAGCCATTTTAAAAACATCTTGCTGTAATATATATCATTGACATATACATATTACTAGTAAAAGAACTATTACGTTTGTTTGTTTGAAAAAGTGAATGACTCTTTCTTGCGTAGAAACTATGCATGAATTCAACCTTTTTTAAATATTATTATATCTTACTTTTCTCTAAAACGATGTACGTTGATGATTTTATTTTTAGATGACCAAACCGGTGATATGTTTGCAAATTTTTTAATACAAATTATGATTCTAATTCGAGATATATAAAACATGTAATGAGCACAGCTGTTAGTGTCTTAAAACAAAACAAGTTTTAGTATTAATTTTTTAATCGTGGAAATCCATGTACACATGTGATCAAGACAGATTTCCCTATGATTCGAAACAATGTTTTAACAAACAATCATGATAACTCAGGCTACGTCAACCATTTATACATCTGTAACGTTTTTTGACCCTAGTTTTTTAATATATGCAGGATTAAATGGGTATGTATGTATGTATGTATGTATGTATGTATGTATGTATGTATGTATGTATGTATGTAAATTAATTAAACTTTAAGTATGCCATAATACTTACTTGGATAGTTAAATTCACAATAGTTTGACCTACTATATGAGACACTAGCCTTTCATTTTGCGTACGAATTGAGTGACGAAAATGATGAGTACATAACTTATTAAATGAAAGCGACATTCCAACTAATTAGCGTTAAAAAATTTCTAAAGCTGTCTCTATGGACTGCTAGGAGCAGAAATGGTAGTCATCTGTGATTATAAAATATAAGAAGTTGCAAATGAGTCTTTGTTGTTAGGAAAGCATTAGTAGCAAACATAAGTAAAAGAAACAGTGGGAAATATAAAATATAGATGCTGTACTAAATGACCCAACATTTTAAAAATGAATCACTGATAATAAAAAAAGAATTTTTCATTTCCATATTATGATAATGACTATCAAATCTTTTATAGAAATTTAAATTAGTTACAAAAGGAAAAGATTACGATATTAAGGAATGGTACACCACCTTGCTCAAGCAAGTTTGAAAAATATTTTCTATACAGAAAAGTTACGTTCCCAGCATGGATGACCAGTGACTATTAGAATTCCTTCGCAAAGATTCTATCCAGATAAAAATGCAGGGAACAAATACAGTTTGACTAGGATGACTATATTTTCAGAATAGTCTATGTGAAACAATATTTAGTGAGAGAGGATTACATACGCACAGTAGAAGTCAGCTAACAAACTCTCCTTCAAATATTCATTGCTATACACACTGTCCAGCTTTGAGAATACCTCCCTAATGGATGCTGTTGGACAAAATCGCATAGGAACGTCTGATGGCACAAGATACCTGGTCCTGTGGATATGTGCCTTTTTGTAAGCATGTAGCTTAGTATATCCATAATTCATACGATATTTCACTCTTCGTGTCTCCTGAATATACAGATATCCTTAATTCATGTGGTAATGTGACAAATATATGACCATTGGCGATGGATGACGTTGCATGTTATGATGTCGGTTCTTCATTAACATGATATGCACCCATCGAAGCGGTACAATCTGTCATCCACTGTGCGAAATCTTCAGGTGTGTCGTCCTTGGGCTTGACCTTTACAGCTTTAAAGGCCCCTGATATGTTTTAACTTCTGTGAGCTTCATATTTACTTTTAAGAAAAACAGCTGTTCAATCAAAACGACGAAATGTACAAACTGATGCGCACACATACATACATACATACATACATACATACATACATACATATCTCTCTCTCTCTACATATATATATATATATATATATATATATATATATATATATATATATATATATATATATATATATATATATTAGAACCAAGTGAACCAGAACTATCTATATTCTAACTCTGCTATCATAAGGATTTTATGATGTAAAAATCTTTTTGTCTTTTTTTCAAGTAACATATTTCCTAAAATTATACTAAAGAAGAACAATTTAATGACAACAAACTTAAAGTTCAATTGGGAAATTCCATTAATATGACTATATGTTACCATGGGTTGCTGTATTATGGACTTAAGATATAAATGCACCATAAAATTTATGGCAAATTCAAATCTCCGTAAATACTAAGTAATTCAACTTGCACAGATGATGACCATTCTTACTTACCTCAAAGGATATTTTGGTTCAATTTAAAAGAATACACAAATTATAGTGTCCTATTGACTCCAAACACATAAATATCAGTATAAATAAGCATATGATAAATATCAGTCTATCACAAGGTTCAAATGAGTATCAATTACAATGTCCACAAAACATTTCCGTAATCCCATGATTGAATCAGAGAATAAACACAGCCTGAGTTCAATGTGCATTCGTCAATGATGACATTTTTAAAAATCTATATGGCTGGATTACCAAAATGTACACATTCACTGGATCCAATCCTCCATCATACACATAAACAACATCGGCTTCCAGACAATAAGTCCCAAGATGGGCGCCAAATGTTACCGTTCTTTTCCGTCTGCTCTTAAAATAGACAATTCCAGTATATGTTATTCGAGTTTTATTGTGCACGAGGTTGGCAACTTTAGCTAAATATATATAGCTCCTGCTTTTTTCAACCCTGTAAATACAATAAAATACATTCAATACAACCATAAATACCTGCGTCATCAGTGCATTATTGTTTTGCATGCATACATCGATTCTGTTTTACAGTATATTCAATACGAATGCTAGTAACTACCATCACATATTTATTACTTATCCATCTAGAAAGATAGTGGACCAAATGAACCTAAACACAACAATCAGTGTGCACTGCACAAAACAGAGCAGGCAGACATACAGACAAGTGTAAGGACATAATGATAGGTTCAGAAAAGACTATGCAGGTTGATAACCTATTAAAGGTACTAAAATGCAATATACATTTCAGAGAAATATACAGACTGCATATAAAATAACCATTTACATTGACAATATTATAAATCTATTTACCGTATCATATGGGACAGAGGTTGTCACATTTTCCCGAAGCCCCACAGAATCAGAAGCACATTTAATTGAATCCCATGACCAGCACCCTTTAGACGAATATATAAACTTATACAAATTATAAAATATATTCATCTGATATATATATATATATATATATATATATATATATATATATATATATATATATATATATATATATATATATATATATATGTGTGTGTGTGTGTGTGTGTGTGTGTGTGTGTGTGTGTGTGTGTGTAGATAGACGTGTATAAAGGGCCCTCACTTTCAAATGTAATTTACAATTACAAATATTTGTCTACTGGGCACGTAATATCCGGACGACTCTGACTGCGAACTATTTTTGATCACCTCCCTTGAATGTACCCGCTGACATTTGTATCGACCTGAAAATCAAAGGTATGATCTTCTCTGGCGTGTTACTCCAGCACCTAAACCCCGCCACTCTCGTTCTTTGTTCAGTATCCTATACATGAATACCATGTAAATGAAATGCCATTCCAAATGCCATTCCAAATACCCAGATAATGTCGCGATTGGTAGACTTTTGATGCGAGTGTGCGAAAGCTACTGCATATTATGAAGAAGAAACAAAACTAAACATGAAAATGAATAGTTCTTTCTGGAAATCAAAACTAAGCATATCATTAAATCGATTTTAAAGTTCTAAACCAATATTATGTCTTATTTTTTCAATTGGAATAAGGGCTATTGATAAGCATGATGTACAAACTAATTATATGCAAGCTATTTTACATTAGGCTCATTAATTAAAATAGTTGAATCAGAACACACACACATACACACACACACACACACACACACACACACACACACACACACGTGTAGAAGACGAGCATTAAAATTTGCATTTGTTTGAATTTCAGTTCTGGTCCTGCTATGCGAAATCATGTTAAGAATGTCATAGAGAATATTTTAACAAATGGCCATACAATAACAAAATGCCCCGAATCCCCATCCCACTCTCCTTGTAGAGTGTGTAACTCATTATGACTTTCTCCATACAACATTGCTGGATTTTGTTAAAAGAAAAGTGATAAAAAAGGAATGAACGTAAATTATGCAATTGCATACATTATATGTGGGTGGAATGGGGTGTTCCCAATTCCTTTTGTTTTTCCTGATAAAGGAGGATAAGTACCTTGCTTGCTAAAGCTGTTAAGTTTTGGACAAAGTATTTAAATTATCAGACGTGTCTATCGACCTATGACTTTTGGAATAAATTTGATTTTAATAGCCCTATAAAGGAAAAACCGTTAAAAAAGTAAACCAAAAAGCTTAACAATTTATGTTATGTAATAAATCATTAAGATCCACGGCATGTAGTAGTAGGTGAGCATATCTGCAATATACCGACATTTTAAAAATAAAATTGCAGATGACTGCGAAACAACAAATACCTGTACATGCTAAATCGAAACAATAGGGTTACACGTGCGTCATCTGGTGGTCATACTAAGGGATACAACTTTATCAAAATATACGTATTCTCATATCATTGAGAGATATAAATCAGTGACGCTGAACTCCAATGTATACGAATGATCGTGCAAACTTTCCTTCTGCGCCCCACACCCTCTTTACACGAACTAATATTCTATCATAGCCAGGAAACTAATTTCTCTGAACATTTAGCTGGGATTAGAAACTATTCCAGTCAGGAAAAGCTAACTCAATGTTTCATTGTCTTTTAGGACCACCCACTAATACACAAAAAAGTATAATTATATTTGGATCTTTTCGTTTGGCTGGAGTACAAGCATTGCAATATATGAAATCATTGTTCAGATTTATCGTCCGTTTGCTTCCCCATTGTTGGCTTGTGTTATCGCTTTACAGAGCTATTGTTTTAAGCGAAATGAGTTCTAATTAGATTACATATTCGTGCGAAGATCAGACCAAACATGTTTGGAGCAGATAAAAATCCAGTTGGCTTTGCGATGACGTTGAGACCCTCGCACTAAATTGTTAATCTAGCGGCAAGTTTAGATACAAAGCTAGTTGAACGGCTTTCGTTTGAGGCGTTAGCCGGAACTGCAGTGCTGCCATTATGTATCACTATTATCCCATTTACAATGATCTCAATCTATGTCCATGATCCATCACCCTGACTCTCGGCGAGATTAATACAAATAAAACCGTCGCCAGAGACAGTGATAGTGTCGTTGCGGTTTGCTGAATGTAAAAACAACTAACGTTTTGAAAATCTTGTGTTGAATCCAAAAATCGAACTCTTTATTGCGGTAACCGTCACCGTTCATAGTTTTGTTTGCCTTTAAGTACATATCGTTCTCCTGTGTCAATGGGGATGGGGTTGGGGTTGTAGAATCGTTTAGCAATGCACTCCTGTGTCACATACTTGGCGTACTTTCTCTTGGCTATGTGAGCCAGAGTTTTGCTTGTATAGTTGTCACCGCCCAGGTGGTGGGGCGGGTGTCGATCCCAAATGGAAGATGTAGCCCTGAAAAGCTTGCAACCACTGCCAAGAAAGCCGGAAACACGTCTCTTACTGCTTGATTTGAATGGCTTTAGCAAACTCCAACATATTAACATGTTTTTGCTTTTCATCTAAAATACACATAAAGAACTCATGGATAATCTGCACCAATGTGGTCCTGCACAAGAAGTAGTACGCGCGTGCCAGAATGGTATAATGCGCTCGTTTTTCTAAATACTGCCATCTCACCTTTGTCGGAGTGGGTTCGAGTCTCGTTCTCGGCCAATGTGGATATGTGAGAAAGTTTGCCAGTAGAAACGCTGATATCTCCCGTCCACCAAAGCGTTCAAAGTTAGTACCTATGCTCAGTATAACAACAAAACGCAGGTGACCAACGATATGGAAATTGGAAACAATAAAAACATCACCGCGTCAAGATTATAACGACCTAGGCCGGACCGTTAAAAACTGGTTTTTATGCACACAACACATGGAGGCGTCGAAAGAGCCGAAGACCATAACACGGCTCATGTCTCAGGCAGCATGGCGCTGAATCTTTGAACCATCTGGTTTATGCGCTCAGTGCGCTGGAACAGCACAAAACGACTGCAAGCACAGAAAGAATGGCTGATAGCGATTGCTGCGCTTGGAAAAGATCTCAGCTACTATAACAATGACAAACAACTACAAAGTTATCAGAAAGACCGTGGATGACTCTACTTGTGATCCTCTGCACGAAAGTACGATTCATCGAATACTTTCGGACAAAGCTACCTCCGATTCTCATGTCAGCTTTATCAGCATTCCATTCAGCTACTTTTGATGCTTTTTATAAAATGCACCCCAGTTTGCTCTTGTACTGGTGTCTGTAACACCTTTGATTATAAGCACAATTCTGCTTATGACGAATAGCATCACAGTGTGAATCTCGACGAAGGCGATGCCTTGTTCGTAGATAAATATATGCAGTGTTTTCCCAAGAGGTTTATCATTTCTGATAAGTCGGATGGTAAGAGTCCTAGATGCGGTTAGTTCTCTTATGATCTTTCCGTTTCACGCTTTTGCTTCCTGTGAAAGTTCATAGAGTTTCACCTTTTACAAAAGTTGAGCTTGTAGTTGTTCGTGCTCCTTAGCATCTTAAGACCGTTCAGCTATTTTATTAATGTGTCTAAATCATCTTGTATTACGCTAGTTCTGGTAGTATTTCTTGTATGTGCATATTGCAAGGGTTGAATTGGATTTGAAAGACTATTGGTCTCTGCAGAGTTACTTCATTGGCCGTTGTTTTCACCGCCCCCATTTCAGTAAGTAGCTCCGTGCCTCTGACTTTATTTGCTTCGGTCGGATTTTATGTTTTTACAATTTGCAGTTGTTTTGCTGTCGCGCGACTAACAACAGATCACGTCCGTTCTCTCGCCAGATATTTATATATGACATGATTATGGTCGTGTTTCCCGTCATGCACGGTATAGTCGGCATAGTTGGTCCTCTTTTCTTGAATACTAGTAGCATCACTAGTAGATCGTCTCACGGCAGACACAATCGACTTATTTGACTTCCTTGGTCACCTGCTTTGTGTTAAACAAGTCAGCAACATAAGTATTGTGACAAATAACCAAAACAACACAGGCCAAGAAAGCATCAGTATGACAGAATTCCAAACCTCATCGAGAACGATGGCATTGAGCCATGCAAGGCTAGCCTGGTATTCCAATAGCTTTCAATGGAGTTGCATGCGCAAATGCCAATGCACTATAGTAAAATCAGCTTTGGTTACGCTAGTATAAAGTTTGAAGGAAATAAAAGGACGAGCATCAAAGACTCAGATATATATATATATATATATATATATATATATATATATATATATATATATATATATATATATGGTACCTACAAGAATATGTTGCTAACGGATACATATAGGACCAACTCAATGTACCAGGCTTTCCAGAATTCGAATGTGTTGATGTTTGATCAAACCAGATGTTATCATCACCGATTTGACGTGTCTATTGTGGCCGATTTCGGAACCAGGTTCTTTGTGCGGCTCTAGTTTGATAAAATGAATGACCACATGTCATTTGATCTGGCATGCCTTTCAGACTGCATAATCTTCTAACTGACTTTGAATGACTACGGGATGGTGATCATTCTACTGGAATTTGACACCTTTATCCATAACACCCTGGCGAAAAGATTAGAAGTCAGTGCATCGAACAAGTGACGATTTTGTATTCGCAGATAAAGGTGAATAAGAGTGATAATGTGTCGAATATCAACTACAGCATTGCCTGTAACACCCAGAAAGTGATAGATTCGCTCCTCTAGGATCCAACACAACACATATTTTTGCATTATACTATTATAAAACCCACATCAACAAAGTGTCAGTGAGTTCTAAACCATAATTTTATCCGAGGACATGCACCACACAAGCAGATGTAGAAGACAATGACGGTGAAAGCGAGGGAGTCTGTCAGCATCACAAATATTCAGTTTGTCTTAGCAATCGATCATCGCGGAGTGCTCGCTTCTGTATGAACGACAAAACATACTATCGCACTGCGCCATGATCATTGGCCTCCGCGGCTGTATGTGAGCCTCTTGAAATAGTTTTATGATATGGTAGTCCTAAACTGTACTGACTGATGCCATTCGTGAAAACATAGTTTTAACTGGGACTACCCCTGTAATCGATGCGCAATGACATTTGTCGTTCTCAAACACCCATGTGCAGTACTTATATGAGCCTGGCTAGCTAATAGGAGGGAAAATACGTTCCACCGTCGCTGATAGATTTAACATCCTAGAATAGCCATCTATATATCATCTTATCAAACTTTGACTTTGATGGCTCTAATTACAAGAACTGCAGTTCGTATCGAAGTATACTCAGCTACCACCCTCCATTGTTCCTATGCGTCACAACAGACGACGAAGCCAAGGTAGCTTCCATATGCCCAGCTGTGATGCTATCTGTAGCAAACCATAGTTTAGTGTCCAGCGAAGGTAAGCTAAGTTTGTCGATGTGGTATACACTTATCATATGGTGGTCGCTGCTTATGGAGGCTATGGAGAGTCGAAAGTCTCTAGGAGACACTCTCGGAAGAGGTGTTGACATAGGTCGGTATTTACTACTCGCCTTTATGCTTGCGAATATCGGCTTTGTCAGCCATCAGAATAATGTACATCTTGGGGCAGATGTTCTAGTCTTTTACACTGATAGATAATCTTGTTTACGCTGGCGTAGAATGTGTGCTCATGAGGATATTCACTCATTTCGTAGAGGGTTTCACATTTATCCATATCGGGATATACTTTGTCAGTTTCAGTCAGTAGCAGAAGAATGTCGGCGAACGTATATAGTATGGCCGCCACATCACCGTATTGTGTTGATACAATCGTACCAAACATCGTATACCAATTAATTGCTTAGGTCGAGTATTGCCTGCACAATATAGGCTGGGTGGATAAACTTCAAGTAAGACCTAGTGATTATCATGGCTATAACGATTGAGGTTTCCATATCTCATGGCCGCTACGGTAGCCGTATTGGTCTGAGTATGAAGGGACGAAAACGTACACTGACACTCTTTTACTTATTTCTGTCTTTCCCATTTTTACTCTTCTGACTGTCCTATCACTTCCGTCTTTACTTTATCTTTGACCACGCACCGCCCGTTGCTTAATAGTCAAGTGTGACTGCGTCAACGTACTGATAGATAGATAGATAGATAGATAGATAGATAGATAGATAGATAGATAGATAGATAGATAGATAGATAGATAGGTTGGCCTATTGTGTATTTCCACATCGTAACCTACGGGTAGGCAAAACGCATTACAGGTAGAGGACGTGATGGTCACACATGGTGTTTGCAGCCAAAGATCTTTCACAGCCTTTTGACATGCTTAAAGCTGTTTCAGTTATTCGTGAATTGGCTACAAAATTCCACTAATGGTATAAGCAGTGCTTCTTTGAATAGCTAAAAGCTGATCATGTACTCTTATGGACAAACGCACTTGTGAATCAAAAGGTCAGTACTGTGCTCCGTACCACTCGTTATTGCGTAAATAGTCTTCTTAGGCATGTTGGCAGCCAGCTATTCGATGCCATTGTTTAGAATCTCGAGGCTTCTACGAACTGAGTTTTTTTCCATGTGAGAACGTCATGTTGCTCTGAATTAAGTTGATGTTTCATGGCGATGCTATTCTGATGGCCTCCATGATAAGATGACTATCGTCGCCCAAGGCGGCTATGATTTAAAACACGTATCTTTATTTTATATGTGAATATTTGATGCCTTAGTGTAATATTTCAGTAATGTGAAGAGGGGTCCAAGTTTCTTGGCACCTGGATTCTTGCAATTGCATAGAAGTGTCTTCACCCAACAATATATCAGCGGGATTTTGGAGAATCTTTTCGACCTTATCTAGCTCCGGCTGAGTGAAGCTACAGCAGCTTTACAACACTAACTCCTTGGATACTCAAAAACAGCGAAGAACCATATAGCAGATGCAACTGGGTAGCTAATCAGCAAATTTCGACATGCTGCTTTCATCATATTTGCTTGTAGGGCACTCTACCTGAATGCTAAGTGCCACGCAGAACGCACATATGATGTACGGAACATGTGTATTGTGGTTGAAGTTTAAATGCTATGCTCCTTTCTTGCTGTAAACACATTCCACATTAGTCTTTATAGTGGCATTCCAATAGGTGGTCTTGGTAGAATACTTAGAGGCACTGCTGCCAGACCTGCTTCTTATTCCGGTATATGTTATTCGCTTGAAAACCATACGACCCAGATCATTTAGTGGCTCTTTAATTGTGTATGTTCATATTTAGTACATATTAAGTACTGAAATATATTGAAGTGGCTATTACATTTACAGAGGAGCTAATTGGTTCAAAAGCAATATTTAAAGTTATTGCTAAAGTATTAAATTAAAGGGAGACGAAGACATTGTGACACAGGTTTCTGAATCATACTCTTTGATAGTAAACTTTAGTATATTTATTTTTTTCTCGGTTTTCTTATATGCAAATATTGCACAATTATGTATGGTAGCCATTTAAGATGTAATTATATGGCATGGTATATTCAGTACATAACTCACCCAGTTATGTCGTATATATCTATCAGTGTTCTATAAGATCCGTGTTAGGATGGCCTGAAAATCCACCTCCACCTGAACCACAAAATTCTGATTATGTTACGGATAAACAATCATTCCATGAAATTACCACATCATATAAAGAACACCTCCTCGATATAAAAAAGTCATCACTAGCGGATAGTTATTTAAATTTTGTTGATCAGGATTCCGCCTTTTGGAGATTTAAGGTTGGACAGACTCCAGAATCAATTACATATATAAATATATATCATAACAGAATTATTGAATACTTTAGAGAGATCAACCAAGAACACAGTTAACAACTACAACGATTACAACAGGCTTTCAATGAGTCTAACCGGAGTGAAATCAATAAACGAATTGGAATATTAAATCAACTTGTATCCGACATGGAATATATCAACCAGCGAGTAATTCAAGTAGTAATTGATCATATCGATGACAACATTAATTACTCTAAACGAAATTTCCTAACTGTATACAATATAACAGAAGCTGATCTACCGAATTTCAAGTTTCCTGGGTATAACGCAAACGAACTAAAAAATTCCGTTAATGATTTTATCAATGAAAAATTTACTGCGATATTAACCTCATGGAGACAACAACACAAGGGTTCAACTATCCTCAAAAATAATAATGACCCAGACGGATACGGGCGGCATATCGCTCCTCAAAACGTCAATATATCCTCGGTGATTGCATTGAAGTTAGTATGTGATGTTATCGAAAGAAGTTACCAAATAAATATCGAAAGATCAAACCAAGTCCAGCAGGGATATATTTTATATTCATTTGCACCAACAGCTCCTCCAGGGGTTTTACTCATTGAGGATCCAACTAATCCAGTCTATATGCGATGTCATAATGATTCGTTAACGAGAATTAATTTCAAACTCACTGACCAATCCAATAATCTGATTGATTTACGAGGTGAGGTCCTACAAATTAGTCTGTTTGTGAAATCATAAAAAGAATTTCTAACCCCATAGCAGCAGAGGGAGTGCGACAACGACTTTGCGTCCCCAAAGGAAACATGCTTTTTACGATTTTGGAGGAAGCCTTGGTTTGCCAAATGGACGCTTCTAAAAAGTTGTCCGATTCGCCTTTCCTGCTGTTCAATGTTACCTACACCTTAAGTTCCACCATCCAGGAATTGTACAGTTGGTACCGTAATACCTTTATAAGGTGTGTATGACTGTATTAAGTTTACGCCGTTTTTGCCTTGACACATTCTCGTCGATCGGTGCTTTTTTTTCGAGTTCCAAGTTTCTTTTACATGCAACAGTCGACATTTTGGTGAGTTCCAGGATATATCAATATCACCTTCGGTGGTGGTATTATATAGCGCTGAAGTACATAGGCAACACAATATCTTTATTTCAATAGAAACTGAAGATGCTAGAATTTGTCTACAAATCGCTGAAGAATTCTAACGTACAACTAGTTGCAAAACAGTACGATAATTTTAAATAAATACCAAATATGTCATCAGGTATAAAAACGGACGACGATAAGAAACCAAGATATATACTGTATAATAGCTTTCTGTGCTAAAAACGCCAAATTATTTTCTTTAAGGTACAAAATGCACAATAATTACCAATTCGTCATTTGTTTCCTTTGCTAAGGCTACGAATGCCCATGTGCTGCTTTTTGGGTACATTTCCATAGCAATACCCACGATGTCAGTAAGTGATGATAATGAACAGTCTGTCTTTTTGGGTCATTATTGTAACATGTAAATCCATAGTTTTCAACATAATATAAATTAATAAAATAGCAAAAATAAGGAATAAACGTTACTTTACAACCATTAAATTATTCTATTAGGCGTTTGCATGAGATATCTTAGTTTATTAAATACGACAGTTTTAAGGGACGTTAAGCTGCTAAATGATACCCAGTGGAGACATCCCTGAAAGCTCTCAACATTACTATGTAGAATATCATTTTTAGCTAAGAGCGCTGGTTTAAAGATGACACAACCAGATTAATCTTTAATTTCCGGCTATCCAATGTTCTTGATAATGTTCATAAAACAGTAAAAGACTCAAATAAACCGTTTCGAAAGGATCACTTTAACATTTGTAATTATTTACAACACAAAATATGCAACCCCTTGTTTTTTAATGATATGAATGGCTAATCCAATATAACAAAAGGGTGAAATTGCTCAAATAAAATGACCAATGGTAGCACCTCTTGATTAACTCGGTTCCATCAATCCATCAAAACGAATATAATATATTTAAAGAAAACAAAGCTCTGGAAAATGGACTTATCGGAGGCTGGTCAGGTACTAAATGTTGTTCAAATTTGATAAATAGGTCAATTATACTCTCTCTCTCTCTCTCTCTCTCTCTCTCTCTCTCTCTCTCTCTCTCTCTCTCTCTCTCTCTCTCTCTTAATTAAGAACACAATTTATATTTGGATCGTAACCTAAGTGTGCTCATTTTCAGCATGTCTAAGTAACTTTTCAATACATGAATCAAGTATGATGTTTATTCTTTTTGCAAACTTGCAGACCATAAGAGTTATTATGAATTCACTCTCGTCATCAGATGACATCACCTTGTACATCGGCGAATTGTTTCATCTGGATTAGGTCACAGAGGTATATTATTTTTTCACATGTTTACAGCACGGCATTTCTTGTTCACTGCACCATCGTAACATGTATTTTTGTTCATAAAGCGAGCTCCTTAATGCTATTATGAATGACCTTAGTGGCTATAAGTAACTGTATGGATAAATGTCCCGATATTCATTCACAAATAAGCAGACTTATTTCAGAAGTTGTCATCTGACCGTCATTCATGCGAAACACTTTTATTATTGGACGTACTCCACAAGATGTGACACCTGACAACGAAGTGACTGTTTTTGAGCGCCAGTTTGGTACTTCCCGGACGATGGCTGTCCCCAAGAAAGGTGGAGAAGTGTTAACCCCTGGAGATTGGGTTCGCATTGGCAAAATTAAACGCACTTTCGATAAAGGTTGCTTACCGAACTGGACTACCGAATTGTTTCGTGGACGAGTGCGTGATCGTCATCCTACCGTCTATAAATTGGAAGACATGAACGGAGAAGTATTAAAAGGAACGTTTTACTTGCCTGAGTTACAACGTGTCACCAAAAATGAAGACGACATGTATGACATTGAAAGCATTATCGAATGTAGAACCCGTAAAGTAGGAAAACATCATGTCAAAGAAGTCAAAGTACGTTGGAAAGGATATCCTCCTAATTTTGATTCTTGGATTGACGCTTCGCAAGTCATCGACTATAAAAAGATGTGACCATCATGCACTTTAATACAGCTTCAGCGACCGCAGTGACTACTCCTTCACCCAGTTCTTCTCTGCAAGATTTACAAAAGCAACCCTTGTGGGTGTGGTGTGGAGAACGTGTCCCTAAAACGCAAATCGTCTTTTTCTGTCAAATCTTTGTGGTGTATTGTGTCATCAGTGCAGCCATTGTTAATTTGAGTTTGCAACAAGGAGACAAACAATTGTGGACCATTTTACTCAGCAGTTGCATCGGTTATCTTCTTCCTAATCCTTCCTTGAAATACTCTTACAACGGGAACAACAGTAACAATATTGGGAGTCTTGCTTCCAACGTCAGTCATTCTCCTAACAGTCACCCTTCCAATCACAATCCTCTTTTAGACACTCCTTGAACCTTGAGTGACTCCTCGGACAGAAGAAGGTTGGAATTATGAACAACACTATTAACCGGTTTTACTTAACGTTGCCCAGTGACAGTTCCATGGAGGTATTTCCTAAAAACACGTTGTGCTGTTACACGGCCAAATTACCTCAAACCATTCATTTGAATCAAGATGCTCATTAGGAAGTGGCTTTAGTGGAAATGATACACCCGACACAAATCAAAAACATCGTCGAAAATCAAAACACTTTCAAAGTATTTGTGTATGACGAGCAATTGCAAAAAGGCTTAGATGAACGAGGCATCACTGGCAGTGACACAAAGAAAACAGATGACCCACAAACTAAAGGGACCACCTATGTGTTCATCATTCCTGCTGGTTATTATTTTAGTTGTCAACATTTTTAGTTACTACACTTGCTACCAGGTTCAATACTTTGTTTGGTAAAGCCATTGAGAAAATCGAACAAAGTGTGTTACCTTTGAGTACCATAAAGTGGCTCGTCGCCTAATGATGAAATTTTCATAGGATAAAATGATGGCTATTACCTTTTGTCCTGAATTGTATGATATTTTAGGTGGAGACCATAAGTATGGTGGTCAAGAAAAATGAAATACCATCCATAACCACTAACTCGTATTTTGCGAAATATTTTCGATTCCCTGTAGAAGTTAACCAAGGACTCAACTTGATGTTTGTGTACTCCGATGTGGTGGAGTACAAGGTGGTAGGACACACCTCTGTACCGTTACTGCGTGTGATTCCTTTCAAAATGGATTCTGCTGCAGCAGCTGACGAGAAAGGTATAAATACCTATCATGTCCACCGCGAATTTGTACATTCTCATTAGTTGCCCGTCAGTAAGTCGTATTTCGACAGTTTCAACATTACTATAAAAGGAGAACTGGGACAAAATATTCAATTTACCAAATGGAAAGTCACAGTGAAACTCCATTTTCAAAAACGATTCTCGAACAACTGAACAAGTGATGTATCCTGTGTACCGAGGAGTCGCTCGATAACGAGGACATGGTTTAGGAGATATGTTTAAATCAGCCTTTCGTTCCGTGGTACCTGTTTTCAAACCGATGGTGACACGAAGATTGCACGTCTTAAAAGATTCCGCATTGACTCACGGCAAAGAGTTTCTTCACAATGTCCTAATTGACAAACTAAACCCCAAAGAAGCTTTTTTGAGAGCAGGCAAAAATGTCTTGCTTCAAATGGGTACAGTGGTTTTCCAGAGCTTTGCACATGATGCGCTCTAAGTAAATGTTGAAAAGTGTGAGTGACAGGAGACAGCCTTGACGTACTCCAACTGTTGTTTTGAACATGTCCCCCACATAACCTTGAGCAACTACTGCACTGGTAGCCCTGGCGTACAGCTGCTTGGTGGTGTTGGTCAACTTTCGACCCATGTTTTACGTCTTCATTGTGGCCCACAATGCCTCATGCCACACTGTCAACAACATTTTTGAAATCAATGAACACATGATAGATGTCTTGTTGATGGTGTGAGTACTTTTCACACAGAACCCTAAGATTGAATAGTTGTTATGTTGTGCTTCTTCCAATCCTGAACCCTTCCTGTTCTTCAGCGATTATATCTGCTTATGGGTTCAGTCTGTTCAAGATGATTTCCAGCATTACTTTACTGGCATGGCTTATGAAACTGATAGTTCTGTAATTTTGGCACAGTTGGATATTGTTTGTTTTTTTGGCGGGGAGGGGTGAGTGTTATAATCAGTGGCTGGGGCCACTGTGTTCGCCAGATGTTGTTGCAGATTTTGTTAGTAGCTCTATAACTAATTCTCCACCATTCTTGATAAGTTCAGCTGGGATTTTGTCTACTCCAGCTGCCTTCCCATTCTTCGGTGCTCTTATTGCTGACTCCACCTCTTCTTTAAGAATGGGGAAATCATCATCATTTGTGGAGTTTGGAACATCAAACACCTCTGGGTCTCTTGTAGATGGATGGTTGCAGGGTTCTTTACAGTACTCAGTCCATCTTTCTACAATGTCACTTGCTTCTAATAGGCATTTTCCATTTTCGTCTTGAATGGTACTGACTCTTGGTTGATTTTGTCTGGTGAGGTCTTTCACAATTTGGAATGCCTTTTTGCTGTTATTCTTTATCAGACTGCTCTGTATTTATGTGCACTTTTGTCCGATCCAATCTTTTTTTTCTGTCTTCAAGTTTTGTTCTGATATTCTTGTTTATTTCTAGGTACTGCACTGCCCCTGTTGTGTGTCTGGTGTTTTTGAGGTCTCTTCGGGCATCAAACACATTCAGAATCTCTTCTGTAATCCAGGGTTATTTCTTTGGGCGATAAAGGCCTATGATGTCCTTGGCAGCTGTTGTCATGACTATGTTGAAAGTGTCTGCCATCACTTTAATATCAACTTTCATCACGAGGAGTGGAGCAAAACGTTCTGCAACTATGGCTTGGAAGGACTTGCAGATCTTGCAGATCTTAGGGTCCTTCAGTAGTTCAAGGTTGAATTTGAGCTTGATTTTTTTGACTTGTTAATTCTCTTCAGCCTTACTCGGAAGTTAAAAAAAAACAGGTCGTGATCACTGCCAACATCAGCACCTGGAGATGTTCTTATTTTCGCTCTATTGATGCCAGATGATGGTTTCCGTTTGGTGCGTGCCATGTCCAGCAACGTAAATCTTTATGATGGCCGAGAGTGTTGGCTAGTACCTAGTTGTTGTAGCTTGCGAACTTAAGACGCCGTCTCCCTCTTTCATTGGTAAGCTCATTGCAAGAAGGTCCACAATGATTATCCAAGTATTTTAGAGCATTTTTGCCAACTTTGGCATTCCAGTCTCCTTGGATGATGAGAATGTTTTTTTACTTACCATGTTTATTATACCCTGGAGTTTGTTGTAAAACTCCTCTATTTCTTCATCATCATGATCAGTACTTAGAGCATAGATTTGGATAATTGTGATGCTAAAGGGAGATTCTTTCAGATGAATGGAGATGATTTTGCTAGATATGAGGCACAAGCACAGAACCCTTGATGGCTTTGTTTACAAATAAGCCTACTCCATTTATGGATTTGTCCATCTCTCCACTATAGTATAATCTATGCCCATATTCAGTTTGATGTTCTCCTAGGTGTTTCCATCTTACTTCACAGAGTCCCAGAATGTGCCATGTGTAGTGTTCCATATCATGTGTCAACTCTTGGAGTCTTCCAGTTTGCGCCAGAGATCTAATGTTCCAGGTGGTAATGGCAACAGTCTCTTGCTCTAATTTTATGCAAAGTACCAATAGCAAACTTGTTACCACCATCCTGGTGGTCAACGGCAGGCACGGTCCTTGTTGACTTGGGCGATGATGTTGGACATATACCTGAGACTGAATAGTACCATGTTCTGTTGGACATGTACCCAAGACTGAATAGTACCATGTTTTATTGGATGGTCAATTTTAAGAGTATAAAACTGTCATCAAAGAAGCCAAACTTTATGTGCATCATGTAAAAGTCTAACCGAAAGTGGGAAATGACAGCAATTTTGAACAGAACACAAATCAAACCCAAGATGACGAGTGGAAGTGAAACCTTTTCCACTGCCTCTGGACTTCAATCCAAGATGTTTTCTGTTGTTTTTTTTTTTTTTTTTGGTTTAACGCCATTTTTAAGCACAATATAGGCTATATGTGTTAGCCAGTATTATTGGTGGAGGAAGAACCCAGAAAACCCCCGGAAAGAACCACCGACCCACGAGAAGCTACTGGCAAGCTTCCTCACATAACTACATTAGCTGAATCTTAGACTCGAACCCACGCAGACAGAGGTGAGATGTTTTCTAATGACCTGAATGCAGATACATACCATAAGTTATTACAGAAGATGCATGTGACTTTGGCAACTATCACATTTATCCTCTTGGAAATTACAGATACATAATCCATAAGGGCAGCAAAGCTTCAAATCAATTCAATTGTTGTCCATTATAGTATACAGCTTTCATAAAATCAAAGAAAGTTTGTTTGTTTGATTGATAAGGAATTTCAATGTAGCTTTAACAATTTTGTCCCTCCCACCCAGTCACATTATCCTGACACCAGGTCGACCAGTCCTAACACCAACCTCTTCATGCTGAACACCATTCGTGGCAGCTGTTGGTACCATTTTTGTAAGTCTCTGGTCTGACATGGCCGTGGATTGAACCCACGACCTCTTGCTTCTGCAGCAGACGCTCTAACCACTAGGCCACCAGAGAGGTTAAAATCAAAGAAAGTGGCATTAACAATATTCTGATTATCTTTTATTGCAATATATGTCGAAATAGGAACTTTAGTATTTTAAGGACTCAACAATAGATTAAGGCAAATTTCATTAATTATAAAAATACTTTTATTGTCATTTCCACTTCATTACAATAAACCCATTCCATAATAAATAAAGCAGTTGTATGAGATCTATTATGAAAAGATGTAATGTGTAATGAAATATCAGCATTAATATCTGCTGCCACAAACAGCTGCATAAAGTAAAACCCATGTACAAATCTATAACAATCATTTCCATAAGTATACATCCATATATAAAAGTACAATACTCACCTGCTTCAATTATACATTCATATATAAAACTATAACAATCACCTGCTTCAATTATACATCCATAGATAAAAGTAAAATGATCACCTGCTTCAATTACACATCCATATATAAAAGTATAATTATCACCTGCTTCTATTATACATCCATATATAAAACTACAACAATCACCTGCTTCAATTACACATCCATATATAAAAGTATAATGATCACCTGCTTCAATTATACACCCTTATATAAAAGTGCAATGATCACCTGCATAAAATATATGCTGATATAAAGCAATATATATATATATATATATATATATATATATATATATATATATATATATGAAACTTTTGCATAAATCATCCAATTTTTGCCTGTATTTTCTTTGTAAAAGTAGACTAAAAATTATTAATGCTGCAGTTATATGATAACTATGTAGGTTTTCAGTGGTCTTATTTTGTCTACCAACTTTACTATATTAATCTATACAGTGTTGGAATGGATAAACCAGGGGCAACAAAAGTGTGCCAGAATGCCCAGTCAGCACAATACACAAACATGTCAAAGGAACAAAACACAAGAGCATGTCAGGGCACTCAAACTATACCAAAACCAGCTATAAGAAAAAAATGAGTATACACAGAAATAGATGAAACCACACCAATTAAACAAGACCAGTCTCTTCTACAGGTATTAGATGGCCAGAACCAAAAATTAGCTAAAGCACATGCTGTAAACGCTGACCATCATGTGTCAAACTCATCATCAAATCCAGGCACAGAAGAAACTGTTCTAAAGACAACTTCCAATTACCCACAGCAAGAAGCCAAATTAAATACAAATACTAAATACAGCAGCAGTCTCCAAATTGTCAGTCAGTCTAGTCGTGGAAAACAAGAAGTTCAAGCAATGCATCTAAACCCCCCACTTGTCAAAATCAACAATATAGTTAGAAAAAGTCTCTTCTCATAGGATCATCAATAGTCAAAGGAGTAAGAACAAGATGGTTAAATAAAACTGACGTAAAAACCCATAGAGGTGCATCGATTAACACTATTGCAGATATAATATTGGAAATAGATATGTCACCATATCATACTGTAATTCTTCTCATTGGTGGGAATAATTACAGAAAGGCCAATATTTGAAGGGCATTGAGAATGATTATGAAAGCTTGTTGTATACCATCAGGTCCAGAAACACAGAGTATAAAATAATCATCTCAGGTCTACCACTAAGAAGGGATGTACTTATGACTAAACTTAATGACACCCTAAATATGTTGTGTGAAAATTTCTAAATACTGTTTGTTCCGCAATACAGGACCTTCTTCAAAGACAATCGTGTGAATCAACAATTATACCAGCGAGACCAAATCCATTTGTCCAACACAGGTACTGCCTTGCTTCTTACGAGTATTGACCAGTACATAAGACTTATAAAAGGGGTTAGGCATGAGTCAGAAAACTGATTGTATTGTGGAGAGCACGGTCATGTAACACAGCGGTGTCTGCATGGAAAACATATTTGTTGCCATCTTTGTAACGACTAGGACATAAGTAAGCAAATGTTGTGTGAATACCAATAGGTAGAAGGCTATGATGTACAAGCCTATGCAACACACAACCAAAAAACAAAATGCATTAGAATATGTGTATACTTTTCAATGTAATAATTATAATTCTGTGAACAGGTTTCAGGCACTATCTGATTTGTGTACAAAGTGCAGCTTATTAACTTGTAAACAATTATGCGATACTGTTCATATTCTCCCTCTGAGGTTCCCCAAGTATTTAATATGTCAATGTCTTCTTGTATGCATTGTACGACAGATGGATCTTATATGTTATCTTCTTCATGTGTTGATTTAAAGAATCAAGGCAATGTAAAGAAATCTGTCAAATCTACAAACAATACATGGTATACTACCTTGTCTGAAAATCAATCCTCTGATAAAAATTGTCATGTCTTTGGGCACCTCAAAAGAGGTCTCCATGTAATCAACCTAAATATTCAACACATCCTCCCAAAACTGAATGAGATCAAGTTAATATTACAGCAAACTAGATAAGTCAGTATTCTAAGTCTATGTGAAACCTTTCTTTCCGATTATACTGATGATTTGGCTCTCCAAATACAGGGCTTCCACTTTGAAAGAAAAGATAGAGACTCCATGGGTGGTGGGGGTATTCTCTCTATGAAGAAAATTCCATTAGTTATAACAGACGTGTTGATCTAGCGACTATTGGGATAGAGAGTATCTGGACTAAGTAACCCTTGCCCAATCAAAGCCAATACTCTTATGTTCAGTTTACAGGCCACCTAGTTCCACAACTGATTGGATTCATAAATTTGAGGCTCAAGTTCAAAAAGCATTACTAAAGGAAGATTTAGAAACTATCATATTAGGTGATTTTAACATTGACTACATGAAAGATCCACCATTAACATAGATAAGTAACTTTGAAACTTACAACTTTACTCAATTAATTAACACCCCAACTAGAGTAACAGATAAAATTGCTACTATCATTGATCATGTCTATACCAATAAACCTGAAAACATAAGTGAAAAAAATGTGCCAGTGTATGCACTGAGTGACCACTACCCAGTCTGTATAACTAGACTTGTTCCGAAATCATCTGAAAATGGGCAACACATTAAAATACAATACAGGGACTTTAAACAGTTTGATGAGGAAATGTTCTTAAATGATTTAGCATGCAAACCCTTTCAATCAGTCTGCAATATAGCTGATGTCAACACTGCTTTAGATAAATGGTATCAGATGTTCAATGCAGCCTTAGACAAGCAGGCCCCAACCAAAACAAAAAGGGTTAAATACCAAATTACACTCAAGTGGATTGCCCCTGAGATCAATGAGGCTAGGCACATGAGATAATTTCCACAAGAAAAAAGACATGAAAAGCTATAGAAAACGGAGGAATAAAACTAAGCATCTGATAACTAAGGCAAAAGAGAACTACTATAAACAGGCTATTAATGAAAGTAAGAGTACCAAAACATTGTGGAAGCATCTAAAAGAGCTGAACCCACCCAAGAACAGTTCACTTCTCCCTAGACTTAAGCAAAATGATGATATAGCATCATCTGTGCAAAATATGTGTGCAAATTACAAAATTTGTCTGTGTGTGTGTAAATTACAAAATGTGTGTGTAATTTACAAAATGACTACATCTGACACATCAATACTCAACAATGACAAACCATGTGTGTGTGTAAATTACAAAATGACTACATCTGACACATCAATACTAAACAATGACAAACCATGTGTATGTGTAAATTATAAAATGACTACATCTGACACATCAATACTAAACAATGACAAACCATGTGTATGTGTAAATTACAAAATGACTACATCTGACACATCTGACACATCAATACTAAACAATGACAAATCATGTGTATGTGTAAATTACAAAATGACTACATCTGATACATCAATACTAAACAATGACAAATCATGTGTGTTTCTAAATTATAAAATGACTACATCTGACACATCAATACTAAACAATGACAAACATTTGTATGTGTAAATTATAAAATGACTACATCTGACACATCAATACTAAACAATGACAAACCATGTGTGTGTGTAATTACAAAATGTAGACATGAGTGAGCATACACAATCAAATCATGCAGACAAACATTGTAAACAAGGACTTGTTTAGCATCTAAAAATAAATACTTTTTAAAAAACTTTCATTAAACTTTTTACATGTATTACGTACCAATCATTTGACTGTGCATTTTTTAATAAAATCAATTAAAATCATGTATTTGGTATGAAACATTCCATTGTGTATGTTCCAATATAATAAAATAAAATAATTTATAGTTGGATGATGAAATTTTATTTCACGTCGTAAATCTGTTAGAAAGGCATCAAATTGGCTCAAAGCAACAGGCTATTGTGTTGGAATCATTTCCAAAGTTGCCCCTTAAAAGGGCATGCATGAGAATTTTATAAGGTCAGATCTTACAGGTAGTTATCTACATCTATACACTCCAAAAAACTGACAATTTTCTATTGGGTTGGGGAGGGGGAATTAACAGCGTTTCTTTTAAAGGCCTACAATTTCAATGAATTTAGTGGTTTTTCACTTTTATCTCACCTATTTGTGTAGGAAGTGAATGACCTACAAGCACACAGTATGCTTCACTTATAAATGAAATGCATTCTTCTTCTATATGTCACTTACAAGTGACCTATAAATCTAGGAAATGAATTATTCACATTTCACTTATAAATGAAATGCATTCTTTTTCTTTATGTCACTTACAGGTGACCTATAAGTCTAGGAAATGAATAATTCACATTTCACTTATAAATGAGATGCATAATCTGCATATAAAAAATGCCTAATTTTCATATAAAATCCTAATCCTTAACTTTAATGTCACTTATAAGTGACATATAAACCAAATGAATAGTCATTGCAAGCCGTTTATAAATAAAGAATAAAAGTCACTGATAAGCCATGTGGAGGTTTTAAGGAGAGGGTGAGACAATTTCTTCTTTTTAATTGTTGAGTGTTGGAATCATCTCTTATTTTCTTGAGTGACAGGATCTTTAAATTAGCTAATGTGGCAGTCATACTGGATGCAAGATTGCATCATTTTCATTTAGGACAAAATTCAACATCATAATTATTCTCCTGGTGAAACCCCCATGCTCATATGACTTTCTGTTTTCCTGGAGTAGTGATTTTCAAATAGAATTCTATGAACCTATAATAAATGTCATATCGTCACTCTTTTGATTAAATTCCAAGTATGCATAATATTAAGAATTTCCACAAAAACCTGATATTAATATGACCATGCATTCAAGAAGGAGACAAGTTTTCAAGATGATGCAAGCAGACATAATGGATGTCTGAGTGGAACCATTTAATTTAGCACAGACTATAATCATAACAAGTCTTTTAGGTTAATACCCCATGTTGATCTGGCCTTCTGTTCCAGCAGAGTAGCAACAAAAAAAATTTCAAGATACCAGCCATTAGTGTTGTTCCGATTATCGATTATAATCGATTATCAGTTGGTTGATCAAACCAATAAGATAATCAACTGTAAACGCCATAATCGATTGTGTGTAAAGGGAGACAACGTTTTAGGTGTTTGCAAAGCCCAAAGGCTACTAAAACTCCCAGCCACTGAAGTTGACCTGAAATTTATTAATTCCCTTCACAACTACAAATATGAAACCTTATGATTCATAATTAGGAACATATAGTCATTATTACATGGTCAAGTTGTTAAGCTGTTGAATTAATAAATTTAAAGACATTTTGTTGATTTGTTTCAGTTAAATTGCAACATCTTTTGTAATATTTATAAACAATTTCCTTCTAAACATTAAATTATAGACACATCACATGTGAACGAAAGAATTTCGGGGCATTGTAGCAGTATTTCAGTTACATTTGACTGATCAGCCATCAAAAGTTGAGTTAATTTAACAAAGTTGTGGAACAAAAGTAATACACAATGTAATATTATTGTCAGGTTAAAGTATACATGTCATTAAAAGAGATTACTCATGTACATTTTAATAAACATATTGAACTCTTGATCAAAGATATAACTGTTTAACAAAAATTAAAATTTCCTTTAGTAACCGATTATAATCAATGATCAGTTGGTTAAGGGGAACCGATTATTGATTATGAATTTTTGACTGATTCCCATCACTACCAAACATACTGGCTGTCAGATTGACTCAATTTTCATTTAGGACCAAGCAGACCATGGGATGAATGTTTGTTTACACCATCCTGGCAATCTTCCAAACAGCTTATGAGAAGTAATTTTAACAAACTATTGTTAATGGACGGATGACAGATGATGGATGACAGATGACTGATGATGGATAACAGATGACTGATGATGGATGACAGATGACTGATGATCGATGACAGATGATGGACAACATAAGCTCTTCTGGTCTATAGTCTTACATTTCACTCTATATTTCAATCACAACCTTTGCAACAATTCCTATATGACTTTGCAATCAAATTCAAATTTTAGATAAACCCTGGTCAAGTGTGACCTACCTAAAATAATTTAATAAATGGAACATAATAAACATATTATACAATTTAAAAATAAAACAGTCTGATAAAAAATATTCAAGGCATAAATTGTATTCAATCAGATTGTAGACTTCCGTTTTAGGTCCAGACCTCAAATCTGCTTATGAAATCCAGACCATGTTCTGGATGCAGGTCTTTTTGCTACAAAACACAGCTCCAATTACATGTAACAGTGTTGTACATTATGGAATGATTGCATCCAATTACATGTAACAGTGTTGTATATTATGGAATGATTATATCCAATTACATGGAACAGTGTTGTATAAATTACATGCAACAGTGTTGTATATTATGAAATGATTGCATCCAGTTACATGTAACAGTGTTGTATATTATGGAATGATTACATCCAATTACATGTAACAGTGTTGTATAAATTACATGCAACAGCGTTGTATATTATGGAATGATTGCATCCAATTACATGTAACAGTGTTGTGTATTATGGAATGATTACATCCAATTACATGGAACAGTGTTGTATAAATTACATGCAACAGTGTTGTATATTATAGAATTATTGCATCCAATTACATGTAACAGTATTGTATATTATGGAATGATTACATCTTATTACATGGAACAGTGTTGTATATTATGGAATGATTACATCCAATTACATGTAACAGTGTTGTATAAATTACATGCAACAGTGTTGTATATTATGGAATGATTGCATCCAATTACATGTAACAGTGTTATATATTATAGAATGATTACATCCAATTACATGTAACAGTGCTGTATAAATTACATGCAACAGCGTTGTATATTATGGAATGATTGCATCCAATTACATGTAACAGTGTTGTGTATTATGGAATGATTACATCCAATTACATGGAACAGTGTTGTATAAATTACATGCAACAGTGTTGTATATTATAGAATTATTGCATCCAATTACATGTAACAGTATTGTATATTATGGAATGATTACATCTTATTACATGGAACAGTGTTGTATAAATTACATGCAACAGTGTTGTATATTATGGAATGATTGCATCCAATTACATGTAACAATGTTGTATATTATGGAATGATTACATCCAATTACATGTAACAGTGTTGTATAAATTACATGCAACAGTGTTGTATATTATGGAATGATTTTCATCCTATTACATGTAACAGTGTTGTATATTATGGAATGATTACTTCCAATTACATGTAACAGTGTTGTATAAATTACATGTAACAGTGTTGATTATCATGGAATGATTGCATCCAATTACATGCAACAGTGTTGTACATTATGGAATGATTACATCAAATTACATGTAACAGTGTTGTATATCATGGAATGATTATGTCTAATTCCATGTAAGTGTTGCATATCATGAAATGATCGCATCCAATTACAGTGTTAACATGGAATGATTACATCCAATTACATGTACCAGCGTTTAATATCACAGAACGATTATTTTTAATTCCATGTAAGAGTGATGCATATCATGGAATAATTACATCCAATTCCATGTAACAGTATTGTCATGGACTGATTACATTTAATTACATGTAACAGTGTTATTGTATATGATGGAATGATTACACTGATCTGGCACTATATGATAAAGATTGAGTTGGAGTATCGGCATCTGGTTCCCGTGTGACATGACTATGTACAGGATCTGGATTTATTAGCATTTCATAGGCTTGTGCACCTGTAAAAGACAGGAATATTCAAGAAACCGTATACCACTAAGTTTGAATGATGAAAGCATTTATTTACCTAGAAAAGACATAGAAAACTTTAATATTTATCTGCAGTATAAGATACATGGTGCATGGTACAAACAAACAGAACAAACATACAGGTACACTAAAGATGCAATGTATTTTTCACAACAGTTTTAGAGTATTACTGGACTTAGAGAAACTTTGTTACAGTTCACGACATACAATTTTTCTCAGTTTTCATGGGACACATACACTCAAAAGTTCTACCATATATATGAAGAGCAATGTATGGAGATAAAGGAAATGATTAATCTGAAAAGATTAAATACCAGTAGCTTAATTTTTATTTGCACCAGGAAAGAAAAAACAGAATTTGACTGAAACTGCATTTTTATATAAGTCAGAGCAATTTGTTCTGAATTTATTCCTGGATACATGTTCATATATTTCACACAAAAATTTGGAGTCAGCAAAGAACATATTTGCATTTTTCCTCAAAAATATATAAAATCATCTTTTGTGCTGTACAGTCACAGAGACTGTTATAATCGTTTATTTTGTGATTAACCAGTGTTACGAAAATGCGAGAGGAGTATTATGAAGTGAATCCAAAATAATCATAAAGTTTTATTAAAGTCTCAGTGAAAAGTTCAGTATAACTTTCAGAACTAGAAATGTACTGGTCTGCCAAGAATCACAACATTTTCAAAATGGTGTTACCCCCATGCTCCTTTGAATAATTCATAATAGTTCCACAAAGAATATTATAGTTCAAAAAGAATATTATAGTGACTGTTCTAATTGTTAATCTTGTGTGACATTCATAGGGACTGTTTTAATGGCTGAAACTGTAATGTACATTTACAGAGACATATAATGATTGATACTGTACTGTACATTCACAGGGACTGTTCTAATTGCATATTTTGTGCTGTATATTCACTGGGACTGTTCTAATGGCTGAAACTGTACTGTAAATTCACAGGGATTGTTCTAATGATTGATACTTTACTGTACATTCACAGAGACTGTTCAAATGGCAGATTTTGTGCTGTGTATTTACAGAGACTCACTGTTCTAATGGCTGAACATGCACTGTACATTCACGGGGACTGTTCTAATGGCTGAATCTGTAATGCACATTTACAGAGATATATAATGATTGATACTGTACTGTACATTCAAAGGGACTTTTCTAATGACAGATTTTGTGTTGTATATTCACATAGACTGTTCTAATGGCTTAAACTGTAATGTACATTCAGAGGGACTGCTCTAATGGCAGATACTGCACTGTATATTCACAGGGACTGTTCTAATGGCTGAAACTGTGATGAACATTCATAACTACTGTACAGGTTTAATGATTAATACAGGACTGTACATTCACATAGTATATTCTAATGATTGATACTGCACCTTACATTCACATAGTCTGTTCTAATAATTGATACTGGACTGTACATTCACATTGACTGTTCTAATGATTGATACTATGCTGCACATTCCACAGGAACTGTTCTAATAATTGATACTGCACTCTAGATTCACAGGGACTGTTCTAATGATTGAGACTGAACTCTAAATTCACAGGGACTGTTCTAATGATTGATGCTGTACTGTACATTCCAAAGGACTGTTCTAATGATTGAAACTGCACTTTACATTCACAGGGACTGTGCTAATGGCAGATATTTTGCTGTATATTCATAGGAACTGTTTTAATCATTGATTTGGTATCTTAGTGATTCATTAGTGTCAAACTCTGCAATAAAATGTAACTAATGTACTGTTCATATTGTCTTGTAATTCTTATAATTCCTAATTTGACTACTAATATATCTCTTTAGCCTCACTATCAAAGTATCTGTTTAACTTATACTGCTGTTATATATCTCTAGCCTCACTACCAAAGTATGTATTTGATTTGACTACTGAGATATCACTTTAGCCTCTCTATCAAAGTATCTATGTACATTTACTACTGAGATATCTCTTTAGCCTCACTATAAAAGTATCTATTTAACTTTACTACTGAGATATCTCTTTAGCCTCACTATCAAAGTATCTATTTGACTTGACCACTGAGCTATCTCTTTAGCCTCTCTATCAAAGTATCTGCTTAACTTTACAAATGAGATATCTCTATAACCTTGCTACCAAGGTATCTCACTAATTGTTAGCTTTAAAGAATGTAAGAATACACAAAAATGTATTAAAATTTGTCAAGGTTGTGATGTTTTATGTAGTGCTTTAGAGATATTACTCTAACTGTGGCATTCGCAGTACAAAAATAACATAGGTCGCTTGAAGCCACTTATGCTCTACTTGAACTGACAGATGGACACATGTCAGATAATGGACAAATAGCCCATCCCTTCAACTATTCTAGTCTATGACCTGACGAGTTAACAAACATAAGAATTCCATACTCCTGTCAACCCCAAGCTTACAATCATATATCATTGATACTATTAGAAACTTCAATTTTCAAACAAAATGTAAAGGATATTCCAAGTTTTGTTGTCTCTAAAGTGATGGCATCATGAATAAATGCCATTGGTTCCATAAGAAATGGTCATTGGCATTCAATTTACGGCGAAAGCATAACTATTACACATATCCATCCATGCAAGTAAAGTACACGTACTGACCTAATTAATTATATAAGTTATTGAAAGATGGCAGCAACATGATTTCCTATATAGTTTTTAGAATTTTATAAACTGGCTTGGTGTCAAAATGTTACATTTCGGATTCTCAGGAACAAATGGAAAATAAAGGATCTTAAGCTGAGTACAGATGAAATGGAATTATGCCAACTTTCTTGCCGAAACTGACTATGTATACAATTATTTGTGTATGCATTTTTGCTCCATAATGGAAAATAACAATAATTTCTTGAATGAATTAAGTTTGCAAGGTCATTTGCTTTACTTTGAAAACAGTTCAAGTGAAGCCACTGATTTTCAAGAACATTACAAAGACCCCACTGGACTCTTATGTTACTAATTGTTCTTCAAGAAAAGAAAGTTAATTGCTTACACAACACCTATGAGGAACTTTCTCCATTTATATGGAAATAAACTGTATCTAATCTGCAATTTCAAATTAAATTAATGAGCAAGTTATTAGTAGTATGAAATTGTTGAAATACCTTGTCCGAGATGTAACACTTATTTTATGATATTAATTTCTATACCATATTGATCAAATACATATAGAACATGACTTAAACTTCAAATAATGAACATAAAATGTTTAATATGGCTACCACCAGTTCACAAAAAATTCATACAGTACCTTGGGATGCTGAATTTAATGAGAATTAAAACATTATTTTATGTCCATTATATTACAAGAACCTTTAGTAGTGCAAGTCCTAATTCTAGGATCTCACATTGCTGGTTTTGAAGTCTAAAATGAAGGTTCAGGACTCTCACATTTCTTTGTAATTTTTTGGGATAATATGGCTTTGCAGGACTTCCCTTTCCCAATAAGAGAGCTTTGATAAAATTTATCGTACAGTCTAAAGGATCGATGTTGCACAATTACAGGTTTAATACTAATTTCCAAACAAACACAATGCCAAATAATCTACAGAATGCATAGAATTACACATTCCATTTCTAACCCCAACTTTAATTTCCTGATTAGATCCCACTTCTATTCGGATAATTCCTGCCTTTGTTTCTAATGGAGGAGGAAATGTTCAGGCTCAATCGTCTTATGTAAAACTGACTTTGCATGACTCACCTGTTCCCATGATCCCAGTGGTGACTCTTGGGATTGGGGTATTAAGTTGTCCTTGTCGAGCTTTTCTCCTTTTCCTCAATGCACGGAATATTATGATTAGTATGATTATAACCACCACAGCAACACCTACAATTGTTAATGCCTTGATAGTGCCTATGTTGTCTCTTTCCCCGGTTTCATTGATGACCTCATCATTGTGACCTATTGAACTTATAGTTACCGCTTGACTTACAGTCAAATTAACTGGAGTATCGTATTTAACCATGATAGATGCACTATTTAATACGACCTCATAATCTGGATGATAACAATCTTCACAAAGAGACTCTCTTTAAGATCAAAGGGGGAAAAATTGTTGTCAGACCTGTGGATTCATGGAATCTGGTTGAACATACTGACTTACTGGTGGTCCTCTCAATCTGAAGAAAGAGAAATCTATATCTAGAAGTAAAGGAATTTCCAGGTACAAATAACGTTCAAGCACAACATGGATATTATGTATTTATGAAACACTGGTATTTCTAGGTACATGAAATACAGCCACGATGTATTTATGTATCATTGGCGGCGGGGGGGGGGGGCTTTTCAGGTTCACGTAATATATAACATGGCCATGAAATATGTTATGATGCAAATAGGCTGTGTTTATTAGTCCATGTAACATATGCACTTACTTGTGTAAATGGTTACGATATTGAATCTAAACATTCATAAAATCTCTAAATATGTAAATAAAATATGCATTCTGTACATCTGATTTTACAAATATACATTCTGTACATCTTATGTTACAAATATGTATTCTGTACATCTGATGTTGCACTATATTTGCCTGTCCATGTCCAGTCATCCACCTTTTCTTCCAGAGATTTTTTTGTTGAAGAGACCAAGGGTGTCTGTGCTGGAGTTTTCAGGCTTTTGCTCATGTGGACTATCAGCTACTTGTTTCCACACATGCGCTGGCAATTGAACATTTTTTTTTAGGTCAGTAACCAACGGATACACAGGTGTACATTCCTGACAGGGTTTTAGAAGTTGCTGTTGTAGAGTTTAACGCCATTTTTAAGCACACGATAGGCTATACATGGCAGCCAGTATTATTAGTGGAGGAAGAACCAGGGAAAACCCCTGGAAAGTACGACCTACTGGCAAGCTTTCTCACATAACTACTTTAGCCGAATTTAGACTTGAACCCATGCAGACAGAGGTGAGATGGCAGTGATCCGTAACAGAAAGTGCTTTAGACCACTCGGCCACTCTGGGCCTCACAGGGATTAAGAATAAAACGTTTTTGTTCTGATGGATTTAATGCCATGGGTCAAAAGTAGAAGGATTTTACTTATCATCTGCATACAAGGTCAGTTGAAATAAATTATGGATGACTTAAGAGAACTGTTCTAGTCATTGTATGCATTTACATTAATGTGTGAGATGGCACTTCCCACAAAACAAGTATGAATCAAATTTATAAAAGACAAAATTTAACAAAGTTACAAACTGACCAGGTAAGGTATATGAGCAGTTGCATACTTTACTAGATGGTACTTCGCAGAGTTTCCATAGATATCAGAATCGTTAGTAATGGTTAATGTTAAACGAAGCATAATGCAATATGATTTATGATGGTAAATATGACGTACTCATCCCTACATGTATTTCTATAATGGATTATATGGGGTGTCAGTATACCATGTTTATTAAGATATAAAAAATGTGGTGCGAGTTTTCAAATCAAGATTCAATAATTAATCAAGTTTAGAAACCTGAATTACCAACTGTGGTACAACATATTATTCAACATGCACAAAAAGACATGGGCAGAGACTATGAATATTTTAGACTCTTCAGTTTGGGGACCACCATAATGATTGGGATATTATTTCATAGTAAATTATTACCAAAAATATTGGGAGAATTGTGTTGTTGTTTGGTTTAATACCATTTTTAAGCAGCATATAATATTAATGGTGCAGGTAAAACCTGGAAAAACCTCGGAAAGAACCACCAACCCACGAGAAGCTACTGGGAAGCTTTCTCACATACCCACATTGGCCCAATCTGATATTGGAACACACACAGAGATCAGAGATGAGATGGCAGTGATCCGTAACTGAGAACACTTTAGACCACTCGGTCACCCAGAGAACTGTGTTATTGTCTTTATCATAAAATGCTGCATATGGTTAATACAGGCCTTCAAACCCTTTTAGGGAACTACTGTCAAGGCTGTTTAGGACCGACTAGAATCCATTTTATTTGTAAACAATGAAAGCAAGGAAAAGTAGTTCATGTTTAATTTCTCTGGGTTTTTATTCAAAATCCACTTCTTGCCACTAAATGGATTATTCTTTACCGATTAGTGTCTTTTAATTTGCATTACAGATATACTCCAAGCATATTGCTGTACACTCCGTCTAGTCTGTGGACAAAAATGTATGGAAATATATTTATTATAAGTTATTATTTCACACTCACTGCCTTATGGTGTAATTGAAACTTGAAAGAAATGGGACACCACCAGTAACCATAATTTAAAGCGTTTACTTTACAATCTGATTACTAATATAATCTTCCACCCACCTGTACTGAATTGTGCGTTACCAACAGCCCTAAATCAATGGGGCTCGTTACAAAGAAAACTAGGAGTATCCGGCCATTAATCAATGGATGGGGTGGTAGTGGGTCTAACCTGTGTTATATTACACAGGTTAGACCCACCCACCCCAAATCCTTGATTCAAGGACGGATATTCCTAATTTTCTATGTAACGAGTCCATGTCCCCTAAAATGTGTTCACGAACACAGATGTCTCAAATGACTTAACGAAACACTTAACCATGGTAAAAACGAACGGACGGACTTGGTTAACACACTATGCCCCGATTAATGAATAGTGTGTGGGGCATAACAAAGTTAATACATTTAAATTACAGTGCAACATTCTATATTTCGCTCATTGTATTCGTCAGTCATTGACGGAAGTACAATGAGTTTCTAAATGCCCTCTAGCGGACAGGTGTTTCCCAGGTGACAGTACAAAAGGTATAAAAGTACGTGAATCAGAGAATGCTGACTTCGCTCGCCTAACGATGTAAAGAAAATTCATAGCAAAAGGCTGCGCTGGAAAACAAAGTAGAGAGTTTATGACGGAAATGGTAATAAGTACGCACCCACCCACCCACACCATCCCACCGCATACCAGCGCCCCCCCCCCCACTCCCCGTCAAATCGTCAATGAAATACACAGTTTTGTCTTATTGCGAGTTGTTTTCAACACACCAGCAATAGAACTAGGCGTGTCTCAGTTTGAAATATTCACTAACCACATCCCGATCAAATGAAAGACATTTAAGTCTCGCAGTTCCTAGCGAACTGAAATGGAGCCATTCATATTATATGAAGGACTTTGAAATATCATTTGATACATCTAGTTATCAATTCCTTAACTTGAAATAGTTATATCTAGGAATTCTTATCCCAGCTCAGAGGGCAAAAAAAGAAAAGAAAATGAAAGTGTATATTTTTAAAATAAAAAAACTGGGCATGACTCAGTAAAAATCAATACACAGTTTTAATAAGTAAAATAATTAGAAGTCAAGGTGAATAATTACTTTATCCTCAAATTGATTACTTCAATCCACCACACAGCCATAAAAACTTTTTCTTTTCTTTTTTATACAATTATTAATCAGAATTGTTAAATATTTGGAAACCACAGAATTACATTGATGTACATCTTTGTGTCTTACATTTTCTTGGATGCACGTTCTGCAGTTTGTATATATATATATATATATATATATATATATATATATATATATATATATATATATATATATATATATAAATATATATATATATATATATATATATATATATATATATATATATATATATATATATATATATATATATATATATATATATATATATATATCTGTGTGTCTGTGTGATTGTGTGTGTGTGTTATTGGGGTCGTTGGAAATATGATCAAATATCTCAACTTTGGTGGCTCGGCAATAATTGAAAGAAAAACAAAGGTCTGACAAAAAAAATTATATTGTCTCTAATTGTAAATGTTAAAAGCAGCCATGGAAACTCGCCATGAAACTGAACAGATGTTTTAGATCAACATTGTTTCACCTTTCTTCGCTAGCCTGGGGTCCGATACCCGTATCATTACCTTGGGGACATCTATTGGATTTCACGTGTTAACTCCCTTAGTACGTATTGCCAACTAACCAATAGCGTGGTCCATTTTACATCCGCCGAAAACGGATGTTGCAATTGACCTAAACAGGATACTTAAGAAATTTATCATCGAAAGTATGTATGTCACGGAATTGTATAAATCCTTTTATTTACTCTTTTTGTGTACAACGATATCCGAGGGTGGTCATTCTGTGCCGCACGCGCGAGGTGCTCTTGATAGGAACAACCAAATGCTTCTTGTGCAAAAATTCTTTACATGACAGTGAGCTGGTCTGCTTTAAGGACATGCACATCTTCAGCTGTAAATGTATGTGTTATTATTTTCTTGTTTACACACACCCACATTAGCCGAGCCTGAGACTCGAACCCACGCAGACAGAGATGAGATAGCAGTGATCCGTAATGGTGAATGCTTTAGACCACACGGGGGGCCCTATAACGTTTGTACTGCCACGTGTACCTTTGTATCTGCTCTATGTAGATTCGGTCTACGTGTATATGGTAAATTATTTTCTATTCTTGTTTGTGACTTAGCAAGAGATTTATATTGAAAATACAAAGCTGCGTCTTTAAGAAATGTTTAGTACTGTAGGATTCTTATCGGGCACGGTTCAATTCAATTCTGAACTTGTGAATTGTTTTGTAATTATTGTGCCGGTAATTTAATCTGCATAACTTACCAGATGTAACGTCATTACGTTTCATCATTAATGCCCGTGTCATGCATATTACACGGTGGTATATATATATATATATATATATATATATATATATATATATATATATATATATATATATATATATATATATATATATATATATATATATATATATATATATAACTATGAAGTCGACCATATCAGCTGTAAAGCAGAACCATAGCAGCCGTATATCTGTAAAGTGTTGCCGGTCGACTAGCAATAGTGTTGGTTCAAATTTGAACAACTTAATTTTGATTCGATGCCTTGGCTTGTAAAGGGACCAGAAACGGTCGAAGAGAAAAGGGCATAGGGGCCAGACTAACGTTCCCTCTAAGCTGCGCGCGTGCGCAGCTGCTCAGGCATCCCCGCGCAGCTGAATTGTAAATTTTTGCTCAATCCAACGTTAAAGTTTGCTCGTCTCCGTAATGCTTGCGCCTGCACTGCGTGCACACCTACCATTCGCTTAGAGGGAACGTTGGGCCAGACCCGGTCAAGGAGACACGGGCATGATGCCCGCCAGTAATTGCTTAAATAATGGCGTGTGTTAATTGCTCCGAATGAGGGATATATTTTATATAATGTTCATTCATGGTCTGCCCTCTTATTGAATATGTACAAAGATCTTTCATGTAAATATTATCTTAAACATGTTATTGTCCAGGCATTATTTTAATCACACTATTGCAAGCAACACTATCATGTTCGTGTAAATAAACTTCTCTTCATATAATTTAAATCCGAGATTATCATTCAGTGATGGGGGTAGGAGATAATAGCCTCATTGATTAATGTAAATTTGCTACAGTTCATTTAATTTTAATCCGAGATTATCATTCAGTGATGGGGGTAGGAGATAATAGCCTAATTGATTCATGTAAATTTGCTACAGTTCATTTAATTTTAATCAGAGATTATAAGTTGTTAATGGATAGAATCAGTGCATGTGTAGTGTAATACTAATCTTAAAATAATAAAAAAAAAACAAATTCCAATTAACAAAAACGATAATCAGATAAACTGATGAGCGTGTACTATATATTGTATTGCTGAGGCATTTGTTAAATTATTTGTATAGTCGGTAAAATGGCTCCAAAGAACTAATGTTTCTTATCATGTAATCCAACCTCGACTTTAAAGAAAAATTGTCTGTCTGCATAAGGACAAGGCCCGGTTAAAGGCACGAACATACATAAACACAAAGTTTCAATTACTGATAATTTAATATTTCTGAATAACTCTACTTTGGCGATCGCTCTGAGAGTAGTTGGATGGAAAATTATGTAAACGTGCAAACTAATATGTTAGAGTATCATGCGCGGACCGATCAGAGTCTACGTTGTTTGCTAGAAATTTGAAATAAGAAACAGCATTAAGTGACTGCAGACTTTGGTCTAATCTCCTCGCACAACTAGACTAGATGATTGTAACACAAACGAAAATGCTTGATTGTAACAAAAAACAATACGGTAACGCAACATGAAATGAACACGAATGAAAAATGAGATATCGAGTTGTCAAATACGCTGGTATCGTTCAAACAGAAAACACCCAACATATTAAATATTGTAGGGCAACGATATTACGCATCTGCTTTATGGCGTCATAATGCGGCATTACCATAATCGCCAATTTTATAAGCCATTCAGATGAAATCTTACATCTTCGCGTTTGGAGACTGAGCAGTGAGGATGAAGAGCACGAAAGTGTACCTAACGATTTCATTCACTTTTCAGATTTTGAAACCTGCAATTCCATTGGCTAATTCAAAAGTAACCAGATCATTAACCAAAAGCGGTCATATTTCAGATCTTCACGTAGGACAGCTGGGATCGTTTTTCAATCAGATTGATGAGGGGCGATATATTGAATTTCTCAGAGTAACTGGTTTAAGTTGAAGTTTTTGGCATTTTCAACATGCGCAATAGAGAGAATATTGGCATTCCACTCCAACGTTTTGTATGTATTGTGGCTTAAATCGTACTTGTGTAAACTGTAGATGATCTAAACACACAACTTATCAATTTGTATATTCCCATTTGCCCGAAAAAATCCGACTAAATTAGTCTAAAGTACACGGTCTTTAGCAATGTTTAAAAAAGTCACAAATGAAGAAGTGTGTAAAACCATCAGGCACAAAGAGGCCAATAAGACAAGCTCCTCACCACTGTCAAAAAGTGAAAGCTGAAATGGTATGGCCATGTGATTAGAGACAAGAGTCTATCAACAACAGTACTGCAGGGCAGCTTACAGGGTGGCAGAAGGAGAGGTAGACAGAGAAAAAAAGTGGACTTACAACATCGCAGAATGGATCAGAACAAGTTGTGCGGAGACGCAGGCATTGTGACATGATTGGGACAAGTGGAGGAAACTTGTCACATGTTCAGCAAAGCTACTTGCATTGTTCTATGGCACATTATTCTCGCTAGTCAATGCCAAAGCACTCTCATTAGTCCATGCCAATGTATTCGCATAGTCCTATATGAAAGAATTTTAACTAGTCCATACCGAATAACTCACTAGCCCATGCCAAACACCTCACTAGTCTACACTAAAATACTCTCGCTTGACCTTGACAGAGTACTGACACTAGCCCATACCAAACTAGTCTCACAAGTCTATGTCAACTTCATCTAACTAGTCGATGCCAAGGAATTCTCATATGCTAACTTATCTCACTAATCCAATGCAATTAACCCATGCCAAATAGTCTCACTAGTCCAATGCAATTATCCCATGCCAAAATAGTCTCACTAGTCCAATGCAACTAGCCCATACCAAAATAATCTCACTAGTCCAATGTAACTAGCCCATGCCAAAATAGTCTCACTAGTCCAATGTAACTAGCCCATGCCAAAATAGTCTACTAGTGCAATGTAAGTAGCACATACCAAAATAGTCTCACTATTCCAATGCAACTAGCCCATGCCAAATTTGTCTCACTAGTCCAATGTAACTAGCACATGGCAAAATGGTCTCACTAGTCCAATGCAACTAGCCCATGCCAAAATAGTCTCACTAGTTTAATGCAACTAACTCATGCCAAAATAGTCTCACTAGTCCAGTGCAATTAGACCATGCCAAAATAGTCTCACTGTGAAATGCCAAATTTTCGGTCGATCTATTAATAAACCATTAGTTGTGGCCAGACAGCCATTAGTTAGATTTATGACGACACGCGGGGATCTGTATAGTAAGATGTGACCGTTGCACTAATTAACCGTATTTGTTCAGCAGCCGACTGACCGATAGCGACATTTTTTTAAGTTTCATTTTATCGCAAAAGTGTCAGAATTGAGAAAATACAGAGATTATGTTACTTAAAACAAAGCATGTCATATTGACCATGACTTAAGCGACTTTTAGAGGAAAGCGGGAGAAAATACATTTGATTCTGATTGCTAACGGTTAAATAAGGCGTATGTTTTCACCCGAAAATCTTAGAACATAATATCGCACTAGCTAAATTAGAATTTATTCTGAATTTGTTCCTGTGAGGAGACAGTGTTAGAATTATTTTAGTAAGACTCCGAATGATATTTGAGAGAAATACATTCGTACGTTAAGCCGTAGACCAGGGGAAAAAACCCGCCAAATACAACGGTTGAGTAACACCAAAACACAAAGGTATTGTCGCAATTCCATGTATATTGTGGATGCAATTTATATGTATGCTTAGTTACAGGTCTGCATGATTTCGTTTGATACATTTGTATACTTGATTTCGTTTGATACATTTGTATACTTGATTTAATTTGATACATTTGTATAATAATGTGTTTGTATTATGAATTGGAATTCTTACCTTAATTCTTAGTTAAGAATGACGTATGTAAATTTATGTCTTAAAAACACTATGTTGAATTATGGATAGGGAGTGTTACGTTAATTCTTGAATTTATCATATTGTTTGAATAATGATTTTGTTATAAGAATTTAATGTATTACGTTAGTAAGTGATTTACAAGAATACATGTGAATTCACCGAATTTTGATGTCGAATACAATTTAGCGATAGCGTATACGATTCAATGCCTCGCTTTCTAATACGTTAATGTATTAGGTAAAAGCAAAACGAATTAACAATTAATTTAACTACATTCATTTGAGCCGTAAAAGTGTTATCACTGATATAAATATCTAATTGTTCGAACCAGGAATAATGGACAGTCTCAACTGTAACCATTGTAGTGAGAGACTTAGGTTATTTTATTTTTCTTTTGGAAGGAAGAAAATAGCTTTTTGGGGGAAGAACGTGAAGTACGGGAATAAAGACGTACACTTTGGAAAAGAATTGAGAAGGGGAAATTGCCCCAATCCAACTAGCCAGTGCCAAAATAGTCTCACTAGTCCAATGTAAGTAGCACATACCAAAATAGTCTCACTAGTCCAATGCAACTAGCCCATGCTAAAATAGTCTCACTAGTCCAATGTAAGTAGCCCATGCCAAAATAGTCTCACTAGTCCAGTGCAACTAGCCCGTGCCCAAATGGTCCTACTAGTCCATCCCATAGAACAATCATTAGTTCATGTCAGAGTACTCTCAGCAATATTTCGTTTGGTGACGTCCTAGTTAATGACCCAGTCGACCTCTTTTGTTTTCTGCCGAACCTGTGATTACACTGAAAGTCTTAAACCTTACTGAAAATCTAAACCCCTTTTATCGCATGCCAAATCAAAAGCTGCATCTTGGACTGTAAAATGCATCAAGAAGGAATGTAAACCATTAGTTTTGACAACTTATTGACTTTTCAACCCTCTAGAAGGTGAGGTGATTTAGTGCTTATCGTACCTGTCTTGTAACCGAAATGGCACGGATTAGAACCCTACCCTTAGACCTGGCGTGGTGGGTCTTTAACCAAGGTACAATACTCCAATTGCATCTGCACCAAATAATTAACATTTTGAAGTGTAATATGAATAGTTATACTAATAAAACAGTGAAATCCAGTGTATGATAAAATCGTAAAAAAAAAAAATAAATGTCGTGATATTACTAAACTATGTGGAGGTCTCTAATACTATTCAATAAAGGACCAATTATGGATAATTAATTATGTATAATATCAAATACACTGAGATCTTAAAAAGACTCCTATTATGTTATGAGCCCGATTAAAATGGCCAATTAATTTGCAAAAAGATCATTTTTGAAAAGTAAATAATTTTATTGCGATGGCCTGAGATCGTAGTTTCTTAATTTGCTCTTTATTGTGGGTCGATGGTTCTTTCTGGGAACTTCCTCAACCACATATAATGGCCGACATATATATCAACTCACATTAACGACAAAAATGGGGTTAAATCCCACAAAAACAAGCCAAACAAGCACTGAAATTTAAATGTAACTGTTCTGTACTTGTGATTTTGGGTTGCATTTACTGCTTCTCTATTGACATTGCAATTATCTGTTGTTGGATGTCTGGATGTAACGTGTTTATACAACTGAATAATGCAAACTATCACGTTATATTGATACGTAATAACATTTACAAAAACGTGTGTGTGTGTGTGTGTGTGTGTGTGAGAGAGAGAGAGAGAGAGAGAGAGAGAGAGAGAGATTTCGCTTACCTCTCCAGACCGATTTGCTTGCCTCAGCGAAATTACTTGGTTATCGTGGTTATCGAGATAATATGCCGTCCGCTTTATCGCACAGGTACGTTATGTTGTTTTACTCCCCAACGAAATCCAGTAGTGGCTGAAATATTTCTCCCAAATAGGAGCAATGTGATCTGTGTTTAATAAATAAAGGTTATATGCCGTGACCATTTACTGCTTGGGTGTCTATTGTCGACGTGCATTCACCATTGCATGTTCTTTATTTAGTAGCCATTCGTAACTTAGTCACAAAGTGAAAGAAGGAATAGTTGAATTTAAAGTGAAACCGGCCACTAGGATCATATGTTCACTATTTTGCACTGCCATTTATTTACATGGCAGTGATTTAATTTATCCAGGAAGATGGAATGGTGCCACATCTTCCTGGCGTTTATGCGCACAGAGTGCGCTATTTAATTTGGTCGTCATATCATACCCCTAAAAAGGGGCTAATGATATGAATGTTAGACCTGTGTGAGAGGGAATAGACACATCACGCACTCAACCTATCAACCAATCGAAAGTACGTACGCTTATTCCAAATTCAATCTAGTTTTTCTAGTGGATTTCCCTATGCCAAAATTGTGTAAGCCACCGATCCAATTCATCAAATGGTAGAGTTGAAGAATTAAATTACGTTCCTATCTATGCCAATCTTCTAGCACAAAAGTGTACATATTATAAGTCCCTAACACTTTCTTTTGCTGATATGACTAAACGTCATTTGAAAGGTAGCCACTGTCAGAGAGGATTAGATTGTTAATTTTGAGCGGTGGGTTCGAAAATGATCAAGTTAGGCTTTTTGGATAGAGCTTGTCAAGGAGGGTTTTCGTAACCAAGTGGAAGACCCTATTAAGGCAATGAAAGACAATAGCCCTAAAAAGGAATTTTTTGGGAGAATCCCATGATCACTTGTTAGTGACCGATTATCCCTCTGCTCCTGTGGTTGGTCCCTGTATACTTCTTGAGTGTCTTGTTTGACCCTGTACTCACTCAATGATTCCCTGTATACATCTTGGGTGTCTTGTTTTGGATTTTCACTCTAAACATCCTTGCTCCCTCGTCAATTTGCTTCCGTATTTTTCCCTATCGATTTGGAATTCCTTGTGCTGTTTTGTGTAGAATATCTAACCCCATATGACAACTATTTGCATTGTTAGTTAATGCATGATGTTATTAAGTTACTGCAAGGCCTGATAGTTTTGGGGTTAACTATCTTTATAGTGTATGAATTTGAGGTCATTTTCTAAATTAGCATATTTTTGGTTGCATCCTTGTGTTGTTGGGCCTGATAGTCTTGGGTTTGAGACTACCTTATAAGATCTAATTTGGGGTCATAACCTATGCATATATGATGAGGTTTTTAGTTGCAACATTGAGTCGCTGTACCTGATAGTCTTGGTTTTGAGACTACCTCATATACTCTAGTTGGGACCATAGTTAGGGGCGCGTGTTAGTGGTTATACTTTAACCACAGCGGTATCGCGTTTTTTAGGGGCCTATAATACCTTCGTAATATTTGACTCAGATATGAGATGTTGTCAATGGGGTTATATAGAAGGAAGAATTTAGAAGCATAAGAGAAAAAATGAAATAAGACGCTTGCCTTATTGATTGCATAACTAGTAGTTAATATAACTTTTGATGTTTATACCTTTATGTATTTCTTTTATTTTAGGTTTATTTTTTATTGTTCCATGTTATTTTACCATTCCATTAGGTTTGGTTGCTCTGGAGCCGCCATGGGAACGTTATACCCAGCGTAGTGAAAGTGGGCTCCCTTAAGGGTAACGAATCCCTTTTGGCCCCGTACGCTTCCCTCTCCTTAGAACAATATTATTTTATGTGCATATTTAGGTACCAGTAAAACATTCATTTCATTCATGGATAATATGGTGTTATACTTATATTCTATCCATTAGCCCTGTATTTCTAAGAAATTCAATTATATTATAGTATGTTCTTTGAGGGTTTTTGTTGCATAATTGAATTATTTCTGGATATGTAATTGGTTCGGCAAGTTCTAATTGTTTAGTTATAAATAGGTCTCTTTTTTTTGCATATTGTTACAGATATTGAATATATGGTACAGATCTTCCGGTACGTTACAGTGGAAGTAGTTGATGTTGTGCGGAAAAGGTCCTATATATTTTCAAAAACTATTAACTAATTTTGTTTTTCCAATAATTATCCTATTTATTTAGATTGTTCATAACTGCTGCACCTGGGTATCAGGATGTTTCTATTGACTTCCTTGACAATACTATGTAAAAATCTCCCTTGTTTATTATGGTTTCAATCCTTTTGCCACTTTTGATTTATAAGTGTATATATTAAATTGTTAATTTCTGTTGGACTATGCTTTAGCGGCATGTAATTAGGTTCAGCGAGTTTACTCTTGGTTAATTGGTCAGCTAATTCATTGCCTTTTGTGTCGATGTGAGATGGTATCCATAAAAACTCTACTGTTATGTTTTGAATATCGAGTATTTTAATGATTTGGTTAATTTGATTAAGCAAGTTTTCTCTTGATTTAGTATTATTGCATTGTATTGATTTTAGGACACTTAGTGAATCACTAATAATCAAGGTCTTATCTGGTTTATTTTCTACATTTTAAAGATTCCAGGATGGACCAGAATTCAGCTGTGTAAATGGAGCAGTGATCCGGTAGGTGGCTGCCCATTTTGATATTGAGTGCTGGAATGACCCAAGCCGCAGCTGTTTTAAAGAGGTTGTTAATTTTGGAACCATCCGTGAATATATGGGTATAGCTTTTTTTATTGGTTGTTGATTAGTTCCATTGCAGCTGTTTTTAAATAATGTTGTTGATTTTCGTTTTTACCTTTGTCTATAAGGGAGATGTTTACTTTAATTAATGTATTATTCCAGGGTTCTTTATCAAATATTTGGTTAGTTTCCACTTGGAATATATCTAGTGGGTGTTGTATATGTAATTCATATACTATTTTGCCAAAGAATGACTTATTTTTAAGAGTTTTCCTAAAAGGAATTTTGCATTTGTTGATAGCTACTAGAGTGGGGTGTGTTTTATTGTGGGTGGACAGTCGAGTTGCGTATCTCAGCATGAGTTCCTGCCTTCGAAGTGGTAATGGCGGTTCTCCTGTTAAGACCTGCAACTCTGCTGTAGATGTATATGGTAATGCCCCAGTTGCTATGAGAAGTGCTTTCCTCTGTATTTTATCTAATCTATTAAGTTGGGTAATGGAGACCGTGTTGTAAATTTGGCATCCATAGTCGAGTTTAGATCTAATTTAGGCCCTATATAGAGTCATTATTGTTTCTTGGTTAGCAACCCACTGGCTTCCTTTGAGGCTTTTAAGTAAGTTTAAGTCAAGATTGCACCTTTTAACTAGGTCATCAATATATGAGATACCCACGTTAGGTGTTCATCGTAGCACATACCCAAAAATTTGGCTATTTTAACGAATTTAATTTGTTTATTTTGAATTTGGAGGTTGGGGTATAATATTTTTTTTCTATAATGTGAGAACAGTACAGCTACCGTTTTTGGTGCGACAGTTTAAATCCCCATTTGTCAGCCCATTTACCAATGTTATTTAGACTTGTTTTCATTTCAGCCATATGAAAGTGGTTGGAGGGGTTTCCTGCTCTCCATAGTCCACTGTCATCTGCAAATTGTGATAATCCTATCGAGGGTGAGGCGAGATTGGAGTCAAGATCATTAATCATGAGGTTGAAGAGGGTGGGGCTGAGGACACTGCCTTGGGGAGTCCCATTTTCAAGGGAGTGTTCTTCAGAATAAGTAGCCCCTACCCTAGTTATAATTTTGCGGTCTGTTAAAAAGTTTTGTATAAAATTAAATATGAGACCAGTAATGCCATAATTATTTAATTTGGCTATTAATCATTTGGTCCAAACCAGATCAAATGCTTTTTCAAGATCTAGAAAAACCGCAATTAAGTTTCTACTAGTCCTCTGTTTATTATTAAATGCTAATTTAATGGCGGACTCCAATTTAATTAATTGATCCGTAGTAGATCTTTTATTTCTAAAACCACATTGGTTTGGAAATATCAAGTTATTGCTCTCCAGGTGGTTTTTGAGTCTGTTAGTGATAATTGTTTCCATGATTTTTGCAGATACTGTTGGTAAGTGAAATTGGTCTATATGAGTTATTGTTATTCCTATCTTTGTTAGGTTTCAAAATGGGGATAACTATCGCTGTTTTCCATTTTTTTGGTAGCTCCCCTGTTTGCCAAATTATGTTTAGCATGTTTATTATTATCATAACCATATTGCTAGGCAGGTTTTTTTTATATATTATGTATCCTATTTGATCTTCCCCAGGTGAAGTTTCATGTTTGGATTTGAGTGCCTGAGACCATTCATATATGGTAATATCTTTGTCGAGTGAATTATTTATGGGTCTCTGGTCTTGAAATAGATGGCAGAATTTAATTTCAGTTTTAGTTCTATGGTTTTGGAATTCAGTAGTGTGGGTAGTATTGATGATCATATTTTTAAAATGTTTTGCTAATGATTCAGCTTGTTCTTTTTGATTGCAGGTATTATTGATTTTTGGGGTGCCATTTATGTTCTTTCCCTTTATGACCCTGATTTTATCCCGCACTTGTTTAGAGTTAGTTCTAAAATTAATAGTGTTGCAGTATTTTTGCCAAGTTTTTTCGTTATACTGCTTTATTAGATATTTGAGCTTGTTATCGAAATTTTTGTACTCTTGGAAGTGAGTAGTAATATTTGATCTTTTAAATTTATTGAAAGCTCTAACTTTGTCCTGTCTAGTTCGTTTAATTTCTTCTGTCCACCATGGCACACTAAGTTGTCTTGGTTTTCCACTAGTTTTGGGGATAGAGTTGGTGGCGGCTTGAGTTATGGCCTTAATTAGGTTATCATAGTAGATGTCAATATATTTGGATTCTATATCTGACGGGCTAACATTATTGAGTATTTCCTAAAAAGTTTCCCAATCAGCTTTTGAGTAGTTCCACCTGGGTATTTTATCGTTGAGTTCGCACTGAACAGTCATTTGTAGAGTGGTGATTATTGGGAAGTGGTCGCTCCCCATGGGGTCAGACTGCTCCACCTCCCATTTAGCCACTTGTGCCAGTATGGGTATGCCTAGGGTGAGGTCAATGGCGGACAGGGTGCCGTCAACCGGACTAAGTCTGGTCTTAGCACCATCATTAAGGATAATAAGGGTGGAGTCATTGATCCATTCTTCCACCCATGTACCCCTCATATCAGTCACCTCTCCCCCCCCCCCCCATAGCTTATTATGGGCATTAACGTCTCCACAGATGATTGCAAGCACGGTCCCAATGATTTTGGTTATTTCATTAAACGCTAATTTATGTTTAAGCTTAGTACCCCCTCCTGGTCATATACGTTTATGATTTGTAATTGATGGTTTCCTGTATTGACTAATAGGGATTGTATTTCTATTAGTGTGTTACTAATTTCCTGGGATGTTATAGGTAGCAGCGTAACAGATGGTAGAGTGTTCTTTTTATAAATATGGCTAAACCACCACCACCCCTGACCTTCATTTCGATGTTGGAAATAGCCAGGAGAGTATCCTTTTATTGATGACAATGTTTTCGAATTTGCAGAAAGTTTAGTTTCTTGAATGCAAATGATGTCAGGTTTATAGCTAGATTTAATTATTTTGAGTTTAAGTTCATTAATATTTCCTGACAATCCTCTTGCATTCCATTGCCATATAATAACGTCCCTTTGAGTTGAATTAGCCATTTTTATTAGGGTTGTTTATTGTAATCTGGTGCTCAATTTGGGTGCTAACATTATTCTTTGATGATAGGATAGTTTTATGTGTTATAGTGTCAAAGCTGATATCCTCAATCAATTTGTTCAGTCGAGTGATGACGTCACCCAGTTCTTGGAATTTATCAGCCTGATGGTTTGTTTTGTTGGTATTGTTGTTATTGAGCCTATCGTTTGTTTTGTTCAGTTTGGGCTGCTTTATTTGATTAAACAGGACGGCATTGTCAATTTTGGTTTTAGCTACTAACAAGACTAGTCACATTACAAGGTGTGGCCCAGAGATACATCTTCATTTTCTATGCCTGTGTGGCCAGTGTGTCTGTGTGTGTTTGTGTGTGATTTAGATGTTTACGTGGCATTAACAATTTTGGTCATATCGCTAAGGTGTATGGATTGAGGCAGTGTAGAGGTCTCCCTTTATTTGGTTTGGGGTGGGGTGCTTCCAATATTATTTAAATTATTACAGAAGACCCACTACGGCTCGCTTTTGTCAGAAATTGTAGTGTTAGAGAGATGTAAAGCTCCGAGCCACACTCAGCGATGCCGACAGTTAAATTAATGAATACACAAAATGTAAAATTCAAATATTAACAATTTAATATTATTGAATGACAGTCATCTCCCAAATAAAATTCAAATGAAACCCTATCACTCGTTTGTCATACGACCACGTGACGGCCTATTTCATCATCTGACTTAGTGTGATAGATTTTCCTCCTGTCCTGTGTTCCTACTCATCTGTATGATCTTTCTCTGGACCGGTAGTCCAATTCCCTCCAGTCTGTTTAACTTATGCGTCCGTTCTTCCTTTTTCTTTTGTCACCCATATACTCGAACCAACTGCACTGGGATAATAATGGTCCCTAAAAGCTTTCTGTATTAACACACAAGGACATTAGTATAGCATATTCTCCTAGCTATGTAATCTCACATTGAACATTAATATCATCAGATAAGCCATTACCGTTTTTGGTCACGCATTCGTCAACATCGAAATACATATTCTCCCTGACATGTGTACACGATATATATATATATATATATATATATATATATATATATATATATATATATATATATATATATATATATATATATATATATAATTCTAACTCGAAACAATACTGACATTGATCTCAAATGTTATGCAAATATATTATTTACAAATGACTTAACGTATAAATCACACCCACCTACATACCTATCTACCTACCTACCTACCTACCTATCTACATACATACATACATACATACATACATACATACATACATACATACGCATACACACATGTGCACACACACATACATACATACATACATACATACATACATACATACATACATACATACATATATATATATATGTATATATATATATATATATATATATATATATATATATATATATATATATATATACATGGTAAATTTTCGCTTCTAAGACATAAAGTAATATTCTTTACTGCAACAGTAATTTCACATAAAAGAATCTCTTACCTTTTTTACATTTCTTTGTACAGGAAAACTCAAGGCCCCAATTTCACGGGAAGGAAAATATCGTGGCAGGTAATTTTAAAGTGTTAGGTATATGTTAAAGACTATTTTCATTTTTGTTTTCTTTTTTATACTTTTAGTGATAACTGCTTCTTAGATGAACATATGGACAAAATAGACTAAACTAACTGTTTCAAAACAATACTTTGATTATCTATTTATATTACCTCATTATTACATGCTGGTCTCGTTAACTACTGTACATATCTTGTATTTTTCGTTTTTTTTCAAACACGTTTTGATATTATAGTCTGTCTTTATTTTATCCTCCAAAATAATTTACATTCACATTATTTAATTTTTAAAAATTTATCGTACGTTAATGATATAGTAAAGTTATATCTGCTATATTCGAATCCCTCCCCCCACTAAAAAAAAAATAATAATAATAATAATAATAATAATAATAATAATAATAATAATAATAATAATAATAATAGACTTTAGGCATTGATATCAGCATGGGATTAGTTATTAAAGGTCAGTTAAGTAGACTAATATGTGAAATATAAAATCTTTAATAAAGTTTAATGTTTATCGGTTTATATAGAAGATATGAGGATATTTAAAATAAGGTACGACTACCAAGAACAGTTACCCATGAGAACCTTTCTATTTCTGCTACATTTTTATACAATCCTAAATTCTCATTAACAAATCAGTTAAAGCAGAATGTGGTTTCAATTGATATATTTATTTTAATCTGCGTTTTAAATGCCTTTGATCGGGTCAAACTGTTACTTTTATATTTCTTCGAAAACTATGATTTTTTTGTCGAGACCTAAGCACTTACGACAATTGAGTTCATTTAAACCAAAATCTTGTACCTGAAAACTATTTCAGATACGTTCAGCCCATCTTAACATCACTGCCTTGATAATATGCTAATTAAGGATTTAGAGATATGGAAGAATTTCATTAGTCGAGTAGAGACGTTCACTATAATTAAATGTTCAGTGTAAAGGAATCTTGATTAGCTGTCTTAATGTGTGTTTTGTTACTCGTGGTCTATTCCCGCTTTGAAAGTTAGATATGTCCGAAATCATATTGCCCTTTGCCTTATTTCTTGTAATACGAAAACTAAATCTTATATTTTCTATTCAACAGTGGACAAAACATTTGCTGTAAAGCATCTCTGTTCGATCGAAACTAAATACAACTACCTTCGACACATTTTACAGGCAAGCTCTAAGTATCTCCCAGCTGAATTGCGATCAGAAGCCACAGGTGTAAGTGGCTTTGGGAAATAATGTACTGTTCTTAGGAAAACGTATCTTAATGCAATCTTGGTTTACGTATAAATGGTGTGATGCAAATTATGTCTTTCTTTAAACTGGTCTGATTTCACCACTTTTTCTGAATGTCACTTACCTTCTTGCGAGAGCCCAGTAGGACAGTGTTCGTGATTGCAATCCTACCCGATGATGTAGATATGCTATTTTGGTCTTCACAATTCAGAATATTTTTATTTATAGATGTCACGTATTACTTTGGTGTAGTTGATTGCTGGCGTATTTCCTTACATAAGTTATTGGTTTTGTATTCTTTCTATGTTTGACAAGGCTTTAGCTTTTAATTCTCTAATTAATCTCTAAGTATTTTATCGGAGGGACTGTGTTTGCCTTGGGCAATGAATTTATCCATATTCTTTGAGCATATATGACTCCTTATATGTCTCCCTCTTTGAACCGTGATATGAAATCTAATTGCATATTTGTTAAGTGTTCGCTTTTTGGTGTTGTTTTCTGCTAAATGGTTTTAATCGCCTGTTTGCACTTCTATAGTGTTCAATCATTTACTTTTCCTTTTCTTAAATCTCAGACATAATTGTCTTTATTTACATCTTCTGCCGTGTAAAGAAAAGACAATAGTCGATCACGATTGCGTTTTGGCACAGCATGTTGAAAGAATATTTATCTTGAGTGCGCTATGTTTCTTTCCTAAAGACTTAAAACACTTCTTCGACGCATTATTGTTCATATGATATAAAAGCAATTAACAAATACCAGCACAAAAAGTAGCCTAAGCGGCCCGGTTGATGGTGTCACAGTTGTAATGGTTAAAATGCCCAAGTGTCGGTATCATTTGACAATGAAATTACTTGAACATCTGTAGCCCTTAAAATGTCCAGTCAGATCACTAATGATAGTATGCAGAACTCTGAAGAATTAACAGTGAAATAGGATGTCACCTGCGTAATAGACCTTACACAGTTATGAGCCTCAGCGTGATAAGCAGATGGGTTTAAGTCACAAATAATAAATTGTGGATAACATGATTCAATCTCGATCTGTATAAGAACACTAATCTGACGATTACTACCCATCCTACTTAAAAAGGAATCACTTCTTGGATCAGTTAGAATTATACGATAGTCTTTCATATGTACAATTGTCGGAAGTTATTTTATTCAAGTGTTAAAAATCAATAACCAGTCATTTCTTAACGACGGTTATGAAAAAACTGGAAAAGCGATACTATCTTGATATTTCTAGTCATCAATGTCCCACAGTGGTTTTCCAGAGCTTTGCTCATGATGCGCTCTAAGTAGATGTTGAAAAGTGTGGGTGACAGGAGACAGCTTTGATGTACTCCAACTGTTGTCTTGAGCCAGTCCCCCACAGAACTTTGAGTAATTACTGCACTGGTAGCCCTGGCGTAGAGTTACTTGATGGTGTTGGTCAACTTTCGACCCATGCTGTACGTCTTCATTGTGGCACCCAATGCCTCATGCCACACTCAATCAACAACATTTTTGAAATCTATGAATACACTATAGATGTATTGTTGATGTTGTGAGTACTTTTCACACAGAACGCTAAGATTGAATAGTTGTTCTGTTGTGCTTCTTCAACTCCTGAACCATGCCTGTTCTTCAGCGATTATTTCTGCTTGTGGGTTCAGTCTGTTCAAGGTGATTTCCAGCATCACCTTACTGGCATGGCTTATGAAACTGATAGTTCTGTAATTTTGGCACAGCACAGAGATCCTTTCAGACGAATGGAGATGATTCTGCTAGATATGAGGCACAAGCATAGATCCCTTGATGGCTTTGTTTACAAGGACGCCTACTCCATTTATGGATTTGTCCAACTCTCCACTATAGTATAATCTATGCCCATATTCAGTTTGGTGTTCTCCTAGGGGTTTCCATCTTACTTCACAGAGTCCCAGAATGTGCCATGTGTAGTGTTCCATATCATGTGTCAACTCTTGGAGTCTTCCAGTTTGCGCCAGAGTTATAATGTTCCAGGTGGCAATTGCAGTAGTCTCTTGCTCTAATTTTATGCAAAGTACCAATAGCAAACTTGAAACCCCCATCCTGGTGGTCAACGGCAGGCACGGTCCTTGTTGACTTGGGTGATGACGTTGGACGTATACCTGAGACTGAATAGTACCATGCTTTATTGGATGGTCAAGTATGAAACTGTCATCAAAGAAGCCAAACTTTATGTGTATCATGTAAAAGTCTAACCTAAAGTGGGAAATGACAGCAACTTTGAACAGAACACAAATCAAACCCAAGATGATGAGTGGAAGTGAAACCTTTTCCACTGCCTCTTTCTTCAATCCAAGATGTTTCCTGGGGTGTTTTTTTTTTTGTTGCTTTTTTTGTGACTTTGGCAACTATCACATTTATCCTCTTAGAAAATACAGATACATAATCCATAAGGGCAGCAAAGCTTCATATCAAATTAAATTGTTGTTCTTTACAGTATACAGCTTTCAGAAAATCAAAGAAAGTTTGTTTGTTTGATTGATAAGGATTTTTAATGTAACTTTAACAATCTTTCAGTCGTATCGCTAAGATGTCTGCAGTGAGGCAGTTTATAGTGATGTCTAGCACTGGGGCATCATGCCGCAGACATGTAGCATGATGTCCCTCCCACCCAGTCACATTATCCTGACACCAGGTCGACCAGTCCTAACACTAACTTCTTAATGTTGAGCACCAATCGAGGCAGCTGTTGGTACCATTTTTGTAAGTCTTTGGTATGACTTGGCCGAGGATCGAACCCACGACCTCTTGCTTCTGCAGCAGACGCTCTAACCACTAGGCCACCAGAGCGGTTAAAATGAAGAAAGTGGCATTAACAATATTCTGATAATCTTTGATTGCAATATATTTTGAAATATAAACTTTAGTATTTTAAGGACTCAACAATAGATTAAGGCAAATTTCATCAAATATAAAAATACTTTTATTGTCATTTCCACTTCATTACAATAAACCCATTCCTTAATAAATAAAGCAGTTCTATGAGGTCTATTATTAAAAGATGTAATCAGCATATAAATAGTATCAGCATTAATATTTGCTGCCACAATCAGCTGCATAATGTATAAACCCATGTACAAATATATAACAATCATCTCCATAAGTATACATCCATATATAAAAGTAGAACACTCACCTACTTCAATTATACATTCATATATAAAACTATAACAATCACCTGCTTCAATTAAACATCCATAGATAAAAGTACAATGATCACCTGCTTCAATTATACATCCATAGATAAAAGTACAATGATCACCTGCTTCAATTATACATACATATATAAAAGTACAACAATCACCTGGATAAATTATACATCCATATATAAAAAATATAAAAGTACAATGATCACCTGCATAAATCATACATCCATATATAAAAGTACAACAATCACCTGCTTCTATTATTATACATTCATATATAAAACTATAACAATCACCTGCTTCAATTATACATCCATAGATAAAAGTACAATGATCACCTGCTTTAATTATACATCCCTAGATAAAAGTACAATGATCACCTGCTTCAATTATGCATACTTATATAAAACTATAACAATCACCTTCTTCAATTATACATCCATAGATAAAAGTACAATGATCACCTGCTTCAATTATACATACATAGATACAAGTACAACAATCACCTGCATAAATTATACATCCATATATAAAAAATATAAAAGTACAATGATCACCTGCATAAGTATACATCCATATATAAAAGTACAACAATCACCTGCTTCAATTATACATCCATATATAAAAGTACAATGATCACCTGCTTAAAAAGTGTGCCAGAATACCCAGTCAGCACAATAAACAAACATGTCAAAGGAACAAAACACAAGGGCATGTCAGGGCACTCAAACTATACCAAAACCAGCTATAAGAAAACAATCAGTATACACACAAATAGATGAAACCACACCAATTAAACAAGACCAGTCTCTTCTACAGGTATCAGATGGCCAGAACCAAAGCACATGCTGTAAACACTGACCATCATGTGTCAAACTCATCATCAAATCCAGGCACAGAAGAAACAGTTCTAAAAACAACCTACAATTACCCACAGCAAGAAGCCAAATTAAATACAAATACTAAATACAGCAGCAGTCACCAAACTGTCAGTCGGTCTAGTCATGGAAAACAAGAAGTTCAAGCAATGCATCTGAATCCCCCACTTGTCAAAATCAACAATATAGTTTGTTTGTTTGTTTTTTATGGTTTAACGCCATTTTTCAGCACAATATATAGGCTATACATGGCGGCCAGTATTAGTGGTGGAGGAAGAAACCGGAAAAACCCCGGAAAGAACCACCGACCAACGAGAAGCTACTGGCAAGCTTTCTCACTTAACTACATTAGCCGAATTTTAGACTCGAACCCACGCAGACAGAGGTGAGATGGCAGTGGTCCGTAACGGACAGCGCTTTAGACCACTCGGCCACTCGGGGCCCCCAACAATATAGTTAAAGACAGGTCTCTTCTCATAGGATCATCAATACTCAAAGGAGTAAGAACAAGAGGGGTATATAAACTGACGTAAAACCAATAGAGGTGCATCGATTACCACTATTGCAGATAAAATATTGGAAATGGATATGTCACCATATCATACTGTAATTATTCTCATTGGTGGGAATAATTACAGTAATGGCCAATCGTTGAAGGGCATTGAGGATAATTATGAAAGCTTGTTGTATGCCATCAGGTCCAAACACACAGAGTGTAAAATAATCATAGCAGGTCTACCGCCAAGAAGGGATGTACTTATGATTCATCTGAATGACACCCTAAGTATGTTGTGTGAAAATTTCCAAATACTATTTGTTCCGCAATACAGGACCTTCTTCAAAGACAATCGTGTGAACCAACAATTATAACAGCGAGACCAAATCCACTTGTCCAACAGAGGTACTGCCTTGCTCCTTAGGAATATAGACCAGTACATAAGACTTATAAAAGGGGTTAGGCATGAGTCAGAAAACTGCTTGTATTAAGGAGATCATGGTAATGTAACAGCGGTGTCTGCATGGAAAACAGATTCGTTGCCATCTTTGTAACGAACTAGCAAACAAGCAAAAGTTGTGCACATACCAATAGATAGAAAGCTATGATGTACAGGCCTATGCAACACATCCAAAAACAAAATGCATATGAATATGTGTATACTTTTCAATGTAATAATTATAATTATGTGAACAGATTTCAGGCACTATCTGATTTGCGTACAAAGTGCAGTTTATTAACTTGTAAATAACTATGCAATACTGTTCAAATTACTTCTCCCTCTGAGGTTCCCCAAGTGTTTAATATGTCAATGTCTTCTTGTAAACAATGTAAATCAGTCTCATATTAAATATTCTCCTGTATACACTATATGTGGTCATTGTATGACAGATGGATCTTATATGTTATCTTCCTCATGTGTTGATGCAAAGAATCAAGTCAATGTAAAGAAATCTGTCAAGTCTACAAACAATACATGGTATACTGCCTTGTCTGAAAATCAATCCTCTGATAAAAATTGTCATGTCTTTGGGCACCTCAAAAGAGGTCTGCATGTAATCAACCTAAATATTCAACACATCCTCCCTAATCTGAATGAGATAAGTTTATTACAGCAAACTAGATCAGTCAGTATTCTAGATCTATGTGAAACCTTTCTTTCCGATGATACTGATGATTTGGCTCTCCAAATACAGGGCTTCCACTTTGAAAGAAAAGATAGAGACTCCATGGGTGGTGGGGTATTCTTCTCTATGTAGACAGTTCCATTAGTTATAACAGACATGTTGATCTAGAGACTATTGGGGTAGAGAGTATCTGGATCGAAGTAACCCTTGCCCAATCAAAGCCAATACTCTTATGTTCAGTGTACAGGCCACCAAATTCCACAGCTGATTGGATTCATAAATTTGAGGCTCAAATTCAAAAAGCATTACTAAAGGAAGATTTAGAAACTATCATATTAAGTGATTTTAACATTGACTACATGAAAAATCCACCATTAACATGGATAAGTAACTTTGAAACTTACAACTTTATTCAATTGATTAACACCCCAACTAGAGTAACAGATAAAAGTGCTACTATCATTGATCATGTCTATACCAATAAACCTGAAAACATAAGTGAAATAAATGTGCCAGTGTATGCACTGAGTGACCACTACCCAGTCTGTATAACTAGACATGTTCCGAAATCATCTGAAAATGGGCAACACATTGAAATACAATACAGGGACTTAAAACAGTTTGATGAGGAAATGTTCTTAAATGATTTAGTATGCAAACCCTTTCAATCAGTCTGCAATATAGCTGATGTCAACACTGCTTTAAATAAATGGTATAAGATGTTCAATGCAGCCTTAGACAATCAGGCCCCAATCAAAACAAAAAGGGTTAAACACCAAATTGCACCCAAGTGGATTACCCCTGAGATCAATGAGGCTAGGCACCTAAGAGATAATTTCCACAAGAAAAAAGACATGAAAAGCTGTAGAAAGTGGAGGAATAAAACTAAGCATCTGATAACTACGGCAAAAGAGAACTACTATAAACAGGCTATTAATGAAAATAAGAGTACCAAAACATTGTGGAAGCATCTAAAAGAGCTGAACCCACCCAAAAACAGTTGTCTTCTCCCTAGACTTAAGCCAAATGATGATATAGCAACATCTGTACAAGACATTGTGGATATGTTCAACAATTTCCTCATAACCATCTCCAGTAACAGTATTCAGAACCAGACTAACATCCCAATTGAACTTGATGCTCAACAGTTATTTATAATAGCTAAAATTCCTGATGATAATTATTTTTCAATAGCTAATGTCAGTGAAGCGGACGTTTTTGATATGCAAATTAAGTTGAATATTAATAAATCCTCTGGATTGGATGGTATTAGTCCACGAATTAATAAAATTGCTGCACCAGTAATAACAAAGTCACTAATGCATATCATAAATTTAAGTATAATGAATGATAATTTTCCAGAAAAACTGAAATGTGCAATGGTTACACCTATCTTTAAGAAAGGAGAAAAGGAGGATTCAGGAAATAACAGACCAATATCAATTCTACCTGTATTGTCAAAACTGTTTGAAAAGCATGTAGCCATTCAGGTCTATAAATTTTTTGAAATAAACTCTCTATTTCATAAAGCACAATCAGGATTTAGAAAGTACCACTAGCGCCAAACAAAACTTACCAAATTAATTGATCTTTGGCTGAAGGAAATGGATAATGGGCAGATGACTGGGATTGTTTTCCTTGACTTCAAGAAAGCTTTTGATCTTGTTGATCATGAAATTCTGCTGCAAAAGTTGAACTGTTACAGGTTTGACAATTCGACTTTAAACTGGTTTAGATCATACCTAAACCAAAGGTCTCAACAAGTAACCATTGGCAATATTATCTCTCAAACTCGCACTATTCATTTAGGACTCCCTCAAGGCTCAGTTTTGAGCCCTCTCCTATTCCTTATCTATATCAATGATCTACCATTAGATAATGAATCCACCAATACAGATTTGTTTGCAGATGATACAACCTGATATACATCTAGTTCTGATACTGAAGTTATCCAAACAAGATTAAACTCAGACCTTATTAGAGTCCAAAACTGGGCACAACAAAATAGGATGGTAATTAATGAAGGTAAAACAAAATATATGATTCTGGGGATGACACAAAAGCTACACAAGTCAGGGAACCCAAAACAATCTCTTGCAATAAATAATCATCCATTAGTGTCACAGAATTAGGCAAAAATTGAATTTATTTCTTCTCGAATTACAAACTAATTTCACCATTTTTTTGTTTCGTCGTACATGCGTTACCTGGGGTGAATAAGTGGTTTTTTTCAAGGTAAGCGACGTGTAACGATTCGCATGTGCCTGACTGCGAATCACTTGAAGTCAGGAACATTAGAATCACGGGGTGCACGGAAATTTTGCCGTGAATTCTGCTCACCTATTTGAGGATATATAAGGCAGAATATTTCTGATAATATTACGGGTCCAAAAGTATCTTATCACAGGATAGATAGCTCGTCAATCTTTCTCTAGCCAAAGAGGTGAGTGTTAAATTTATATTTTGTTTTATTGTGAATTTTATTCAGTTTATCATTTCATGTAATGATATCTTTATTGCAATGCAGATTTAAAACGTGGACTATTTGGAATTACTAATCACTATTAGATTTTAAATGCAATAGCGTAATCTAAGTTGTAGATTGTTTTAGAAACAACTATTATTAGTTCGGTTTCTTTATTGTAGCTGATTTGTAGCGGAACGTCTCTGATATGTAGCTAAACGTCTCTGATTTGTAGCGGAACGTCTCTGATTTGTAGCGGAATGTCTCTGAATTGTAGCTGAATGTGACTGATTGTGCCGTGATTGTGCTGTTTAATTGTGTGATCGAATTGAGGTATCTGACTGTCTGTCTGTCGGATTGTCTGTCCGTCTACATCTGTCGTGATGTGTAAATATCCGGAAATCTAGAAGTCTGAGTGTCGGAGCTGTCTAGAGGTGTAAACATTCGGGGTGGCATCTGGGACCGTTGGTTCTAGTAGATGCTGTGTACGTATAACTGTGGTGGATCCCTAAAATGCAAGTGACCGATAAAAGTATTGAGTCAACCCTAGGTATTCGGAGAAGCTGGGCAGCGATTCAACAGTTGGTGAATACAGGGTCGAGACACATGTGCGTGTTGCAATAGTAGTTACAATTGAATACATTGTTATATTTACACATAGTTACTTTGAATCACAGTAGTATTTCAAGGGATTACATGAATCTCAATAAAAGTTAGCAACTTGATTAAATACATGTATATGTTTGTGCTAGTTGTCGCAATCCATACGTGCGATAGTATAGTTTGATGTTTGTATTTGTTATCGCAATTTATACTTGCGTTAATATAACTTTTGTAAAGGTCCCTTGGACCTGTGTATAGTCCAGGAGATTCCTTGTATCTGTGTTTATCTGGTATTAATATTTAATTTATTTTTGAATTGTGAATAGTTGTGTAGCGTGATTTTAGGTTGAATGCATGAGTTATTGTGTTGATACATCATTATTTTTAATTAATAATTTATTTCATAAATTTACATTATCTTTCACATTGTGTTTGTGTTGTTCATTTAATCCACCATCCACTCGGTAACAATTTTGTTACAATTAGAAAATGTCAATCATGAAAGGCTTGTAGGTGTGTCCATAGATAATAATTTATTATGGAATGACCATATTGATAAGCTTTGTAAAACACTGTAATCCAAAAATGTCCTTCTCAGCAGAATCAAGAAATATTTACCTATGGACTCACAATCTATACTACATTATTTACAGAACTCAAATGGATCACAATATATGACAGGATAGATTTTCACAAGGCAGTTCATTTATATAAATGTCTACATGGAACTGCACCAGAGTATCTTCAGGACTTAATCAGACCTTTTTCAACACAATACCAGTTGAGATCAATCTCACATGGAAACCTTCTAGTACCAAAACCAAGAACAGAGCAATTCAAAAAGAGTTTTCAATACTCTGGTACAGTTCTGTGGAATAAGCTTCCACTACATGTAAAATCGGCTGAAAATATTAGAGTATTTAAGAAAAAGATATCATCAGCATGCATGTGTTTCTAATAGATAATGGAATTTAGTATTTTAATACGAAACATAATAATATAAGCACTAATTATTGCTTTTTCACATAATGTTATACTATCATTAAGAGGGCTTCTAGGGAGAATAGTCCTTGACTAATGAGTCACCCTCTATAAATAAAGCATTATTATTATTAATATTATTATTAAAGTTGAGACCAAACAATTCACATTTTTTTCATTTCCTGTACATGGATTTGATCTCTTTTGTGATTTTAAAAAACAGCAACACATTCAGGTTATTTAGTATTGAGGCAACTGGAGTAAAATACCTTGCCCTATGTATCATGTAATGTCAACATGTATGTCAGAATTACACGCAACTATAGTCAATGGAGCCTAGTACTTTACCATATGTGTCATGTGATGGCAAAATGTATGTCAGAAGTGAACACCATTGTAAACCAATGGATTCAAGTACCTTGCCCTATGTGTCATGTGATGGCAAAATGTATGTCAGAAGTGAACACCAAGGTAACCAATGGAGTCAAATACCTTGCCCTAGGCTATGTATCATGTAATGGCAAAATGTATGTCAGAAGTGCACACCATTGTAAATCTCCCCCCCCCCCATGGCTGATATGATGGTTTTTAATCCTTTTTAATCCTACACACCTCAGTTGAGAGTTTGACACACTAAGAACTTAGCAAAACCAGGCCCACCTCCATTAATTACCACCTATGCAATGTATGAGGGTACAATGGACCCGATTAGATGTATTATCTCTCATAATGTGCATGATTAAATGATAGAAACCAACAATAGTGAAAAATACAACATTGAGACATTATAATAAAACCATAACATCTTGAGTATTAATCAACCATAAATTACTCATATTTAGCAAAATATGTTACCAATGAAACTGGGGAAAGAGGCAAAATTTTCATTGAAGCTACTGTTGTTGTTGTGTAGTAGGGTTTAACCATTTTCAGCACATAATAGGCTATACATGGTGGCCAGTATTAATGGTGGAGGAAGAAACTGGTGAAAACCCCAGAAAGAATCACTGACGTACTAGAAGCTACTGACAAGCTTTCTCTCATACCCACATTGGCCAAATCTGAGACTCGAACCCACTCAGACAGAAGTGAGATGGCAGTGATTTAGATGAGAGCGCTTTAGACCAATCGGGGCCCCTGAAGCTACTGTACACATATTAATGGAAAAAAACACCTTTATTATACAAGATCCTGATAGCTTTTATTAATGGTGGCAGAAGAATTTAGGCAGAGTAAGTTAATTTTAGTGGTATCCTTGAGGAGATTTATGACTGTACAACTTATATGGCCCCATCATAGCTCTGTTGATTCATTAAAATAGATTACTCAAATGGGAAGCTGTAAGTCAACCACGTATTAAAACACTTGGGTAATATCGCAAGTCTGATCTTCACTGAAAAATAATATTGAAGTTTAATGATAAAAACCATCATGAGCACTGTATGACCAATTTGTTAACAAAATATATCTACAAAAATCTAAGTTCTTATCCAAAAATGATCCAGAACATCAAAATTACAGTAGTGTAGATATATATATGCATGTTGATGCACAAACATTAAACAAGATATTATTTGAATTTAAAATAATGTTTTGCTTTTAGTACCTCTAATCATTTTAATGGTCTTCGTAATTCATGCATGGTTATTTTGTTTTGGATAACACATTTTGGGTGTGATACAGCCGAGAGTAATACAGGTAATGCATTGATATATGATTAAACATATCAGCAATTGATATTGTCAATAGTAGATACAGGTAATACATACAGGTAATCTATGGATATATGACTAACCATATCAGAAGGTATGACATAGCCAATAGTATATAGAGGTAATGCATACAGGTAATCTATGGATATATGACTAATCATATCAGCAAGTGTGACATAGTAAATACTAGATACAAGTAATGCATATAGGTTATCCATGGATAAATGACTAACCATAACAGCAGTTGTGTATTGTTAATAGTAGATACAGGTAATGCATACAGATTATTCATGGATAAATGACTAACCATATCAGCAGGTATGACATAGCCAATAGTATATAGAGGTAATGCATAAAGATAATCCATGGATTTATAACTAACCATATCAGGAGGTGATATTGGTAATAGTAGATAAAGGTAATACATAGAACTTACCATATCAGATACACAACAAAAGATATTTTAAATAAAGAAATTGTGATAATTATTGTAGACTTTTATCTTATTATTGGTCATGAGAGAGCATTACTAAAGACTATTCTTGTACCACCTTAGAGAACAAGACATCATTATAAGCCATTCGAAAGGAAAATACTAAAAACATGCACAAACACTGCAACCTTTGCTTTAAATGCCTGACCTTGTACGCTATATTTATCAGGTAAAACAATCTTATAATATGTTAAAAACTTTTTTAGACCTCTTTCAGGTGCTAATTGTTTTATTTGTAACCGTACTGACACAACACTGTACCAAGATGACTGCTGCTAACTTCACAAAATGATCCCATATTGAGGTAACATCACAAAACGCCCTATCTTGATAAAACTTCACAAAATGGTCCCATCTTGATACATCACACAATGGTACCATTTTGATACATCACCCAATGGTCCCATCTTGATACATTACACAATGGTCCCATTTTGATACATTACACAATGGTCCCATCTTGATACATCACACAATGGTCCCATTTTGATACATTACATAATGGTCCCATCTTGATACATTACACAATGGTCCCATTTTGATACAGTACACAATGGTCCCATTTTGATACATCAGAAAATGGTCCTTTTTTGATAAAACATCAGAAAATGGTCCCATCTTGATCAATATACAACATCACTAAATGGTATGATCTTGATACACCATATATAATGTTATTGAGCAAATGAAGGTTTACATATACATGTATAAACATATATAATGTTATTGAGTAGATGGAGGTTTACATAGATAAACATATATGTTATTCAGTACATGAAGGTTTACATATATAAATATATAAAATGTTATTGAGTAGATGGAGGTTTACATATATAAACATATATGTTATTCAGTACATGAAGGTTTACATATATAAACATATAAAATGTTATTCAGTACATGAAGGTTTACATTATACATGTATAAACATAATGTTATTCATTATGAGATGGAGGTTTACATATATAAACATGACAGATTGTTATTAAGTAGATGAAGGTTTACATATATAAACATATCACATAAACATCACTAAATGGTATGATCTTGATACACCATATATAATGTTATTGAGCAAATGAAGGTTTACATATACATGTAGTAGATGGAGGTTTACATATATAAACATATATGTTATTCAGTACATGAAGGTTTACATATATAAACATATAAACTGTTATTGAGAAGATGAAGGTTTACATTATACATGTATAAACATAATGTTATTCATTATGAGATGGAGGTTTACATATATAAACATGACAGATTGTTATTCAGTAGATGAAGGTTTACATATATAAACATATATAATTTTATTGAGTATATAGAGGTTTAAATATATAAACAATACTGAAAAAAATCTTGGTTTGATACCCAAAACATTGCTCATTGTAGCCCTGTATATAGGGCACTGTAGCCTAGTATATAGATCATCTGGAATGTTTTTTTTTAAAAAGCTGTCAATATATTCAACCTTTTCATCTGACTGGCATCAGAAATTTAAAGTCTATGAGACAAATCGTATTTTTTTTTGTGGTTGGCAACAGTTGTTCCAAAGGATCTTTGCCAAAATTATTTTTCTATCAAAAAACAAACACAACAGTTATTGCTACAAAAGTAGCTTACAAATGTTTTACAACAGGATTTTGTATACATCTACTTTTTCCATCTTAAAAATAGATATTTAGAAATGTTAAGAATACAGCGAAAAATGAATGCATGGTCAGATTGCCGTTCATGCAAATTTTAGGAAAATCTTCATTACATGCTACCACTTGCAACATTCCTATCCATACAATGAAGCATCTGAGGGAAAAAAATCGTCATAAAATCTGTTTTGTGGATGATTTTTGGTTGTTAAGTGTTTAATGACATTTCTGCACATTTTACCATCTACACCATACCAAGGTAATGGGATGTACAAGGGCAACAGTCCAAGGTTAACACCAAGGTAGCCTGAAACAGTGAGCCCTTAATTACAACAGTAGAGCTGTTCCACATGAATTACCTTGGTCCTGATATTTCAGACAACAGTGCCACTCTCACTCACTTAATATTGTCAATTAACAATGCCAGAGATTTTTCAGGTTTATTCATGAGAGAATGAAGACGACAAAATGGATTGTCTAAAATAAAATGGATATATTTAATTTGCATCATGAGTTTAAAAAAATTCAAGAATGTGATTTGGTCAGTTTATCAAATTCTTTTGCTATCATTGCACAAAAGATTTACTTGTGAAAGATTTGAAGCAGCTATTGATATGAAGTTATATCTGATGTATAACATGCACGGAGTCTCTCTCTCTCTCTCTCTCTCTCTCTCTCTCTCTCTCTCTCTCTCTCTCTCTCACACACACACACAAACATACACACGCACTCACACACACAATGTGATGAATAGGTTGAATAACATTCTTGAATTACTGAAGCTTGATATATTCACTGTTGCCTTCATTACTAATAGTGCTGAGGAACAAGCTGAATGGTCCTTTTTCTAGTGTTATCATCATAACATTACATTATGCATGGATGATGACTATTTTCCTATTCGCTGCCAACTTTAAAAAACAAAAATAAAAATAATGTCGCTGTTCATCTTCAATTCCATAAAAACTGTGAAAATATGAGATTCTTTTAAGTTTGATTCTCAAAGAGAGGTACAATTCATGTCGACTAAAATGACAACATCTGACACATCAATACTAAACAATGACAAACCATGTGTATGTCTAAATTACAAAATGACTACATCTGACACATCAATACTAAACAATGACAAACCATGTGTGTGTGTAAATTACAAAATATGTGTGCAAATTACAGAATTTGTCTGTGTGTGTAAATTACAAAATGTGTGTGTAAATTACAAAATGACTGCATCTGACACATCAATACTCAACAATGACAAACCATGTGTGTGTGTAAATTACAAAATGACTACATCAGACACATCAATACTCAACAATGACAAACCATGTGTGTGTGTAAATTACAAAATGACTACATCTGACATATCAATACTCAACAATGACAAACCATGTGTGTGTGTAAATTACAAAATGACTACATCAGACACATCAATACTCAACAATGACAAACCATGTGTGTGTGTAATTACAAAATGACTACATCAGACACATCAATACTCAACAATGACAAACCATGTGTGCGTGTGTAATTACAAAATGTAGACATGAGTGAGCATACACAATCAAACAATGCAGACAAACATTGTAAACAAGGACTTGTTTAGCATCTAAAAATAAATACCTTTTTTTTTACAATTTCATGAAAATTTTTACCTATATTATGTACCAATCATTTGACTGTGCATTTTTGTTTATAAAATCAATTTAATCATGTATTTGGTATGCAACATTCCATTGTGCATGTTCCAATATAATCAAATAAAATAATTTATAGTTGGATGATGATATTTTATTTCACATCGTAAATCTGTTAGAAAGGCATCAAATTGGCTCAAATCAACAGGCTATTGTGTTGGAATCATTTCCAAAGTTGCACCTTAAATGGGCATGCATGAGAATTTTATAAAGTCAGATCTTACAGGTAGTTATCTATATTTATACACTCCATAAAACGGACAATATCCTGTTGGGTGGGGGAGGGAGAACAGCGTTTTCTTTTAAAAGGCACTTGTAAATGAAATGCAGTCTTCTTCTATATGTTACTTACAAGTGACCTATAAGTCTAGGAAATGAATGATTGACATTTCACTTTAAATGAAATGCATTCTTCTTCTACATGTCACTTACAAGTGACCTATAAGTATAGGAAATGAATGATTCACATTTCACTTATAAATGAGATGCATAATCTTCATATACAAAAATGCCTAATTTTCATATAAAATCCTAATCCTTAACTTTAATGTCACTTAAATGTGACATATAAACCAAATGAATAGTCATTGCAAGTCCTTTATAAATAATGAATAAAAGTCACTGATAAGCCATTGGAGGTTTTAAAGAGAGGGTGAGACAATTTCTTCTTTTTAATTGTCGAGAGTTGGAAGGATCTCTTATTTTCTTCAGTGACAAGATCTTTAAATTAGCTAATGTGGCAGCCATACTGAATGCAAGATTGCATCATTTTTATTTAATACAAAATTTAACATCATAATTATTCTCCTGGTGAAACCCCCATGCTCATATGACTTTCTGTTTTCCTGGAGTAGTGATTTTCAAACAGAATTCTATGAAGCCATAATAAATGTCATATCGTCACCCTTTTGATTAAATTCCAAGTATACATAATATTAAGAATTTCCAATGGCTGAAACTGTAATGAATATTCACAACTACTGTAACAGGTATAATGATTAATACTGGGCTGTACATTCACATAGTCCGTTCTAATGATTGATACTGTGCTGTACATTCACATAGTCTGTTCTAATGATTGATACTGGACTGTACATTCACATGGACTGTTCTAACGATTGATACTGAACTGTACATTCACAGGGACTCTTCTAATGATTGATACTGCACTCTAGATTCACAGGGACTGTTCTAATGATTGAGACCGACCTCAAGATTCACAGGGACTGTTCTAATGATTGATACTGCACTTTACATTCACAGGGACTGTTCTAATGATTGAGACTGCACTCTAGATTCACATGGACTGTTCTAATAATTGATACTGCACTTACATTCACAGGGACTGTGCTACTGATTGATACTGCACTTACATTAACAAGAACCATGCTAATGGCAGATATTTTGCTATATATTCATAGGAACTGTTTTAATCATTGATTTGGTCACTTAGTGATTTATTAGTGTCAAACTCTGCAATAAAATGTAACTAATGTACTGTTCATATTGTCTTGTAATTCTTATAATTCCTAATTTGACTACTGGGATATCTCTTTAGCCTCACTATCAAAGTATCTATTTGACTTGACTACAGCGATATCTCTTTAGCCTCACTATCAACGTATCTGTTTAACTTAGACTGCTGTTATATATCTCTAGCCTCACTATCAAAGTATCTATTAGATTTGACTACTGAGATATCTCTTTAGTCTCACTATCAAAGTATATATTTAACTTGACTACTGAGATACCTCTTTTGCCTCACTATCAAAATATCTGCTTAACTTTACAAATGAGATATCTCTATAACCTTGCTACCAAGGTATCTCATTAATTGTTAGCTTTAAAGAATGTACGAATACACGAAAATGTATTAAAATTTGTCCAGGTTGTGAAGTTTTGTATAGTGCTTTAGAGATATTACTCTAACTGTGGCATTCGCAGTACAAAAATAACATAGGTCGTTTGAAACCACTTATGCTCTACTTGAGCTGACAGATGGACACATGTCAGATAATGGACAAATAGCCCATTCCTTAAACTATTCTAGTTTATGACCTGACGAGTTAAGAAACATAAGAATTCCATACTCCTGTCAACCCTAAGCTTACAATTATATATCAGTGATACTATTAGAAACTGCAATTTTCTAACAAAATGTAAAGGATATTCCAAGTTTTGTTGTGTCTAAAGTGATGTCATCATGAATAAATGCCATTGGTTCCATAAGAAATGGGCATTGGCATTCAATTTACGGCCAAACCATAACTATTACACATTTCCATCCATGCAAGCAAAGTACACGTACTGACCTAATTTTTCCTATAAGTTATAGAAAGATGGCAGCAACATGATTTCCTACATAGTTTTTAGAATTTTATAAACTGGCTTGGTGTAAAAAGGTTACATTTCGGATTCTCAGGAAACAATGGAAAATAAAGGATCTTAAGTTGAGTGCAGATGAAATGTAATAATGCCAACTTTCTTGCCGAAACTGACTATGTATACAACTACATGTATTTGTGTATGCAATTTAAGCTATATAATGGAAAATAACAATAATTTCTTGAATGAATTAAATTTGTAAGGTCATTTGCTTTACATTGAAAACAGTTCAAGTGAAGCCACTGATTTTCAAGAACATTACAAAGACCCCACTGGACTCTTATGTTACTTATTGTTCTTCAAGAAAAGAACGTTAATTGCTTACACAACACCTATGAGGAACTTTCTCCATTTATATGGAAATAAACTGTATCTAATCTGCAATTTCAAATTAAATTCACATGAGTAATTTATTAGTAGTATGAAATTGTTGGAAAACCTTGTCCGAGATGTAACACTTATTTTATGACATTAATTTCTATACTATATTGATGAAATACATATAGGACATGACTTAAACTTTAAATAATGAACATAAAATGTTTAATATGGCTACCACCAGGTCACAAAAATTCATACAGTATCTTGGGATGCTGAATTTAATGAGAATCAAAACATTATTTTATTTCCATTATATTACAAGAACCTTTAGTAGTGCAAGTCCTAATTCTAGGATCTCACATTGCTGGTTTTGAATTCTAAAATGAAGGTTCAGGACTCTCACATTTCCTTGTAATTTTTTGGGATAATACGGCTTTGCAGGACTTCCCTTTCCCATTAAGCGAGCTTTGATAATAACTACAGTCTAAAGGATCGATGTTGCACAATTACAGGTTTAATACTAATTTCCAAACAAACACAATGCCAAATAATCTACAGCATGCATAGAATTACACATTCCATTTCTAACCCGAACTTTAATTTCCTGATTAGATCCCACTTCTATTCGGATAATTCCTGCCTTTGTTTCTAATGGAGGAGGAAATGTTCTGGCTCAATCGTCTTATGTAAAACTGACTTTGCATGACTCACCTGTTCCCATGATCCCAGTGGTGACTCTTGGGATTGGGGTATTACGTTGTCCTTGTCGAGCTCTTCTCCTTTTCCTCAATGCACGGAATATTATGATTAGTATGATTATAACGACCACAGCAACACCTGCAATTGTTAATGCCTTGATAGTGCCTATTTTGTCTCTTTCCCCGGTTTCATTGATGACCTCATCATTGTGACCTATTGAACTTGTAGTTACTGCTTGACTTACAGTCAAATTAACTGGAGTATCGTCTTTCACCATGATAGATGCACAATTTAATACGACCTCATAATCTGGATGATAACAATCTTCACAAAGAGACTCTCTTTAAGATTAAAAGGGGAAAAATTGTTGTCAGACCTTTGGATTCATGGAATCTGGTTGAACATACTGACTTACTGGTGGTCCTCTCAATCTGAAGAAAGAGAAATCTATATCTAGAAGTATAGGAATTTTCAGGTACAAATAACATTCAAGTACAACATGGATATTATGTATTTATGAAGCACTGGTATCTCCAGGTACATGAAATACAGCCACGATGTATTTATGTATCATTGGCGGGGGGGGGGGGGTGCTTTTCAGGTTCACGTAATATATAACATGGCCATGAAATATGTTATGATGCAAATAGACTGTGTTTATTAGTCCATGTAACATATACACTTACTTGTGTAAATGGTTATGATATTGAATCTAAACATTCATAAAATCTCTAAATATGTAAATAAAATATGCATTCTGTACATCTGATTTTACAAATATACATTCTGTACATCTGATGTTACAAATATGTATTCTGTACATCTGATTTTACAAATATGCATTCTGTACATCTGTTGTTACAAATATGCATTCTGTACATCTGATGTTGCACTAGATTTGCCTGTCCATGTACAGTTATTCACCTTTTCTTCCGAATCTGATATTAGAACCCACACAGAGGTCAGAGATGAGATGGCAATGATCCGTAACTGAGAACACTTTAGACCACTCGGTCACCCAGAGAACTGTGTTATTGTCTTTATCATAAAATGCTGCATATGGTTAATACAGGCCTTCAAACCCTTTTAGGGAACTACTGTCAAGGCTGTTCAGGAAAGACTAGAATCCATTTTATTTGTAAACAATGAAAGCAAGGAAAAGTAGTTCATGTTCAATTTCTCCGGGTTTTTATTCAAAATCCACTTCTTGCCACTAAATGGATTATTCTTTACTGATTAGTGTCTTTTCATTTTCATTACATACTCCAAGCATATTGCAGTACACTCCGTCAAGTCTGTGGACAAAAATGTATGGAAATGTAATTATTGTAAGGTAGTATTTCACACTCACTGCCTGATGGTGTAATTGAAACTTGAAAGAAATGGGACACCACCAGTAACCATAATTTAAAGCGTTTACTTTACAATCTGATTACTAATATAATCTTCCACCCACCTGTACTGAGTTGTGCGTTACCAACAGCCCTAAAACACTGGGGCTCGTTACAAAGAAAACTAGGAGTATCCGTCCATTAATCAATGGATAGGGTGGTGGTGGGTCTAACCTTTGTTATATTGTACAGGTTAGACCCCCCAATTCCTTGATTCAAGTACGGATATTCCTAATGTTCTATGTAACGAGCCTATGTGCCCTAAAATGCGTTCACGAACACAGATGTCTCAAATGACTTAACGGAAGACTTAACCATGGTAAAACGAACGGACGGACTCGGTTAACACACTATGCCCCGATTAATGAATAGTGTGTGGGGCATAACAAAGTTATTACATTTAAATTACAGTGCAACCTTCTATATTTCGCTCATTGTATTTCTTCAGTCAGTTGACGGAAGTACAATGAGTTTCTAGATGCCCTCTAGCGGACAGGTGTTTCCCAGGTGACAGTAAAAATGTATAAAAGTACGTGAATCAGAGAATGCGCACTTTGTTCGCCTCACGTTGTAAAGAATATTCATACCAAAAAGCTGCACTGGAAAACAGTGAAAGTAGGGATTTTATGACGGAAATGGTAATAAGTACGCACCCCCCCCCCATTCCACCGCACGCCCCCCCCCCTCCCCCCCCCCCGGTCAAATCGTCAATGAAATATACAGTTTTGTCTTATTGCGAGTTGTTTTCAACACACCAGCATTAGAACTAGGTGTGTCTCATATTGAAATATTCATTTACCGCATCCCGATCAAATGAAAGACATTTAAATCTCACAGTTCCTAGTGAACTGAAGTGGAGCCATTCATATTATATGAAGGACTTTGAAATATCATTTGATACATCTAGTTATCAATTCCTTAACTTGGAATAGTTATATCTAGAAATTCGTTTCCCAGCTCAGAGTGTGAAGAAAAAAAAAGAAAATGAAAGTGTATATTTTTAAATAAAAAAGCTGGAGAAGAATCCACACACAGTTTTAATAAGTAAAATAATTAGAAGTCAAGGTGAATAATTACTTTATCCTCAAACTGATTACTTCAATTCACCACCCACCCATAAAAACTTTTTCTTTTTCTTTTTTTATACAATTATTAATCAGAATTGTTAAATATTCGGAAAAAAAATAATTACATTGATGTACATAAAAAATAAAGATCATGATTCTTCGTTATTGCGAAATAAAAGTATTTCCCGTAGTGCATTGCTTTCCAAACATTCCATTTGTTGTGAATTTGGTCTTATTGTTAAACAAATAAAACATGAACGGTCAAGAAATCATGCGTATTTATATATTTTTAAATATTTGTGCCCGACCTGAACTAAATACTTGACATCCCACTCAACGTGTCGTGACTACTGCGCGACACTCGCTCTGCCTTTTAGATATTCATTGTTAACCTTTAAACAATTTAAATTTGGAGAGAGAGAGAGAGAGAGAGAGAGAGAGAGAGAGAGAGAGAGAGAGAGAGAGAGAGAGAGAGAACAGTTACATGGGTATACATTTAAGCAGGTGGAAATTCAAAATTATGTCCAACTTACAGGTTTAGTTACAAGTATTCGACTGGATCTTTGTCTTTTACATTTTCTTGGATGCACGTTCTGCAGTTTGTATATACAGTACCATGGGATGCTGAATTTAATGAGAATTAAAACATTATTTTATGTCCATTATATTACAAGAACCTTTAGTAGTGCAAGTCCTAATTCTAGAATCTCAAATTGCTGGTTTTGAATTCTAAAATGCAGGTTCAGGACTCTCAAATTTCTTTGTAATTTTTTGGGATAATATGGCCAGTATTATTGGTGGAGGAAGAACCTAGGAATACCCCGGAAAGAACCACTGACCTACGAGAAGCTACCGGCAAGCTTTCTCACACACCCACATTAGCCGAGCCTGAGACTCTAACCCAAACAGACAGAGATGAGATAGCAGTGATCCGTAATGGTGAATGATTTAGACCACTCGGGGGGCCCCATAACGTTTGTACTACCACGTGTACCTTTGTATATGTTCTATGTAGATTCGATCTACGTGTATTATTTTCTATTCCTGTTTTTGACTTAGCAAGAGATTTATATTGAAAATACAAAGCTGCGTTTTTAAGAAATGTTTAGTACTGTAGGATTCTTATAGGGCACGGTTCAGTTCACTTCTGAACTTGTGAATTGTTTTGTAATTATTGTGCCGATCATGTAATCTGCATAACTTACCAGATGTAACGTCATTACGTTTCATCATTAATGCCCGTGTCATGCATATTACGCGGTGGTGTATATATTTTCAGGTGATCAGAGAGAACAGTGAACAGAGCAAACAGTGATCTGAGTCTACGAGGTATCAGCTGCAGAGCTAACTATGAAGTCGACCATATCTGCTATAAAGCAGAACAATAGCAGCCGTAAAGCAGAAAAGTGTTGCCGGTCGAGTAGCAATAGTGTTGGTTCAAATTTGAACGACTTAATTTTGATTGGATGTCATGGCTTGCAAAGGGACCAGAAACGGTCGAAGAGAAACGGGCTCAATCCAACGTTAAATTTTGCTCGTCTCTGTAATGCTTGCGCAGTGCAGCGAGCACTACGTGCACACCTACCATTCGCTTAGAGGGAACGTTGGGCCAGACCCGGTCAAGGAGACACGGGCATGATGCCCGCCAGTAATTGCTTAAATAATGGCGTGTGTTACTTGCTCCGAATGATGGATGCATTTTATATAATGTTCATTCATGGTCTGCCCTCTATTTGAATATGTACAAAGATCTTTCATGTAAATAATATCTTAAACATGTTATTGTCCAGGCATTATTTTAATCACACTATTGCAAGCAACACTATCATGTTCGTGTAAATAAACTTCTCTTCATATAACTTTAATCCGAGATTTACCATTCAGTGATGGAGGTAGGAGATAATAGCCTAATTGATTCATGTAAATCAGCTACAGTTCATTTAATTTTAATCAGAGATTATAAGTCGTTGATGGAGAGAATCAGTTCAAGTGTGTATCGACCAGCCATTATGCCTGTGTAGTGTAATACTAATCTTAAAATAATAAAAAACAAATTCCAATTAACAAAAACGATAATCAGATAAACTGATGAGTATGTACTATATATTTTATTGCTGAGGCATTTGCTATATTATTTATATAGTCGGTAAAATGGCTCCAAAGAATGAATGTTTCTTATAATGTAATCCAACCACGACTTTAAAGAGAAATTGTCTGTCTGCATAAGGAAAAGGCCCGGTCATATGCTAACTTATCTCAATAATCCAATGCAATTAGCCCATGCCAAAACAGTCTCACTAGTCCAATGCAACTAGCCCATACCAAATAGTCTCACTGGTCCAATGCAACTAACCCATGCCAAAATGGTCTCACTAGTCCAATGCAATTAGCCAATGCCAAAATAGTCTCACTAGTCTAATGCAATTATCCCCTGCCAAAATAGTCTCACTAGTCCAATGCAACTAGCCCATACCAAAATATTCTCACTAGTCCAATGAAAGTAGCACATGTCGAAATAGTATCACTAGTCCAATGAAACTAGCTCATGTCAAAATAGTCTACTAGTACAATGTAAGTAGCACATACAAAAATAGCCTCACAAGTCCAATGCAACTAGCCCATGACAAATTTGTCTCACTCGTCCAATGCAACTAGCCCATGCCAAACTTTTCTCACTAGTTTAATGCAACTAACCCATGCCAAAATAGTCTCACTGTGAAATGCCAAATTTTCGGTCGATCTATTAATAAACCATTAGTTGTGGCCAGATAGCCATTAGTGAGATTTATGACAACACGCGGGGATCTGTATAGTAGGATGTGACCGTCGTACTAATTAACCGTATTTGTTCAGCAGCCAACTGACAGATAGCGACATTTTTTAAAGTTTCATTTTATCACGAAAGTGTCAGAATTGAGAAAATACAGAGATTATGTTACTTAAAACAAAGCATGTCATATTGACCATGACTTAAGCGACTTTTCGAGGAAAGCGGGAGAAAATACATTAGATTCTGATTGCTAACGGTTAAATAAGGCATATGTTTTCACCCGAAGATCTTAGAACATAATATCGCACTAGCTAAATTAGAATTTAGTCTGAATATTTTCCTGTGAGGAGACAGTGTTAGAATTATTTTAGTAAGACTCCGAATGATATTTGAGATAAATACATTCGTACGTTAAGCCGTAGACCAGGGGAAAAAACCCGCCAAATACAACGGTTGATTGACACCAAAACACAAAGGTATTGTCGCTATTCCATATATATTGTTGATGCAATTTATATGTATGCTTAGTTACAGGTCTGCATGATTTCGTTTGATACATTTGTATATTTGATTTAATTTGATACATTTGTGTAATAATGTGTTTTGTATTATGAATTGTAATTCTTACCTTAATTCTTAGTTAAGAATGACGTATGTTAATTTATGTCTTAAAAACACTATATTGAATTATGGATAGGGAGTGTTACGTTAATTCTTGAATTTATCATATTGTTTGAATAATGCTTTTGTTATAAGAATTTAATGTATTACGTTAGTAAGTGATTTACAAGAATACATGTGAACTCACCGAATTTTGATGTCATATATATTTAGCGATAGCGTATACGATTCAACGCCTCGCTTTGTAATACGTTAATGTATTAGTTAAAAGCAAAACGAATTAACAATTGATTTAACTACATTCATTTGAGGACATGTGTAGTTAATTACTTGCTTTAAAATTGTTATCACTGATAGAAATATCTGATTGTTCGAACCAGGAATAATGGACAGTCTCAAATGTAACCATTGTAACGAGAGACTTAGGTTATTTTAATTTTCGTTTTGAAGGAAGAAAATAGCTTTCTTGGGGAAGAACGTGAAGTACGGGAATAAAGACGTACACGTTGGAAAAGAATTGAGAAGGGGAAATTGCCGTGTATGCATGATACATTGGATTAGTCTGAATTCAAGAGGAGCATCCACTAGGACAGACTATCTAGAGAGAGAAAGGGACTTCTAGAACAACATTGGATTGAACAGTGAACGAGGTTCGAGGATAACAGGTTATGAAATTCGAACAAAGCATTGACTTCGACTGTACCACCCAATCCTATGATGATTTTCAACTATCAGTAATAGAACGGCTAATTTGTTTAATTCCATTTCAAATCGTATTGTAATTCGATGGAAGTTTATCTTTAAACCACGTGTATTCCTAATGAAAGGACATTTCATGACTGTGTATGTATTTGATTTAACTGTTTATTTATCTTTACGGGGGCTCAGAGTTGTTTTGTTCAATATACCCGCTCAGTTTACCATATACATTCTCTTACTCAAACCTGGCAATTATACCGAGGGCGGTCATCTCTTAGATAACGAGTATCAGAAGGGAGTGAGTTATAGTATTATTATTATATGTTGTACAATACCCCTTGACAAAGTGGGACGTAACACTTACCCTTTGACAGGTGGGGCTTATACAATATCATACGAATAACGCTCATAACCCGCGGAGAACCTGACACTCACTAGTCTAATGCAATTATCCCATGCCAAATAGTCTCACTAGTACAATGCAACTAGCCCATGCCAAAATAGTCTCACTAGTCCTATGTAAGTAGCCCATGCCAAAATAGTCTCACTAGTCCAATGTAAGTAGCACATACCAAAATAGTCTCACTAGTCCAATGCAACTAGCCCATGCTAAATAGTCTCACTAGTCCAATGTAAGTAGCCCATGCCAAAATAGTCTCACTAGTCCAATCCAACTAGCCCGTGCCCAAATGGTCTCACTAGTCCATCCCATAGAACAATCATTTGTTCATGTCAGAGTACTCTCAGCAATATTTCGTTTGGCGACATCCTAGTTAATGACCCAGTCGACCTCTTGTTTTCTACCGAACCTGTGATTACACTGAAAGTCTTAAACCTTACTGAAAATCTAAACCCCTTTTATCGCATGCCAAATTAAAAGCTGCATCTTGGACTGTAAAATGCATCGAAAAGAAATGTAAACCATTAGTTTTTACATCTTATTGACTTTCAGCCCTCTAGAAGATGAGGTGAATTAGTGCTTATCGTATCGGTCTTGTAACCGAAATGGCACGGATTAGAACCCTACCCTTAGACCTGGCGTGGTGGGTCTTTAACCAAGGTACAATACTCCAATTGCATCTGCACCAAATAATTAACATTTTGAAGTGTAATATGAATAGTTATACTAATAAAACAGTGAAATCCAGTGTATGATAAAATCGTAAAAAATAAAAAATATGTCGTAATATTACTAAACTATGTGGAGGTCTCTAATACTATTCAATAAAGGACCAATTATGGATAATTAATTATGTATAATATCAAACACAATGAGATCTTAAAAGGCCGAATAAAATGTCCAATTAATTTGCATAAAGATCATTTTTGAAAAGCAAATAATTTTATTACGATGGCCTGAGATCGTAGTTTCTTAATTTGCTCTTTATTTTGGGTCGATGGTTCTTCCTGGGAACTTCCTCAACCATATATAATGGCCGACATATATATCAACTCACATTCCCGACAAAAATGGGGTTAAATCCCACAAAAACAAGCCAAACAAACACTGAAATTTAAATGTAACTGTTCTGTACTTGCGATTTTGGGTTGCATTTACTGTTTCTCTATTTACACTGTAATTATCTTTAATGTTGGATGTCTGGATGTAACGTGTTTATAGAACTGAATAATGCAAACTATCACGTTATATCGATACGTAATAACATTTACAAAAACGTGTGTGTGTGTGTGTGTGTGTGTGAGAGAGAGAGAGAGAGAGAGAGAGAGAGAGAGAGAGAGAGAGAGAGAGAATTTTGCTTACTTCACCAGACCGATTTGCTTTCCTCAGCGAAATTACTTGGTTATCGTGGTTATCGAGATGATATACCGTCTGCTTTATCGCACATGTACGTTATGTTGTTAATTTTGAGCGGTGGGTCCGAAAATGATCAAGTTAGGCTTTTTGGATAGAGCTTGTCAAGGAGGGTTTCCGTAACTAAGTGGAAGACCCTATTAAGGCAATGAAAGACAATAGCCCTAAAAAGGACTTTTTTGTGGAGAATCCCATGATCACTTGTTAGTGACCGATTATACCTCTGCTACTGTGGTTGGTCCCTGTATACTTCTTAAGTGTCTTGTTTGACCCTGTTCTCACTCGATGATTCCCTGTATACATCTTGGGTGTCTTGTTTTGGATTCTCACTCTAAACATCCTTGCTCCCTCGTCAATTTGCTTACGTATTTTTCCCTAAAAATTTGGAATTCTTTGTGCTGTTTTGTGTAGACTATATAACCCCATATGATAACTATTTGCATTGTTAGTTAATGCATGATGTTATTAAGTTACTGCAAGGCCTGCTAGTTTTGGGGTTAACTATCTTTATAGTGTATGACTTTGAGGTCATTTTTTAAATTAGCATATTTTTGGTTGCAACCTTGTGTTGCTGAGCCTGATAGTCTTGGGTTTGAGACTACCTTATAAGTTCTAATTTGGGGTCATAACCTATGCATATATGATGAGGGTTTTAGTTGCAACATTGTGTCGCTGGACCTGATAGTCTTGGTTTTGAGACTACCTCATACACTCTAGTTGGGACCATAGTTAGGGGTGCGTGTTAGTGGTTATACTTTAACAACAGCGGTATCGCGTTTTTTAGGGGCCTATAATACCCTCGTTATATTAAACTCAGTTATGAGATGTTGTCAATGGGGTTATATAGAGAGAAGAATTTAGAAGCATAAGAGAAAAAAGGAGGTAAGACGCTTGCCTTATTCATTGTATATATGGTAGTTCATATAACTTTTGACGTTTATACCTTTATGTATTTCTTTTATTTTAGGTTTATTTTTATTGTTCCATGTTATTTTACCATTCCATTAGATTTGGTTGCTCTGGAGCCGCTATGGGAACGTTATACCCAGCGTGGGCTCCCTTAAGGGTAACGAATCCCTTTTGGCCCCGTACGCTTCCCTCCCCTTAGAACAATATTATTTTTTTTGCATATTTAGGTACCAGTAAAACATTAATTTCATTTATGGATGATATGGTGTTATATGTAACAGAATTGTTACCGAGAGGAGGGTGGATTAAATGAACAATACAAACACAATTTGTGAAAGAAAATATAAATTTATGTAATAAATTGTAAATGAAAAAAATACAGATGTAACAACACAATAATTCATGCACTCAACCCACAATTACACTCACAACCATTCACAATACATGAATAAATTAAATAACAATACAAAAGGAATCTCAGATGTAAAGGGATCTCTTGGATTATACACAGATCCAAGAATCCTTTACGAAAGTTAAATAAATGCAAGAATGATTTACGAAAAAAAATAAACACAAACGACAAACTATCTATCGCACGATGGATTGCGATAACTAGCACGATCATATACTTGTATTGAATCAAGTTGCTAGCTTTTATTGATATCTATGTGATCACTTGAAATATTATTGCGATCTGACATAAGCATGCAAATACAACAATGTATTAAATTATATTATAATTTCAATACACCTATGTGTCTCCCCTGTATAACCGCACGATTCAGCAACAGTTGAATCGTCTCCCAGTTTCCCCGAGAACCGAGGGTTGACCAATACTATTATCGGACGTTTCCCTACACGGATCCACCACAGTTATACGTTCAGACAGCATACAACATCTACCCGAACCAACGGTTCCTCACTCCCCTAGATGTCAACCCGGACGTTTTACAACTCTAAGACAGCTCCGACACTCGGACTTCTAGCTTTCCGGATATTTACACGTTACACAGATATTGACGAACAGACAGTTCGACACACAGACAGATACTTCAATTCCGTTTGCACAAATTAACGGCACAAGCACATTCAGATATTTATACAGAGATGTTCCAGAACAAACAATAGATGTCCCACAACAAATCAAACGATATCAAAGACGTTTATCAAAAGATGGTATCAGATGTGTTAACAGCTACGGTATCAACGATGTTATTAGCAGCTACGGTATCAACGATGCTATTAGCAGCTACGGTATCAACGATGTTATTAGCAGCTACGGTATCAACGATGTTATTAGCAGCTACGGTACCAGAAACAATGTAACAACTATGTTAGCAGCTACGGTATCAGAGACGGTATCAACGATGTTATTAGATGCGCTATCAGTGATGAACTTCTACGGTATCAACGACGGAATCAGCTGGAATCAGACTGAATCAACGACGGAATCAACGACGGAATCAGCTATAATAAACAAAACCAGACTAATAATAGTTGTCTCAAAAATAATCTAAGCCGTAGATTACGATATTGTATTTAAAGTCTAAAAGTGACTAGTAATTCCAAATATTCCACGTTTAATTGCAATAAAAGCATCATTATACGAAATGATAATCTGAATAAAATTCACAATAAAACGAAATGTAAATTTAACACTCACCCCTTTGGCTGGAGATTTGCAAGACGAGGTTATCTATCCTTCGATTAGATATTTTGGTTCCCGTAAAAAATTATGATAAATAGTTCGCCTTATATACTCTCAATAGGTGAACATAAATCACATCGAGCTTGCCGTACACCACGTAAAACGAGTATTTCGGATTTCATGTAAATTACAAATTGGCACATGCAAATCGTTACACGCCACTTAATCACCCCAGGTAATGCGTGTACGACGAAATCAAGAAAATGGTGAGTTTCGTTTGCAATTCAAGTACAACAAAAATCAGTTCAAATTTTCGCCTAATTCTGTGACAATACCTCCCCCCTAAGAATAAAAATGTACACATTTTTAAAACTAACACAGAATAGAAGAAAAATAACTACTGATGATATCTTACAACATTTACACTGGTTATACTACAAACTGGATTTTATTACTGGGCAAATTCATACAAATTTCCCATCATGCCCTACTCAAGTAGTCTGCGCCTATATTTTCAACTCCCCTTATTGACATTGTCGCTCTGTCTCTTGATGTATAACTTGAGCATGTTTGCATGGAATGTCTTTACATTACCGTCCATGTCAATTTTATAGTCCATGTCACCTTTTACTTCTTTAACTTCATATGGACCTTTCCACTGGACTAATAACTTATTCGAACTCGTTGGAAGAAGCAATAGCACCTGATCTCCCACAAGAAATTTCCTATTACGCGCTCTGCGGTTGTAATACTTGGCATATCTGCGCCCCGATTTAATCAATTCGTCACGTGCCATCTGGCATGTACTCTCAAGTTTGTTTCTTAGATCTAACACGTACTGGTAAGTCGTTTTTATTTCCTCGTTCGCGACATCACCAGTCCATAGTTCGCGTAGTATCCGCATCGGGCCTCGAACCGTTCTACCATACAACAGTTCAAAGGGTGAGAACCCTAAACTTTCCTGCGGTACTTCACGGTACGCGAACAGAACAGCGTTTAAATAACGGTCCCAGTCTTGCGGACGTTCCGCGCACATCTTTCGCAGCATGCTTTTCAGGGTACCATTAAACTTCTCTACCAGTCCATTGCACATCGGATGGTATGGGGTAGTGTTTAGCTGTTTGATGGATAACAGCCTACTTATTTCACCCATGAGGTCAGAGGTGAATTGGGCACCACAATCAGTGAGGATTTCCTCTGGCACCCCTACCCTACTGAAGATATCAACTAATGCTTCAGCTACCCTTTCCGTTTCAATAGTTGGTAACGCTACGGCTTCAGGGTATCTGGTTGCGTAATCAACCAGAGTAAGTATGTACCGATTCTTTCTTTCGGTAACCGGGTGTATTGGTCCTACAATATCTACTGCCACTCTTTTAAACGGTGTATCTATTAATGGCATCTGTCCCAAGGGCACCCTTGTGACCCTTCCCTTACAGACGGTTTTCTGACATACGTCGCACGACCTACAGAACCGTGTGACATCGCCATTAACACCTGGCCAGTAGAATTCAGCGACTACCCTGCTAGTGGTCTTAGCCTTACCTAGGTGTCCTGCCATGCTTGACTCATGCGCCACCCTAAGTACTTGAGATCTATATCTCTGGGGTACGACCACTTGCCAATACTTCTTACCCTCCCGAGCGCTAAACTCCCTATGAATTAATCCGTTCTTGCGTACGAATCTAGAGCTACCCCCACGCTTGCAATGTTTAATCGCGCCGGACGTGATTTTCTCAACAATTGTTCTGATGGATTCATCACGATCTTGCTCTTGTTTGAAATCATCACGGGAAATTCCTGAAATCGATTCAGGGACTATTAATTTATGAAACGCGGTTTTCTCTCGCCGTGTTTGCGCTCGCGTTTCGACTGCCTGAGCCAAAGGTATTTTAAAATCGGCCATGGTTGGAAGACGGGAACCTTCAACATTACCGATCGTCAGATCGTAAATAGGATTGTCCATACAAAGGGCATCAACAGTTCCCGTTAAGAAAGGTGTTTTTACTGTGATCCTTGCTACGGGAACGCGACCCATCGTCTGATCAAGTAACATACATGGGGATTCCCACCCGAGCATTTGGTTATCCTGCACGAGACTACGTTTGATCACTACGCCCGTACAACCAGTGTCACGCAATACCACGACTTCTCGACCATTGACAAATCCTCTCGCGGTTGGTACGCGCGCTTCAGGAAATATACACGTGCCAAGTGAATGAATACAAGGTTCTACATGTACGTTGTTATCGGATATACCTTTACTTTGTATAGCCACTGCTACCTTATGTATAAGTGCCTTTCTTTTAGGACAGTCTTTTTGAACATGACCCAATGCATTACACAAGAAACACCGCACACGCTGAAAAACTGGATTCCCAACTGACCTTTTTACCTCAGCTGATTTTACAGGCTCCCTAGGCATAGGTCTTACAGACTGGTTTCCAGACTTAAAATCTTTTAAAACCACGTTCTGGGTTCCCCCATGAGCTTCGGCAAATAAATCGGCTTGCTTAGCCATATCTTTTACGTTTGTGAAGACTTTCTCCTTCAGAAATTGATCTAATTCTCGCCCAACTGTATTAAATAATTGATCTCTGAGCAAGAAATCAGTCAACCCTTCAAACGTTTTCACCGCTTTGCCGCATTCAATCCACCGCTCAAAATAGTTCGAAATTCTGACGGTGAACTGACCAAAGGTTTCTCCCTTATCGGGCTTGCTATACCTGAACTTTTTTCGAAAACCTTGTTCAGTGAGCTCGTACCTTTTGAGAAGTGCTTCCTTTAGGACGTCGTACTTAAACACATCGTCCCTAGGAGGTCGCGAGTATACATCCAGTGCTTTACCTTTTAATAAAGCACTCAGATGCAGCGCCCAGTCATTTTGACTCCACTTCTGGTTTTCGGCATACCGCTCAAACCGATGAAGATAACTATCTATGTTATCTTTTTCATCGTCAAAGGGAGGTAATTTGGGGCCCCTTAATTTGTTAGTGGCAGAATCGTGTTCTCTTCCAGATGTCGCTAATTCTACCTTACGCTCATGATCCCGTTGTTTTGCTCTTTCTTCTAACTCTAACATTTCTACTTTAGCTAGTTTATCTAACTCTATTCGCTTTTGCTCCGCTTCCATTTCCCATTCTATCCTGTCTTTTTCGGCCTGCTTCTCTAATTCTATCTTTTCCTTCTCTAATCCTATCTTTTCCCTTTCGAAGGCCCATTTCCTATCTTCGGATTCCCTTTCTAATTCCCTTTTCCTCTCTTCGGCCTCCCCCTTTTCCTTTTCTAATTCCCTATGTAATTCCCTTTTCCTTTCTTCGGCTTCCCTTTCTAATTCCCTTGCTCTTACCCTTTCGTCCCTTTCCCGGGCTTGTTCTTCTTGAATAAATTTCCTTAAGCTTTCACCTTCATATCCAAATTCTTTGCCTAAGGCAACCAAGTCCTTAAGGGATGACATGACAATTGTAATATGAATATAGATATATAACCAAACCAATACTTTAAACACGTTCATACTGGACACACGGACCTAGGTAAACTAAACAAAAATAAACTCCAACTAGAGTATTATCTTAACAGAAGGTCACGCTCAAATATAAACATTAAATGTATACCTTCACAAAAATGATTGACAGTTCACTTAATCCAACGATCCCACTTCTGACACCATTGTAACAGAATTGTTACCGAGAGGAGGGTGGATTAAATGAACAATACAAACACAATTTGTGAAAGAAAATATAAATTTATGTAATAAATTGTAAATGAAAAAAATACAGATGTAACAACACAATAATTCATGCACTCAACCCACAATTACACTCACAACCATTCACAATACATGAATAAATTAAATAACAATACAAAAGGAATCTCAGATGTAAAGGGATCTCTTGGATTATACACAGATCCAAGAATCCTTTACGAAAGTTAAATAAATGCAAGAATGATTTACGAAAAAAAATAAACACAAACGACAAACTATCTATCGCACGATGGATTGCGATAACTAGCACGATCATATACTTGTATTGAATCAAGTTGCTAGCTTTTATTGATATCTATGTGATCACTTGAAATATTATTGCGATCTGACATAAGCATGCAAATACAACAATGTATTAAATTATATTATAATTTCAATACACCTATGTGTCTCCCCTGTATAACCGCACGATTCAGCAACAGTTGAATCGTCTCCCAGTTTCCCCGAGAACCGAGGGTTGACCAATACTATTATCGGACGTTTCCCTACACGGATCCACCACAGTTATACGTTCAGACAGCATACAACATCTACCCGAACCAACGGTTCCTCACTCCCCTAGATGTCAACCCGGACGTTTTACAACTCTAAGACAGCTCCGACACTCGGACTTCTAGCTTTCCGGATATTTACACGTTACACAGATATTGACGAACAGACAGTTCGACACACAGACAGATACTTCAATTCCGTTTGCACAAATTAACGGCACAAGCACATTCAGATATTTATACAGAGATGTTCCAGAACAAACAATAGATGTCCCACAACAAATCAAACGATATCAAAGACGTTTATCAAAAGATGGTATCAGATGTGTTAACAGCTACGGTATCAACGATGTTATTAGCAGCTACGTTATCAACGATGCTATTAGCAGCTACGGTATCAACGATGTTATTAGCAGCTACGGTATCAACGATGTTATTAGCAGCTACGGTACCAGAAACAATGTAACAACTATGTTAGCAGCTACGGTATCAGAGACGGTATCAACGATGTTATTAGATGCGCTATCAGTGATGAACTTCTACGGTATCAACGACGGAATCAGCTGGAATCAGACTGAATCAACGACGGAATCAACGACGGAATCAGCTATAATAAACAAAACCAGACTAATAATAGTTGTCTCAAAAATAATCTAAGCCGTAGATTACGATATTGTATTTAAAGTCTAAAAGTGACTAGTAATTCCAAATATTCCACGTTTAATTGCAATAAAAGCATCATTATACGAAATGATAATCTGAATAAAATTCACAATAAAACGAAATGTAAATTTAACACTCACCCCTTTGGCTGGAGATTTGCAAGACGAGGTTATCTATCCTTCGATTAGATATTTTGGTTCCCGTAAAAAATTATGATAAATAGTTCGCCTTATATACTCTCAATAGGTGAACATAAATCACATCGAGCTTGCCGTACACCACGTAAAACGAGTATTTCGGATTTCATGTAAATTACAAATTGGCACATGCAAATCGTTACACGCCACATAATCACCCCAGGTAATGCGTGTACGACGAAATCAAGAAAATGGTGAGTTTCGTTTGCAATTCAAGTACAACAAAAATCAGTTCAAATTTTCGCCTAATTCTGTGACATTATACTTATATTCTATCTATTAGCCCTGTAGTTCTAAGAAATTCAATTATATTATAGTATGTTCTTTTAGGGTTTTTGTTGCATAATTGAATTATTTCTGGATATGTACTTGGTTCGGCAAGTTGTAATTCTAATTGTTTAGTTATAAATAGGTCTCTTTCTTTTTGAGTATTGTTACAGATATTGAATATATGGTACAGATCTTCCGGTACGTTACAGTGGAAGCAGTTGATGTGCGGAAAAGGTCCTATATATTTTCCAAAACTATTAGCTAATTTTGTTTTCCAAGAATTATCCTATTTATTTTAGATTGTTCATAACTGCTGCACCTGGGTATCAGGATATTTTTATTGACTTCTTTGACAATACTATCTAAAAATCTCCCTTGTTTATCATGGTTCCAAACCTTTTGCCACTTTTGATTTATCAGTGTATTGATTAAATTGTTAATTTCTGTTGGACTATACTTTAGTGGCATGTAATTAGGTTCAGCGAGTTTACTCTTGGTTAATTGGTCAGCTAATTCATTGCCTTTTATGTCGATGTGAGATGGTATCCATAGAAACTCTACTGTTATGTTTTGAGTATCGAGTATTTTAATTATTTGGTTAATTTGATTAAGAAAGTTTTCTCTTGATTTAGTATTATTGCATTGTATTGATTTTAGGACTCTTAGTGAATCACTAATAATCAAGGTCTTATCTGGTTTATTTTCTAGTATCCCAGAATTCAGCTGTGTTATGGAGCAGTGATTCGGTAGGCGGCTGCCCTTTTTGATATTGAGTGCTGGAAAGAACCTAGCCGCAGCTGTTTTAGAGGGGTTGTTAATTTAAAACCATCCGTGTAATATATGAGTATAGTTTTTATATTGGTTGTTGATTAGTCCCATTGCAGCTGTTTTTAAATAATGCTGTTGATTTTCTTTTTTACCTTTGTCTATAAGGGAGATGTTTACTTTAATTAATGTATTATTCCAAGGTTCTTTATCAAATATTTGCTTAGTTTCCACTAGGAATATATCTACTGGGAGTTGTGGATTTAATTCATGTACTATTTTGCCAAAGGATTACTTGTTTTTAAGAGTTTGTTTTAAAAGGAAGTTTGCATTTGATGATAGCTACTAGAGTGGGGTGTGTTTTATTGTGGGTGGACAGTCGAGTTGCGTATCTCAACATGAGTTCCTGCCTTCGAAGCTGTAATGGCGGTTCTCCTGTTAAGATATGCAACACTGCTGTAGATGTATATGGTAATGCCCTAGTTGCTATGAGAAGGACTTTCCTCTGTATTTTATCTAATCTATTAAGTTGGGTTATGGACGCCGTGTTGTAAATTTGGCATCCATAGTCGAGTTTAGATCTAATTAAGGCCCTATATAGAGTCATTATTGTTTCTTGGTTAGCACCCCACTGGGTTCCTTTGAGGCTTTTAAGTAAGTTTAAGTCAAGATTTCACCTTTTATCTAGGTCATCAATATGAGATACCCACGTTAGGTGTTCATCGTAGTACATACCCAGAAATTTGGCTATTTTGACGAATTTAAATTGTTTATTTTGAATTTGGAGGTTGGGGTATAATATGTTTTTTTTTCTATAAGATGAGAACAGTACAGCTACCGTTTTTTGGTGCGGCAGTTTAAATCCCCATTTGTCAGACCATTTACCAATGTTATTTAGACTTGTTTTCATTACAGCCATATGAGTGTGGTTGGAGGGGATTCCTGCTCTCCATAGTCCACTATCATCTGCAAATGGTGATAATCCTATCGAGGGTGAGGCGAGATTAGAGTCAAGATCATTAATCATGAGGTTGAAGAGGGTGGGGCTGAGGACACTGCCTTGGGGAGTCTTATTTTCAAGGGAGTGTTCTTCAGAATAAGTAGCCCCTACCTTAGGTATAATTTGCGGTCTGTTAAAAAGTTTTGTATAAAATTAAATATGAGACCAGTAATGTACTGCATATACGCTATGGCTCATCCAACCTTGAAATAAATTGTGACTCTGATAAAATTGCTAAAATTTTCTTGCTAATTGCCTTGCACAAAATAACAATAACAGAGTTTTTTTTCTTCCTGATTTCTGTTTTTAAGAAAACGTTTTGGACTTTTTTCTTTTTGGAATGTTAACATGATTTGAATATCTTTTATCCGCATCTAACAACTCTGTATTAATTTCGCCAATCTATCATTTTAAATTAATATCAGTAATATTGATACTCTATTCCTTTTGTGGAAATGACACCTTTTTGTGACATTCTTATAGAAGAACTCTGTATTCTGTTTGTGTCCCAAAATGGGTCAATCATAGAATCAGCGAACCAAATGATCACAACAGTAACTAAAGCAAAACTAGGGCATAATTTCTCGTAATTTGTATTGCTGCATTTCAAAAGATTTTGTGGAACAATGCTTCGTTTATTCATATCATTAGCATACAAATTAATTTATAATGCAACAAGCAATTTTCTTGACCTTTCACCTTATCCAATTTTTATTTACGTTCTTAAATGTTTATCTTACTTAGGTTCTATATCATCTCGCTTGTGATTATTACTTGGAATGTTGCAATTTTAATGACATGTAGATATTGCGCAAGAGGTGAAAGGCCATTTTAACATTAAAACTGCACACCTTGGAAAACTGACGAGTCTTGAAATGCAAGTCGAGGAATTATTCAACTTTCAGTAAATCCTTAATTTTTCCTGCGACGTATAACGTTAGGAGAACGCATGGTATTGTATTTCGCATTATACATTATATTGTTCGGAAACTAGAACTCCACTATTCTACATATAAAATATGTAATATACATATAAAATACATATTCTTCATGCTTTCATAAATAAAATTTAACAAGATCTTCAATATTCATTTCATGATATACAAACCGCATGTCTAGATGTAACCGCAATAATTGAACACTGCAATACTTTCAACGAACATTGGTGACTAACAATATCAGGATATTTGTGTCTTCCAGCTCTTTCGTGGAAGCCGTGGTTGGGAAATTACAGTCTTTAGGTTTTGAACCCTCAGTTAAAAAAACTTCCTACAGTTTTGAATCTATAGATATTCAACAATCATACTGTCTCGATTAAGTTTAAGAATATCGGCAGAATTAACATCGTGAATCCAATGAGGATTTTAACACAACCGATGGAAAATCCACTCATTTATATATCACACTTTTCACCTTATAAAGATAGCGAGCCACACAAATGAGACCAAATATGTACCGATTGACAGCAACACAGTCATTGTAAAGAATGTGTGAATAGTTTAGTTTTTACCTAGTTTGATTTGTTTGATGCCGTTTAGACTTTATAGAGTCCCATGTGAATTTATGTCATGTTCCTGCCTCCATTATGGGTCATCGATATTTGTCAACACCCTGGAGGCTTCATTGCTGAACAGATTTTCCTCAGACTTGGCACACAAATCTGGGTTTTCCATGTTTTTCACAACCTTGGTGTAAATTAAGTCACTCATTGTTCCAAACACATTGTAATGATGTGTGCTGTTTAAGCACATGCTGCTCAGAAACATCATTTATATTGTGTGGGCTTTTATAGGTAGCCACCAGAATTAAATAATTTTAACAAACACTTTCTAAGCATCAGAATTAAATAACTTTAACAAACAGTTTTTTAGCCATCAGAATTTTAAATCAAATTATTGGAATTTGTGTTTACTCTTGGATAGTGACTACATGCATATTCTGAATGAGTTGGTCGTTTACCTCAAATCAAGTGCAAATGTTAAGTAAAAAGTATCCGGTTTCTAACATTAGACTTAATAATAATTAATAGTATTACATTTAATATAACTTGTAAGGTCTGTAGTATTGCACATGATAAAACTATTTAGCTTGTTAATATTTGACTTAATAACATTTTACCCGCAATTCTCATGTCTTTCTTTTAAATACATCAAAATGTTTATTGGGTTAAACTTGATTGAGCTAAATCTACAAAAGTATTCTTTTATTCTTACACATTATTAATAACCATTTTACCGTTTATCTCTAATCAATCAGTTGAATAAAATTGTAAAGGCTGGGTCGATGAAAGACAAGAGTGAGAAACCATATGCAAACGTTCAGTGTTAACATATTAAACGTGTGTGTGTGTGTGTGTGTGTGTGTGAATAATTAGCAATTGTTTTCAGTGTTAATTTCTATGATTAAATACAAATTATGTTATCAAAGTTATCGTGTCATGATATATTAGAAAAAAGCTAAATATTTACCATGCTAATGCCCATGTTTCCATCAGACGCAAATTCGCTCTCTCATCAGCACGCTTTAATTTTACAACTCTTTCCATCAGCACTAAATTAAATTGCAAAATGGTACATAATCAGGCTTTACTTTTACAATTTTTTCCCTTAGCACCAAATTATTTCTACAACTGATGCACTAGCATATTATTTAAAAAAATTACCACTCTATAGTCTGTATTTATAATCCTATTTTGTACAACATGGTTTGTGTATCATCAAGGTCTTAGAAGAATCTGATTCTGAGTAGCATACATGTATGAACAATGCTAATCACTGTTAATGTGAGCCAGATGCACAATATTGGGCCATTTTGTGTGTTTATAAGACTATCTTGGAAGTTTGATTATAAGTGGCTTACATGCTAGAACAATACTAATCACTTTTAATGTGAGACAGATGTACAATTTTGGGCCACTTTATGTGTTTATATGACTATCGGACAATATGACTTCTGAAAAGTCGTATAATGAACAACATACATATATACAAAATGCTAATTACTTTGTATGTTAGCAAGATGAACAGTATTGGGCCCACATAGGCCTCTTGCTTGCCTGCCATCATACAAATTATATGTTGTAATGTAAATTTCTTCGATGACAAAGTACAAACCATTAGAGATTCGCTTGACAGCACAATTTCAATCTTCTCACTTTAGCATCATGTTCCCTGTTCTATTTCAATATACAGAAAGAATCTTCATTAGGGAAGGTGACATGTTAACTTATTTTCGTTTTGCGGTGAATGTTATTATATGGAACTGTATGTGCATGTATATTTACTGCAGCAATTATAATCACGTAATCTCTTGTACACGATATGTACTAATTATGCAGCTTACTTCTTTACAAGACATGTACTAATTATTCAGTTTACTTCTTGTATAGGATATGTACTAATTATTCAATTTACTTCTTGTACAGGACATGTGTTAATTATTCAATTTACATCTTATACAGGATATGTACTATTTGTTCAGTTTAACTGTACATGATATTTACTATTTCAATCTTCTTGTACAGGATATGTACTAATTATTCAATTTACTTCTTGTAAAAGATATGTACTAATCATTCAATTTACATTTTTTACAAGATATGTACTAATTATTTAATTTATTTCTTGTACAAGATATGTACTAATTATTCAATTTACGTCATGTACAGGATATGTACTAATTATTCAATTTACATCATGTACAGGATATGTACTAATTATTCAATTTACTTTTTGTACAGGATATATACTAATTAAACAATCTACTTGTACAGGATATATACTAATTATTCAATTTACTTGTACAAGATATGTACTAATTCAGTTTACTTGTACCGGATATGTTCTAATTATTCAATTTACTTGTTCAAGATATGTACTAATTCAATTTACTTGTACAGGATTTGTACTAAATATTCAATTTACTTATACAGGATATATAATGATTATTCATTTTACTCCTTACAAAGGATATGTACTAAATTGATTATTCAATATTCCTCAAGTTACACAGAAATACATAAAGCATTTCTAAAATATATGTACTAATTAATTATTCAATTTACTTCAAGTTATAGACTCATAAATACCTAAAGTTCCTGTACAGAGTAAGTACTAATTAATTATTTAATTTACATCTAGTTACAGACCAAGACATAAAGCGGATTGAATATGATAATCGCCACTATGGTGTACAGGAGCAGATATAGCAGCTTCTCCATTTTTAAAAAAAGAAAGGCATCTTAACTACAATAAATATGATGAAGGCACGAGTTTCTGGATGGTAAGTACATTGTGATTTACAGAATTTTATGTCATAAAATTAAATGTTACTTTTCAGACCAGGTTTTCCAAAAAATTCATACTTATTTCAAATTTGTACATATTACTAATACCAGAGTATGAGTCATTTCTTTTCATATATGAATGGTCCTGGAGATTAGTTCTGTATCATAACGGTTGTAAAAAATGAACTTGTTGAAGCTCAAAAAAAGATTAAATTATGACACCAATGAGATCTTTGTCATACAAAATTCTCATCATCATTGAAACTACTATTGTGATTGTGTATAATATGCCATTATTAATATATGACACATTGAAATCACTATGTGACTGTGTATAACATGGACACCAAGTGACCAGTAATATATTACACATTAAAATCACTATGTATTTGTTTATAACATGGACAACGAGTAACCAATACTATACATGTATTACACATTGAAATCATTCGGATTGTGCATAACATGGACACCAAATAACCAATAATATATTACACATTTAAATCACTTTGTAATTGTGTATAAAATGGATGCCAAATAACCAATAAGATATTACATGTGGAAATTAATATGTGATTTCATATAACATGGACATCAAATAACTAAAAATATATATTACACATTGAAATTACAATGTAATTGTGTATAGCATAAACACAAAGTAACCAACAACATTACACATTGAAATTAGTCAGGTAAAATCTGTCTTGAGCGACCTCTGCTATGAACGACCAACTGTCATATCCAACAACAATTGTATTACATGGATCGATTATATTATATAAAGGCTCTGCTATGAGCGACCACCTGCTGAACGCGACCAGTGACTATGAAGTCTTGGCAAAATATGCATTTTAACACTGCTATGAGCGACCGATTCACAAAAATACCAAATAAAACAGATCAACACCACTGACCTTGTCTTAATACTCTCTGGAAAGTATGTGTACATCAACATAACTTAGGTATGTAGTGATTCATATGGAATAATTATGCCTTGAGATCTGGAAAGTATGTGTACCAGACTATGAAAACATAGGTATCCATATGGAATAATTATGCCTTGATCTCTGGAATAAGATTTATTAGACCATGATAACGTAGCTATCCATATCGAAAATTATGCCTTGATATCTGGAAAGTATGTGTACTAGACCATGACAACATAAGTATGTTGTGATTCATATGCAAAATTTATGCCTTGACCTCTGGAAAGTCTGTGTACTAGACCATGATAACAGAGGTATCCATATGGAATAATTATGCCTTGATCTCAGGAAAGTATGTGTACTAGACCATGACTACTTAGGTATGTAGTAATAGAAAACAACTTTAGTGAACTGAAAAAGTTCTGCAGCAGCAAAATCTTTAAGGAAGCGTTTCTCTATCATACCAGTATCAAAAAACATTGTTAAAAAATGTCTCAGTGAACTTGATACCAAGAAAGCTACAGGACTTGATCAGATTGGTCCAAGACTCATTAAATCTTCTGCCTCTGCTATTTTAGATAGCATGACATTCATAATCAATTTAAGTATTGCAGCCTCATCTGTCCCCAAAATATGGAAAACTGCAAAAGTAACTCCTATTTACAAATCTGGATCTAAGAATGATGCTGATAACTACCGACCAATCTCAATACTACCAAACTTGTCAAAATTGATTGAAAAAAAACATATCCATGACTCATTCATGTCATATTTAACCAAGCACTTGCTGTTACACTCTAATCAATCAGGCTTTAGACAGAAACATTCATGTGAGACTGCCTTAATCTCCCTAACTGATAAATGGCTTCAAGCACTTGACCAAGGTAAAATAATAGGATATGTATTTGTAGGTTTCAGGAAAGAGCTTGACATGGTGGATCATGAAATCCTTTTGAAGAAACTAAAAATCTACCAATGCGATGAAAAAAACAGTTAGATGGTTTACTTCATATTTAAGTGAGAGAACACAACATGTTTATATAAATAACGTTCTGTCCGAACCTGAAACAATTAGATATAGAGTGCCACAAGGCTCAATTCTAGGTCCATTACTATTTATTTTATTTATTAACGACCTACCAATTTTACTAAGATACTCGATATCATCTACAGATCTCTATGCAGATGACATAACATTATCAGACATCCAAAACACAAAGCATGAACTCGAAATTTCTTTACAGAATGCATTAAACAAGCTTTAAAAATGGTGCACATGCAATGGCATGGTAGTAAATACTGGTAAAAATAAAATATTACTCATCTCAGCAAGGAAAAAAAAGGAAAATCTTGATAGCAATGCACTATGTCTGACATGGAAGGATAACAATTTGCAAATGGTCTGTCATGACAGAGTACTTGGTGTTTTGGTAGATAATAATCTATCATGGACTGATCATATCAAACATATCAGTAAAAAGGTCAATTCATGTTAATGGCTTCTCAGTAGGATAAGACATTTTCTTCCTGAAAGGCACAGAAAATTATTTTATAACAGTTACATACAACCGTATTTAGACTACTGTAATACAGTATTGGGTAATTCAAATGATAAAAACATATCAAAGTTGGAAAATCTCCAGAAAAGAGCTTAGGCTAATATCAAACCAGAAAGAAAGCAAGGAAAATTTAGCTGGTAAGTTAAAAATATTACCTATTAAAGACCGAATATGTTTAAGAAAAGCCAAATTAATGTACAGGATATCCAATAATAGTGCTCCTGAATATTTACAATCCATATTCCAGTATAGTCTATCTGGAAATACACCCCACCTGCGATCAATATCCACAAAACAGTATAAAATTCCCAAACCAAATAAGGAATTATTCAAGAAAAGCTTCAAATACTCTGGAACTTTGCTCTGGAATAGTATTCCAGTTGAGATTAGAAATGCCCACTCTATTTCCATCTTCCAAACCCAATATATCCAGTGGCTTCTGAGTTGCTGCTGAATTAAATAAATTCCTTTTATGAGGGCCTCAATGTAGATTAGTTCTTAGCTAATTGTGTTACCCTCTTTAAATAAAGTCATTATTATTATTATTATTATTATTATTATTATTATTATTATGGAATAATTGTGCCTTGATATCTGGAAAGTATGTGTACTAGACCATGATAACATAGGTGTAATGCATTTATACAGTTTGAGAGATTTTGATGTCATCTTTTTTGTACATTAACCAGACACTGCTACCAGACCATGGTTACATAATTATCCATATGGAATAATTATGCCTTGATCTCTGTAAAGTATGTGTACTAGACCATGATAACATAAGTATTTTGTGATTCTTATGGAATAATTATGCCTTGACCTCTGGAAAGTATGTGTACTAGTATCAGTAGGGCTTGTAGGAAAATATCAGTGTTCATCCTATTAACATAAAATTAAGTAGAAATATACCTTATAATGTTCATCTATTGGGATTTAAATTATGATTTATTTTAAATGTTAACCTTCTTACCTTACAGGGCTGCATAACACTCACCATGCAGGACCACATCAACCATATGTGTAGAGTCCCTAATATAAATTCTGCTGCAATAGTTTCCACTTGGGTATTCGTACATTTGCCAGGAAATTCAGGCCATACAATGCTATTTAACAAATACTGGACTTAACAAAGTTCAGTGCAAGTTAGCATTCTACAAAATTCTAATTAAACAGAATGAGTCTGACCAAGAATCGTTGTAATTTAATGCTCCCACATAGTCTTTTATAGCCAGAAAAATGCAGAACAAAGATCAATGTAATTTAGTGTTCCACACAATCCTATTTAACCAGCTGATGATTGTTGGTTTGTTTGTTTGTTTGATTAGGATTTTTAACGTAGCTTTAACAATTTGTCAGTCATATCGCTACGATGTCTGCAGTGAGGCAGTTTATAGTGATGTCTACCACTGGGGCATCATGCCGCAGACATGTAGCATGATGTCCCACCCAGTTACATTATCCTGACACCAGGCCGAGAAGTCCTAACACTAACTTCTTAATGCTGAACGTCAAGCGAGGCAGCTGTTAGTACCATTTTTGTAAGTCTTTGGTATGACTCGGCCGGGGATCGAACCCACGACCTCCCGCTTCCGCGGCGGATGCTCTAACCACTAGGCCACCAGAGCGGTACCAGCTGATGAAAGATCAGTGTAAGTTAGTCTTCTGAAATCCTTATGTGCAGGATATAACAAAAATGGAGCATTTTGGCACTTTGTTATATATTTTGATTAAATCAATTCCATTCCTGCTTCAGAAACAGGTTCATGAAAACTCTAGAAAAGCTCATCATAATGAGGGATGACATGCTAAAACTAACGTGGGACAAATTAATATATACAGAAATTGCACAAGAAGTTGCACTGTCAGAGATAATAGAGAGAAGAAGTCATCTTACAGAGAAGTATTACTTTGAGAGTGACAAATTTCATCATACAGTTACCTCACTATTAGACATCGGTCTTCTTACACAAATGTCTCAAGGCAAGATAATATTCTACACATATTACTCCTAGAAATGAAAGAATTCCTTGATATTCCAATGAAAGAGAAATGAACGTTGTCAGTTAGTTAGAAGTCATACTACACAAAAGTCTAAGTGTCATAGAAATGAAAGGATTTCTACTCAGATTCCTCAGTGACAGACAAGTGAAAGTTGTCCTTTACAGAATCAGCATCGCCAGAGAGACGAAACTCCTCCAACACAGATGCCTTACTGTCAGAGAGATGACAGTTGACAAATATAGAAATCTCAAGAGTTACGAATATCATCCTACACATAAGGCTATCCGTCAGAGAGGTGAAATCCACACTACTAGAAATGAAATTCATCCTGCACAAATGTATTTCAATCAGAAAGATGAAAGTCACTTTACACAGAAACCACACTGTCAGAGAGATGCATCACTGTCACAGATTAAAGTCATCTTATGCGGAGAGATGAAAGACATCAAGCACAAAATTCTTTTTGTTAGATGATTGAAAGTATTTATAGAAAAAGATTCATTGACCTGCAAAGAAAAATCATTGTCAGAAAAATACAATAATTTCCACAAAGATTCCGCACTATTGATGTTATGAAAATCATTCTAACAATAAGTGTCACTGATAGTGAGATGAAAGATAGTCGACAACTAAACATAGCTGTCAGGGAGATGTAAATCATATTACAGAGAAATCTCATTATCAGTGAGATAAGTCATCCTATACAGATGTTTCACTGTCAGAGATTTAAGTTATCTGTTGCAGGACATCACCAATAGAGAGCTAAAAAGTCATCATGCACTAATTCTTCCTGTCAGAGATGTAATCATTCTTCAAAAGACTCAGTGTTTATAAATTTTCTCACTGTCTGAAAAATTAAAGGATTGCTATGATTCTTAATTGTTGATGATATGAAAGGCATTCTCCACAGACGCCTCATTGTCAGAAACATGACATTTATCTACACAGCAATTCACGTCAGAGAGACAAATACCCACATAGAGATATAAGCGTGAGAGATTAAAGTCATCCTGAACAGATGTCTTCCTGTTAGAGGGATGTTAGTCATGTTATACATGTGTCACTATTAGAGAGGTGAATGTCAGCCTACATAGACTAATTGAAGTCAGAGAGATAAATCGTCAAAGAAGCCTTATTTTTAGAGATGAAGGTCACCTTACCGACTAATATCAAAGTCAGAGAGATAAATGTAATCGATCAAAGCAGGCTCATATGCAGTGAATAGATAATGGTATCCGACAAAAATATCCATGCTATCAGCGAGATGATGGTATCTTGTACAACACCCAAGCCTTGATAAAGATGATGGCATTTTGTAAGATGCCCATGCTTTCAGAGAGATGGTGGTATCCTAAAACATATGCAGGAAGTCATAGAGATGATGATATTCTAAATAAATACCCATGCTGTCATAGAGATGACATCCTACATATTACCTATGCTTTAAGAGAGATGTCCCACAAAGTACTGTAGGATTGTGGCAGTAATGTAATTATGTTAGTAATATTTAGGACCGTGTAGGATATTTAACTGGGTTGTAGTAAATTATATTTATATAAAATTCATGGAGGTAAAAGGTACATTGGATATTAATGTACATTATAGGGAACTATGATACTGAAAGACATGGAAAAACAAGTACATTGGCCATTAACGTAGATTGTAGGGATCTATGCAGCTAAAATGTATGGGGAAAAAGGTACATTGGATATTAACATGGGTTGTAGTGAATTATGTTGATTAAATACATGTTGGAAAAGGTACTTTTTTTCATCATCCTCACCTCAACAGGAACACGATACAAAGTTATTACTTTTCTGTTGGCACCGGCTTGCTGACATTAATGTAAACTTATATAAAGTAGCAAGATTTCTGATTGCAGTATCATCATCGTCAACAGCTTGATTAGATTATAGGAACTTTTTAAACAGAATAGTGATGTTTCTGGTTGCAATGGTTGTATCATTAACATCAATGACTTGATAAGATTATGGGAACTTGTTTAGACAATGTAGTCATATTTCTTGCAGAATTGGCTGCATCTTCATCAATAATGTACAGGTTATAAACTAATCATAAGATGAAAGAGAACCTCTCAATTATCTTCTGCTTTAGCCCAATTATTATCACATTTAACTCTTAAGAAGTGCTCATAGTCATATAAAATTATCTTCTACTTAAGATTCAAATCAAATATTGTATTAAGGATTTGGCTTTCATTGGCGTGTTTCCCTAAACCCCTTGATGTATTCCTATTTTATAGTAATCATTATGAAACTAGGACAGTTCAGTCTGTGACATGCATGTGATCTTTGATCAATATCAGTCATATCAAAAATGTGTATTGGTTGAATTGTGTTTTCTTCAAAGCTAATTGATAGTTTTTGTCTATAACTGGAATAAATCATCATGATGCCAAGTCATATTTAATGCATCACATGTGTTCTAATCCCTTTAATCTTGTTGTCAAGGTGAGAAAAGTTGCGTGCAGGTTCTTCTTTAAATGTCATTTACGTGTAAGTGGTAGGACTCTTAAGTTGTTTAAGTTTCAAATGCTCTGTGGATTACTTGAGTTCTTGCCCAAAACATTTCTATAGTAAATCTTACATGACATGACTTAAACAAAATGAGTAAGATTTGAGACTTCATTCTTCTAAAGTAGTATTAACAAGTCCGGCATGACATTTACTTGAGACTTCTTTCTTTTAAAGCAGTATTAAATAGTCTGGAATCACATTTACTTGAGACTTCATTCTTCTGTGGTAGTATTGACAAGTCTGGAATCACATTTACTTGAGACTTCATTCTTCTGTGGTAGTATTGACAAGTCTGGAATCCCATTTATTTGAGACTTCATTCTTCTGTAGTAGTATTGACAAGTCTGGAATCACATTTAGTTGAGACTTCATTCTTCTGTGGTAGTATTGACAAGTCTGGAATCACATTTATTTGAGATTTCATTCTTCTGTGGTAGTATTGATAAGTCTGGCATCACATTTACTTGAGATTTCATTCTTCTGTATTAGTATTGACAAGTCTGGCAACACATTTATTTGAGAGTTCATTCTTCTATAGTAGTATTGACAAGTCTGGCATCACATTTACTTGAGATTTCATTCTTCAGTAGTAGTATTGACAAGTCTGGCAACACATTTAATTGAGACTTCATTCTTCTATAGTATTATTGACAAGTCTGGCATCACATTTACTTGAGACTTCATTCTTCTGAAGTAGTATTGACAAGTCTGGCAACACATTTATTTGAGACTTCATTCTTCTATAGTAGTATTGACAAGTCTGGCATCACATTTACTTGAGACTTCGTTCTTCAGTAGTAGTATTGACAAGTCTGGCAACACATTTACTTGAGACTTCTTCATTATTCTGTAGTAGTATTGACTAGTCTGGCAACACATTTACTTGAGACTTCATTCCTCTGTAGTAGTATTGACAAGTCTGGCATCACATTTACTTGAGCCTTCCTTCTTCTATAGTAGTATTGACAAGTCTGGCATCACATTTGCTTGAGACTTCATTCTTTTATAGTAGTATTGACACGTCTGGCATCACATTTACTTGAGACTTCTTTCTTTTAAAGCAGTCTTAAAAAGTCTGGCATCACATTTACTTGATACTTCCTTCTTCTATAGTAGTATTGACAAGTCTGGCATCACATTTACTTGAGACTTCTTTGTTTTAAAGCAGTATTAAAAAGTCTGGCATTACATTTACTTGAGAGTTCATTCTTCTGTGGTAGTATTGATAAGTCTGGAATCACATTTACTTGAGACTTCATTCTTCTGAAGTAGTATTGACAAGTCAGGCAACACATTTATTTGAGACTTCATTCTTCTATAGTAGTATTGACAAGTCTGGCATCACATTTACTTGAGACTTTTTTCTTTCAAAGCAGTATTAAAATGTCTGGCATCACATTTACTTGAGTGTTCATTCTTCAGTGGTAGTATTGATAAGTCTGGCATCACGTTTATTTGAGACTTTATACTTCTGTAGTAGTATTGACTAGTATGGCAACACATTTATTTGAGACTTCTTTCTTCTATAGTGGTATTGACAAGTCTGGCAACACATTTATTTGAGACTTCATTCTTCTGTGGTAGTACTGATAAGTCTGGCAACACATTTACTTCAGACTCCATTCCTCTGTAGTAGTATTGACAGGTCGGGCAACACATTTACGTGAGATTTCATTCTTCTATAAATGCATACTAAAATATCATACATTTTACAGAATTATCTACATGTTTCATCAAGTTAAATCGGGATAAACATGTGAGGCATATATTCCAACTATTCCTGCAAATGAATTTCTAAAGTTCAGTTGACACTTTGTGTACGCTAAATTGATTTACATGAATTTATTTTGAAACTATTTAAAATGAAGAAATAACAATCAATTTGCATTGATCTATCACACTGATGCAATCAATTTGCATTCATCTATCACTGATGTAAGTAATTTGCATTTATCTATCACTGATGCAATCAATTTGCATTGATCTATCACTGATGCAATCAATTTGCATCGATCTGATTAGTTTTTCACTGGCTGCAACACATGTGCAGCTCATATACTTGCATGTACTAGTAATTTTCACTGATGCAATTAATTTGTATAGTGTAGTCATTGTAATAGAAGACACCTTGTAATAAATTCCCTCCCTTTTCTACAAAAATACAATCCTACCCTATCTAGGCTTATAGTTCAGTTATATATATATATAGAAATTTACTTTATAAATGCTGTCAGTCAAAGAACAATGCACATAATTTAACCAACATGCCTTTAAAATCTGTACAATCCTTGGGCCATCTCTAAAAATAACTATGCTATGTATTAGTTTGTTTGAATTTGTTTGTAAATAATCATGACTTAAAAACTTGGATGTACACTTTGCCCTAGAACTATTTAATTTACAAATATCCTATTGAGAAAATAACTTGTATTTATACCATATAACCTAGGCAACACATATTGTGTAAGTCAAGAGTCAATGTAAAGTAGATTAGGCCTATGTACAAGAGTAACATTGTGTATCAAAGTAGTCATGTGGACCAGAGTAGCCCGGTAAACCTAAATAGTCCCATATACCAAAGTAGTCATGTGGACCAGAGTAGCCCAGTGTACCAAAATAGTCTCATGTACCAATTTAAATGTAATCCTGTGGAACAGAATAACCCATTGTAACAAAATAGTCCCATGTACCAAAGAAGTCATGAGGACCAGAGTAATCATTTGTACCAAGGTAATCGTGTGTACTACTGTAGTCCTGTGCACCAGAGTAATCATGTGTACCAGAGTAATCATGTATACCAGAGTAGCCCTGTGCACCAGAGTAATCTATTCCAAAGTAATCATGTGTACCAGAGTAGCCCAGTATACCAAAATAGTCCCACGTACCAAAGAAGTAGAGTGGACCAGAGTAGTCATTTGTACCAAGTAATCATGTGTACCACAGTAGTCCTGTGGATCAAAGTCGTATTGTGTACTTAGTACGCTGTCTTGAGAAGGATGCTTTTTGAAAGCACATGGCTATTATGGATGAGATCGATCAGCATTCAGTTTATGCACTATGCTGGTTTTGTAACTCATCTCTATGATGTTATAAAATGTATAATTATTTCAAACAGATTAATGATATCGTACGTTGCCTTGTATGTTAAATATTTATTAATTATCTATTAATGGCTCCTGGAACATGCTTCACTATGTCTGTGATTTAAACCGATTAACAGGTGTAGCATTCCCATTTATAACACATGAATTGGAAAAACTTGGTTGTCTCATTTAGTATGTTTCTGTAAACATCCAAGGTTCCCATTTTTAACACATTAATTGGAGAACCTTGGTTGTCTCATTGAGTATGTTTGTGTAAACATCCAATGTTTTGGGAGTAAAAAGCGCTTAATCAATGGCATATCTTAAATGGACAGTATGCTATCAGTTGCCTGTTTCTCTTTAAACACAAATTCGTCCATAAAATCAAAATTCTGATCTGTAACAAAATTTAGATTTTTACTGTTTGGAATTTTAATTACTATGTCAAATTTTAATCTTTATTGTACTTTTCATACTTATAATAATTAATGTAATTCATTGTGGTGTATTGTGAAATCCTTGTTTCAAGAATCTTGTAGATTGGTAATGAATTAAACTCAAGTTTGTATGTAAATGAAATTGTTACTAATGTAAATAAGATAAAAGAGTGGAAACATAACAAAAACTAAAACAGAATGTATTCATTATTTGTAACATCACAAACAGTGCTCATCTTTCTTCTCTATAATATCATTTATCTTTCTATACTTTATTACAAAATACAAATATATCAGCACCAACTCCACATGCATGTTTATACTCTCTTGTTCACCTCAAGCCCCAGTTCCAGAAGAATCCAGCATGAGTTGTTACCAGAAGAACCCTGATAAACGGTCATGATAAATGGTGTCAGAATTGAAAGCCTGAAAAATAAAATTGAAAGAAAACTTTATAAAATATGACGGATCAAACTGAATTAGCTTAGTTTTGAATATTTCATGTTTACATGATATTGGTGGTGGAAGCAAAATGGTTGAAAACAGTAACTATTGTCTGGAGAGCGTTCTTAGGGGTGCATTTTCCCAAAAGTGACATTAATAATCAAATTGTGAATTAAAACTTGGAAATGAATTCTCCCTTGTTTGACTTCGAGTAGTTGTTCAGAAATCTGACACAGTTTGCACAAGATGAGAAAGATACTGTTTTGATTTAGATATAGACACTGAGTGCAAAATTTGACAATGTTTCTCATCAATGATAGGAAATGCAGGAAAGATTGAAAAAGTTGAAAGTAACCAATTTATTAAAGAAAACTCTAAAGAGAGTTCAAAAGAGTATCAAAGCAAAGTTTCAATCATATAGAGCAAAACTTGCATAAATCCAAACAGAATGGTCAAATAATAATAATAATAATAATAATAATAATAATAATAATAATAATGAGGACTTTGTACAGCGTCTAATCCAGCGGTTCTCAACCTGTGGGTCGCGACCCCTTCAGGGGTCGAACAACGATTTGCCAGGGGTCGCTCACGACCATCGGAAATAAACATTTTTACAGTTATGAACAAAAATAATTTTACGGTTGGGTCGCCACAACATTTGGAATTGCATTAAAAGGGTCGCGGCACTAGAAAGGTTGAGAACCGCTGCCCTAATCTTTCGAAGCTCTAAGGGCTTTACAACATCAATAATGATAAGACTACACTACAGAACAACAAATGACAAAAACAATGAAATTGGAAACATAAAAACATGCTGAAAACATATAAGATACAAAACATTATTAGCTAAACAATCACAGTCAATAAAATAAAACCTCACTTATTAGATGGAAACTTTAAATATCGAGCATCAACTATGAATACACGTGACCATAAATATAAAATCTAAAAAATATTATTTGAAATTAAAATTCTTAGACTGGCAACTGGTACAATGGTGATGATGATGTTGTTAGTACAACCACGCAATCCCATGTGCTATAAATAGCTAAGTACAGGAACCTCTGAACTCATATTAATAAACCAACTGAATTTTTTGGTCATGTTTTATTTTTATTTTTATGCTGCTAACAAAATGACTAATGCAAAGGAACTGAATCTTCAATAATAAGACTTTAATGTGTTTTCCCACACAGCTTACATCATGCCGTTGTTGCATGTTAAACTGAGAGACAAAAAAGTCAACATTCAGCTCTTAAGTATCACACCCAATTTAATATGTTGACATAATTGACATAATTCACTATAATTAAGTTACATGAAAATAACATAAAACTCAGACGTAAGGAACATGTGCCATCAATGACTCGGACATAGGAATCAGACTTAAGAGCGTGGGCCATCAATCACTCGGACATAGGAATCAGACTTAAGGGACATCCTGACGTAAGGAATATCGGCCATCAAAAACTGATATAAAAGACACCGGCTTAAAAGAACATGGGCCATCAATGACTCTGACATCAGAATCAAACTTAAGAACCATCGACCATTAATGACCGACGTTAGAATCAGACTTAAAGAAACACGAACTATCAATGACTGACATAACAGTCAGATTTAAAGAATATTCAGACGTAAGGAACATGAGCCATTAATAACTGGCATAAGAATCAGACTAAAGAAACATAGACCATCACAGACTCGGACATTAAAGATATAGACGTAAGCAACACCGGCTATCAATGACTCTGACATAAGACTCAGACTTAAGAAACATGTGCCTTGAACGATTGACATAACAATCATATTTAAAGAACATGGGCCATTAATAACTGACATAAAATACAGATTTAAGGAACATCAGCCATCAGTAACTGACATAAAAGACACAAAGTTAAGGAACATTGGCCATCAGTGACTCTTACATAAGACTCAGACTTAGCCATCAGTGACTGACATACGAATCAGACTTAAGGAACATGGGCCATCAATGACTGGCATAATAATCAGACTTAAGGAACATGGGCCATCAATGACTGGCATAATAATCAGACTTAAGGAACATGGGCCTTCAATAACTCTGACATAAAGAATTGTTGGCCATCTGTGACTTTAACACAGAACTCAGATTTAAGGAACCTTGCGCATCAATAACTGACATAAAAGACACATACACCACACAGTGAGAGAAATATGTAAATGGGACTATCTGATAGTGTTAGCCATCAGCACAACAACACAAAGTGGAGGTAACCCCATACAAAATCCAACTTATCGGTAAAATGCAGAAAATTCAAAGAATATTTCAGAGTGCTTTGAGACAAACAAGTCAAGGTTAGAGGCAGCAAGGAATGAGTGCATAGACCTTCATAATAAATGGCCAATAATAAAGCAATTGCATGGGAAAGGATGAAGGATACTGTATTGGCATTAATGAAACAATTGCATGGGAAAGGATGAATGATACTTTATTGGCATTTATAAATAGAAATAATTAAACAAATGCCTGGTAAAAGATGAAGGATAGTTTATTCGCAATAATATACAACGGAAATTATATTACTTTGCAATACGGGTGCAAGTGTTTTTAGATTAAGAAAGTTGTAGATAAACAGTCAAATCCACTGATGATTAACGCATTAGCCGTGTAGTAGAAAAATAGTCAAATCAACTGAAGATCAGCCAAGTAATAGAAGTGTAGTTCATCAATACAGAAATTTGACAAGAAGGTACCATTCAAAAAATTCAAACATTTTTATAAAAAGAACTTGCTTTCAAGTATGATTCTGAGTACGCTCTTCTGCAAGTAGCTTTAGAAACGATAGCAACCATGTATGCCCGCCCCTTCATTTGCTTTATAAACGATAGCAACCATGTTTGTCCCCTTCATTTGATTTATATACGATAGCAACCTGTTGAACCATGTCTGTTCTCTTAATATGCCTTAAATAAGATATCAACCATGTATGTCCTCTTTATTTGCCTTATATACGATAACAGCCATGTCTGTCCCCATCATTGGCCGTGTAAACGATAACAACCATGTCTATCCCCTTCATTTGCCGTCACGGTGTGTACGATAGCAACCACGTCTATCCCCTTAATTTGCCTTATATACGATAGCAACCAAGTCTGTCTCCATTTGCCGTGTATATAATAGCAGCCATGACAGTCTCGTTTATTGGCCTTATATACGATATCAACTTGTTGAACCATGTCTGTTCTCTTCATATCCCTTCATTTGTCGTGTATACGATAGCAACCATGTCTATCCCCTTCATTTGCCGTGTATAAGATAGCAACCACGTCTATCCCCTTCATTTGCCTTATATACGATAGCAACGATGTATATCCACTTCATTTTCCTTCTATACGATATCAACCATATCTGTCTCCTTCATTTGCCGTGTATACGATAGCAGCCACGTCTATCCAATTCATTTGCCTTATATAATATAACAACGATGTATATCCCCTTCATTTGCCTTATATACGATAGCAACCATGTCTGTCGCGTTTATTGGCCTTATATACGATATCAATCTGTTGAACCATGTCTGTTCTCTTCATATGCCTAATATACGATATCAACCATGTCTATTCTCTTCATTTGCCTTATATACGATAGCAACCATGGCTGTCACCTTCATTTGCCGTATAAACGATAGCAACCATATCTGCCCCATTCATTAGCCTTAGATACGATATCAAGTATGACTGTCCCCTTCATTTGCCTTATATACTTTTAAACGATAGCAACCATGTATATCCCCTTCATTTGCCTTAGCTAAGATAGCAACCATGTATGTCCTCTTTACTTTTATTAGATACTATAGCAACCATGTCTATCCCATTCATTTGCCTTATATACGATATCAACCATGAATGTCCACTTCATTTGCCTTATATACTGAGATACTATAGGAACCATGTCTATCCCCTTCATTTGCCTTAGGTGCGATATCAAGCATGATTGTGCCCTTCACTTGTCTTAGCAAGCATGCCTGTCCCCTTCATTTGCTTTAGTCACGATATCAAGCGTGATTGTCCCCTTCATTAGTCTTAGATACGAGAGCAACCAAGTATATCCCTTTAATTGCCTTAGATACGATATCAACCAATGTCTTTTCTCTTAATTGTCCTGGTAGAACGCTAAAATAACAGAAAGTGAGAGGAAATATTACAATAATTAGATTCATGAATGTACATCAAAAGCAAAACTACACCAAAGTCAAATAAGAACACTGAGCGATGATGACAAACAACAACACTAATGACATTAGTTGTTGTTGTGGGGCTTAACGCCATATTAGAACACATATGACATTAGACCTGAATTAGAACATGCTAACGACATGAGTACATAATTAGCACACATTAATGTCACTAGTACTGAATTAGAACACGCTAAAGACATTAATACGTAATTAGCACAGATTAATGTCACTATTACTGAATTAGAACACGCTAACTACATTAATGACTTTAGTACGTAATTAGCACACACAAGTTAATGACAATCGACTCAAATGAAGATGTGGAGTCTCAAATAAATGATACTAGTAATCACAAACGTATGAATGGTACATCAATTAACCTAGATAATATAGACAGAGACACATGTGATATTGATATTCTAGCAAGGTTGTAAATACATGATCCAATTTTAAAAACATTACTTGATAGGTTGAAAAAATAAAATTAAGCCTGATTGGGCTTATATTGCAAATCACGGCACAGAGATTAAGTACTATGGTCCCGTTTGGGAATCTTGGTAACTCAACAACAATATTTCATAGTCATGATAGAAAAAAAAAATTGTAATAACATGAGGTTGAAAACATTTGTTTTAGCTGAAAAATGCATAACAGTGTTAGCAGAGCACATCTTGACATCACCAAAACCAATCAGAAAATAAGACAAAGATTATTCTGGTATGCCGTCAGAAGATATGTAAGGAATTTTGCAAGATTAGCACAATCTGTGTTTTGAGAAAATGCCTCAGTGGATAGAAAAGTCCTTCTTACCCACGAACAGAAAAGTAGTTGATTGTATGGGTCCTTAACCAAAATCAAAACACGACCAATCTATATAATGGCAGGTGCACATTATTTTAGAATCTATGAAATGGTAGGTACAGATTTTTTTACAAAGTGAATTAAAGTAATAAATTTACGAATATTGAAGAACAGAATGCAGCTAAACCATTGATTTAATCTGTATTTTCTGAAATAAGGTACCATTAATCATTAATACTTGGGCATCCGTACTTGGCTATTACTTTTAACAAGCATTCTCTGCTGACAGTATCGAAGACCTTGCTCAAGTCGACGTAGATGCAGAAAAAGTCGGTATTTTGCTCTTGACATTTTTCTCGTAGCTGTCTCGCAGCAAACATCATGTCGATGGTCCCACGTTCTTTATGGAATCCACACTGGCTTTCTGGTAGTAGTTCCTGGTCAAGGTGTATTGTGAGGAGGTTCAGTAGTATTCTAGCAAGTATCTTTCCTGCAATGGAAAGTAAAGATCTACATCGTCAGTTGTCACATTCCTGGAGGTTCCCTTTGCGCTTAAACATGTGGATTATAGAAACGTCTTTGAATTCCAGGGAAATCGTCTCTTGCTGTCACATCAGTAGAAATAGTTGGTGAAGTATGTATATCAGGGATGTTGCCCCTTCCTTGAAGACTTCAACTGTGATGGAGTCTGAACAAGGTGCTTTGTCACTGGAGATCAGACGTATTACTTTCTGTGTATACATCAAGTTTCGATGGTCATCCAGTGCCTATTTGATTGGTAATTGGGGGTCATCGCTGATGGGGTTTATCATTATGGATAAAGAGTGATTCATGACACTCTCAAAGTGATCGGCTCATCGTTAAGTAATCTTCTCTTTATCAGTAATTAGTGTGTTCACGTCTGTGCTGACGGTGGATGGGTGGATGTATATAATGTAGGTCTATACACTTCTTTCAGGGCATTGTAGAAGTTTTGCATGTCATGCTGACTTAACTTCTGCTGTATAGTTCTGCGTATGTTGTTTTACGCATCGTTCCTAGAGGTGGGCTAGGGAATGTTGAGGTAGGTTTGAAGGATGAGTTGTTTCCCATTAAGCAGCTGCTTAATCTCGTCAAACCAGTCTTGATTATTTCTGGTTGAGGGTCCTAGGATTTCTGAAGCTCTGATATAGACCAGCTTTCTGCATGCCACCCAGTCATTCTCCACAGTCGGATTGTCGAGAGGGGTGGATTTTAAACGTTTTTCCAATGAATCAACGAGATACCGATTGGAACTGGTGCGCTCAGCTTGGTTATGTTCAGTCGTTTAGGAGCCTTCTTTCCCTGTCGGTGTCTCTTGGGATGAATGCGGATATTGAGGTTGGTGATGGTGAGAAGGTGGTCATACAAAAGGACTTGGCCATACGCACATCCTGCTTGTCTGTCTTGCTGGCAATGACGTAGTCGATGAGGTGCCAGTGCTAAGAGCAAGGGTGCATCCATTATGTTCAGTTACGGGTCGGGAGGATGAAGACGGCATTAGTGATCAGCAGTTCCTGCTCGGCGCAAGTCTGGAGCAAAAGGAGACCGTCGCTGTTACAGTGACCCACTCCGTGTTTTCCTAGCACCCCATCCCAGGCAAAGTGATCACAGCGTACTCTTATATTAAAATAGCCAAGAATAACGAGCTTGTCTGATATTGGAACGTAAGCAATAACGGAGTGGAGATCCTCATTGAACTTGACCATCTCTTCCGCACGTTTGGTCATGGCTGTAGCATAGCAACTGATGATGGTATGGTGCTTTGTTCCAGACAAGACGGGGAGTTTTCATGGTCATGTGTCTGTCGTCTTCTTCGACGAGAGGTCCAGCTAATTTGCCATTCAGTGCTGTCTTCACTGCAAAGCCGACACCAGTCTCACGGAGATCTTTACTCTCTCGGCCGCAAAAATTTCCACGTTGTATATGGCGACTTCCTTTCCTATTAGGGCTGTTATCCTCTGGGGTATTTTTGCATCGTCTCTGTTCAGTAAGGTGTGCATAGGCAAGGTGCCATGTGTGAAAGGAAAAATTCTCATTTTCTTTGTTATATTATGACCGCTGAGGTAGTGCCTTCGCCAGCCGTGGTAAGTTGGCTGGGGAATTTTAGAGCAAGCAATGCGTATGGCACCTTTTCTAGCCCCTTCCTCATGCCAGGGAGGTGAGCGGAGCATTTTAGAAGAGGCAGCTCAGTCGCGCATGGGGCTGTCTGATTCTATGTTGCTCCATGTCAGTGGTTAATTACCCTAATGGCCTGAGACACCCGTGTGCATATTTGCCGATACGACTGCCATGTGTACACACACCTGCCGCTTCATCGCTTGTCAATCGCCACACGAGTTTAGGGGTTGATGAACTGGGATGGTTAGATGATGAAATTATTTGCGCGTTGACTTTGTTTAAAATGACGAAGAGTTGCGCAGTTCGTCGACCTAACTCTCTTGCCCATAACCATCTTAGTCCGGCAGCATGACAACGAAGTTGCGTACAGTGGATGACCAGGACATCCTACGTGTCTCGTCGAGCTCTTAGCGATCAAAGTCGCTTTGCTGGGAATCGCCTTTCTGCCCGTTGACCAGCTTGTGGTTTCTCTGCGCAAGCTACCGAATCCAGTCTTCACAAGCAAGCCTAACTCACCGAGGGTTTAAAACCCGTTACCCTCAGCCTGGTTTAGTCGGCCAGTCAAGGCAGTTTTTCCGGGATTTGGCCAGTGCGCATGCCACAGCATCTTGGAGCCACAGGTGGGAGCTGAGTGCCAAATGGAGACAAATGTTTAGCTATCCAGAGGTGTTATCCCCTCCCACCCAGGACACCCCATACACCCCAACTGCATAAATATAGACTGCGTGAGATGGAGATGCAGGAAAAATAATACAAGAATGATAATGACGACATTGTATAGCGTATAATCTTTAGAAGCTCTAAGCGTTTTACAACATATATCATGATATGACTACAAAAGCACAAACGAAAACAAAGCAAACCCATGAAATTAGAAAACATAAAAACATGCTGAACATACGTAAGGTTGAAAACATTTTTAGGTCTTCAAAGTTGCTATTTCAGTCAATAAAGGTGAGTTTTAAGAGCACTCTTAAAAGGGATCACTGTGTCTTTGTGCCTAATGTCAATGGACGATTTGTTCCACGTTGCTGGGCGTTGGAATGCAAAAGAACTTCGTCCATATGACTTTGTTTACGTAGTGGGAATAATGAGAATTTGATTGTTAGAAGAGGAGCGTAAGTATCTTCCTGGTGTATTCACATGAGTGAGGCCAAATAGATATGTTGGACTGGAGTCCGTCAATGAAAAGTAGCAGAGAGAATACATTTTGTGTTTGATTCTGGATCGAATAAATAGCCAGTGTAGGGTACAGATCTGATCGTGTTCTGATCGTGGTACTCTAAAGATGATCAGAGCAGCTGTGTTTTGAAGCTTGTGGAGTAGATATTGAGACAAACCAGACTGAATTGGGTTACAATAGTCTAGTCTTGAAAGTACTAATGAACAAACAAGCGTTTTAGTAGTATCAACTGAAAGATATTTGTGAATGAAGCCGATGCGTCTCAGCTTAAGATAGGCAGCATTGCATGTGTTTATGACATATTGGTGCAATGTGAGTGTACTGTCCAGAGTAACACCTAAGTTTCGTGCAGACTATGTGAATTTCATGTTGGTGTTGCTGATATTTAGTTTTTGAGATAAATGATGTGAATGAGAAAGTTTTTGTGTTGTGATCAGAATAGCCTGAGTTTTATCATCATTCATCTGCAGGTTGTAATATGTCATCCATGACTTCGCATCAGAAATGCACCTCTCTACTCCTTGAAATGTAGCATCAAATTCAGTTGGGTGGCTAGATTTGTATATTTGGGTGTCAAAAGCGTACGATTGTTGAATCACTGGAGGAGGATCTATGACAGGTGAGAGCGGCTGAGTGCATCGAATGCAGATAACAGGTCCATGAACAGACCCATGTGGAACACCACAACATATCTCAACTGGGCTGGAATGTATTTCATTTGCAGATACAATTTGTGTCCTGTTGACTATGTAGGACTTGAACCACAGTAAAGCTGTATTGTCAATGCCAAATACATGCTGGAGAAGACGGTGAAGTAATATATCATGTTCTATTGTGTCAAATGCTGCAAACAAATGAAGGAGATTGAGGACTGTAATTATTCCGCTATCCAGAGCAGAGGGAATGTTTTTGACTACTTTAAGAGAATTAGTTTTAATACTGTGGCAAAGGCGATAGGACCGTCTGTGTATTGCTTACATGACTGTTTGACTTCAGATGAGATACGATAGAGACTGTGTGAATAGGGATTGAGTGAATAGGTATTGCGTGAATAGACACCATAACATGCATATCCTTATTTTCCACAAAGACAATTATATTCACATATAATAATCAATCTTTAGTTCCTATCGTCGAGGAGGCCATGTTCTGTTTAGAATTTACTTGTCTTCACAGATAATATTCAATCGAGGAGGCCAGACTGTTTTAAAGTTGTACTTGCCTTTGCGTGTAAAATAATTCTAATTTATGAGAAATAACTTTATCCAGATATTATCCTAACAAAAAGCATACAGATATCTTTAAACATATTTTGTCAAGAGAACAAGTTAGATGCATTGATAATTTAAACACGTACTATGGACTGCATTACTCTAACCAGAATTAAGTTATAGACTATATGCAAATATTATAGTAATTGTGATTCTCCTGTTTACAATATCTGTTGAGAAACGGTCCGTTCGTAAATCATGAATTCATTCATGTACCAAACTGAAACAATTATACAGGTCTGGGTCATGGATAGGCTTTATTATCACGCTTCTTGTGAATCTAAAATTTACATTGCGTTGAGTGTATATCTTTTATAACATATAACATTCAGTTAGTAAAGAATTTACACTTATATTAAAGTAAATATCTTTAACCTAATATGTACACCAATATTTATGTTAGTTAAAAACTCCATAAATTTATATATACTTGTAGTATAGTGTTATAATATGGCAAGATAGATGAAAAGTTGACATTACAAGCTTAATCCATTAGCAGAACCATTTTCATTGTCGCTTAAAATTACTTCTTATAAAATAACGTTTAGACGATATTATCATTTCCAACATGATATTCAGTCTTCACTACTTCATGTATGTGAAGTTATAATGGTCTATCACCAAGATTACATTTACTTTTGTATGGAATGACTCAAGAGAGATTTGTTATCACCCTTGTTAACAATCTTTCGTTTGTAGTCTCTCCCACCCACCCCTAAGAAACAGAGATTATACGATAGTACCAATCGTGATGTGTTTAAATGCGTTTTCTAATATGTGTTTTATATATGTATTTCGTCTTCCACAACTAAGCTTTATATTATACTCCCTTGCACAGTCCTACGTCTTGTGGGTGATATTATATTAGTCGTTAATGTGCATATGAGAATCACAGTTCGTGTTTGTTTGCATTTCAGAAATGTACAAACTGTGCCATCCTTGTTTCAATCCGAGGCAAACGATTCTTTTATGCCAGAACTTTTACCATTAGTAGCAAATTACAAGATTTGTAAAGACACATCCGTACGTTCGACGTTTAGTGGAATGAAAGCTACGAGAGAGCCTTGTTTTTAAACATTTATCCTTCGACTAGAAATGGTGGAGGTATACAGGAAAAGAGAATATTATTAAATAAGTTTCCGTTCTAAATCAAAGATACAGACAAATCTATTGAATCTTACATTTAAGATCAACAATGCTTTGTTGAGTTTCGTCTAAGATTCTTATTTTCCCTGACAAAAGCAAGGCCATTAATCAGATACAAAGGTATTTACAATATATAAAAATAATCTGAATAATATAGCTGTTGAAATGGTTGGTGTAGTTTCTCATTAAATGATTATGTTAAGTGAAGTATTGTGAAAATGATCACATTGGAGGTATTACAAGATATATCGATTACACAATTTTGCGATCTAGAACATTATTTTGCATGAAAGTGGGCAATAACTTCTTTCCTTTTCGTACATTCTTCTTTCTATATCATTCTGCAGATGTATTTAATGTTTTGTTAAGATATAATTTGAGAGCAACCCTTTGTTTGGAGTATATATCAGAATCACAAAAGGTTCACGTTACTAGACTAAAGGAAGACAACCTGTTTATTGGGAAATAATTCAAAGGAGGCCATTGTGTAACTTAAGGAATTAACGTTTTACAAACCTTGTTTGCTTCCTTTCGTTACTTAGTTTAAGAGTCGTAAAATACATTATGCACATGCGATACATACATTATACACATGTGATACATACATTATACACATGTGATACATTATACACATGTGAAACATACATTATACACATGTGATACATACATTATACACATGTGGTACATGTATTATCATGTCTTGTTTTAAGTATTTTTAATGCACTATAAACTATAAACCTGTGAGATATATATATATATATATATATATATATATATATATATATATATATATATATATATATATATATATATATATATATAATAGCATATATTGATTAACGTGGGGGTATATTCTTATGCATTATTATGACAAGGTCGTGTTTCTATTAGTATATCTTGTTTAATGTGGTACTCGTATTCTGTCATGGTACTAACTTACTAACTTGTGTATGTGTCATAGCACTGAAGTACTACCATACATAAATCATGCCAGTGTATGCGTCATACCACAAAAATACAACAATACACGAATCACGCCAGTGTATATCATAACACGAAAGCACTACCATACACGAATCGCGCCAGTTACTAACGTTACTATCTTGTGTATAGTACCAATGGAGGTGGCATAACACTGAAGTACTAATATACATGAATCGTGCCAGTGTATGTATCATAACATTGAAGTACTACCACACATGAATCACGAAAATGTATGCGTCATAACAGAAAAGTACTAGCTAACATGGATCACGCCAGTGTATGTCGTAACATGGAAGTACTACCATATATGAATACTACCATACACGAATCACTCCAGTGTATGTGTCATAACATTGAAATACTGTCATACATGGGAGTCGTGTCATTAGCAGTGTCTTGACATTTAAATGCTTTCATACACGTGGCTCATATCAGTGTATGTGCTTTGTCACTTAAGTACTATATATGTGACATGTATATCATTTTAGCAGCTTGCGTTATGGCAATGCAGTACTTCCATACTTTTTATACCGTGCTAGCTTCTGTGTTATAGCATTGAATTATTACAAGACATGTCAGTTATGCTAGCTTATGTGTTACGGCATTTAATTAATACCATACATGTCAGTCATAGTAGTGTCTGTATCATGGCATGGAATTAATACCATACATATCATTTTTTCTAGTGTCTGTGTTATGGCATGGAATTAATACCATACATATCATTTGTTCTAGTGTCTGTGTTATGGCATGGAATTAATGCCATACATATCATTTGTTCTAGTGTCTGTGTTATGGGATTGAATTGGTACCATATTCAACATACGTGATTACCCATTAAGTACACGAAGTACTATTCCAATGGGAGCACCAACACAATTCAAATTCATTGTTGATGGTAAAATTGGTTGAGTTGTATATGGCCTTTTCGATGTGCAATGTACGAATATTTTCATTTGGGATAATTACATCATTGACATTTTCTCACTTATTTTGCTTCAAATATTGTTTATGTGACTTTCACATTTTGTAAGTGGGGAGAGCACCGTAATGCCTTCAGTGCTTAATCCGGCACTGTGTCTGGACCTATTCGTCATGTTAAATGAAATATATGTATATGATTAAGGAAAATAACGTGTCTGTGTGTGTGTGTGTGTGTGTGTGTGTGTGTTTTATAGAGACAGAGACAGACAAAACAACAGACGGTTAGACTGGCGGAGAGAGGTAGAGATTTGGAGAGCAATATTCGATAAATACAAATGTAGATTATTTGTTGGAAAAAGAAACTTGTAATGGCTGAGCATAAACTTCTCAACGCAGAAAAAATGAATTTTAATAGTCGAGTTGAAATTTTGTTTCGTCGTAGGCTGAAACATTCGTAAACACTGCAATACAAAATCCTGATATATGTTGTCACATGTGCATAAACCCTGAATCACCTACGTACATTATCAGTCCTTAACATACGTTAACATTATCAGTCGTTAACATACATTTACATTATCAGTCGTTAACGTAAGTAGTAATATGGGATACTCTGGGTACAATGGAAAATCCAGTCAAAAAGGGCTTGGGACACTCTGGGACCAAGGTTTCTGTGTACAATGGAAATCCCAGTCAAAAAGAACTTGGGAGAATCTGGGACAAAAGGGCTTGGGAGACTCTGGGACAAAAAGGCTTGGAGCATTCTGGTCCCAAGGGAAATTGAACATGGGAATATTAGTTGGGACCTTCTGGCGACAAGGGAAATTGACAATTTTGGGACTGTGTAGTGACAAGGGAAATTGAACATGGGAAATATTATTTGTATTTGTATTTGGGACTGTCTAGCGACAAGAGAAATAGAGGCAAATAAAGCTAATATCTTTTCGAGGCATATGAGTGGCCCTGAAAAGGGCCGTTATGTGTAATGTTAACAGTATCTTGTTAACACAGAGGACATCTCACAGATCTTCTTCTCTTCCTTAAACTTCTCACTGTTGGCCATAGAAGAGAACTCTCTTTAAACAACATTGCCTCTCCACATATATCCTTCTCTTCCAAAAGGCTGTATCAGTCATATGAGTGATAGTCCACGATGATCTGACATACATGGGTAAGTCAGTACGAAATAGCCTGGTAGAAACAAGGGTAGAAGATTCTACGTTGGTACACATCTTGTGATGAGAAACAGGTGAAGCGAATACCGTGAACTGCGGTTATTTATATGGGAAGAGCGGATCGAAACAGATTGAGTGTATTCACCAATACAAACGTGCGTTACAAAAGGCAGTCATAGTTTATAGAACCTGTTCTACGAAAGCCCTGGGCCTGTTCTGCCGGAGTCATTATTTATAGAGCCTGTTCTACGAAAGCCATTATTGATAGGGCCTTTTCTAACGGAGCCCTTATTATTAGGGTCTAGTCAACCTGAGTCCTTAATAATAATAATAATAATAATAATAATAATAATAATAATAATAATAATGAGGACTTTGTATAGCGCCTAATCTTTCAAAGCTCTAAGCGCTTTACACCATCAATAATGATATGACTACACTACAGAACTATAAATGACAAAAACAATGTAATTAGAAAACACAAAAAACATGCTGAAAACATATAAGATACAAAACATGATTAGATCGCTAAGTTTGTCCCTGCAGTCGAAACAGGTGAGCCTTGAGAGCACTCTTAAAAGGGACCACTGTGTCTTTGTGTTTAATTTTAATGGGCAATTCGTTCCACGTCGCCGGGCCCTGGTGTGCAAACGAACGTTGTCCATATGACTTTGTTCGCACCTTGGGAATAATAACTATACGATTATCAGAAGAAGAGCGTAAGGATCTAGCTGGTGTATACACATCGGTGAGGCTGGATAGGTATGTTGGACTGGAGTCTGTCATTGAAATATATATAGCACAGAGAACAAATTTTGTGTTTGATACTGTATCGAATTGATAGCCAGTGTAGGGTACAGAGCAGTGGTGAGGTGTGCTCTGATCGAGGTACTCTAAAGATGATCCGTGCAGCTGTGTTTTGAACTTTTTGAAGTTTCTGGGGTAAATATTGTGATGAACCAGACAGAGCTGAGTTACAATAGTCCAGTCTTGAAAGTACTAATGAACACACAAGTGTTTTTGTTGCATCAACTGAAAGATATTTACGAATGGAACTGATGGGTCTCAATTCAATATATGCAGCCCTGCAGATGTTCCTGACATGTTGGTGTAATGTGAGAGTACTGTCTAAAGTAACGTCTAGTAACTTCTAGATTCCGTACTGACTGTGAGAATTTAATGTTGGTGTTGCTGATATTTATTGTCTGAGGTAAAGGATGTGAATGAGAAAGTCTTTTTGTTGTGATCCGAATGGCCTCAGTTTTATCACCATTCATCTGCAGCTTGTTACATGTCATCCATTATTTCACATACGAAATGCACTTCTCTACTCCATGGATGGTAGCATCAACTTCAGTTGGGTGGCTAGACTTGTATAATTAGGTGTCATCAGCGTTCATCAGCGTACAATTGGTGCGACACTGGGTGATGATCTATGACACTTGAGAGCGGCTGAGTGTACAGAATGAAGAGAACAGGTCCAAGAACAGATCCCTGTGGAACACCACAACATACTTCAACTGGGCTGCAGTGTATTCCATTCGCTTATATAATTTGTGGCCTGTTCACTAAGTAGGACTTGAACCACTGTAAGGCTATATTCTGAATGTCAAATACATGCTGGAGACGATGAAGTAATATATCTTGGTCTATTGTGTCAAATGCTGCAGATAAATCCAGATAATCTTTCCACTATCCAAAGCAGAGAGAATGTCACTAAATACTTTCAGAAGAGTAGTTTCCGTACTGTGGCAAGGGCGATATGCAGACTGTACATTGCTAAAAAGACTGTTTGAATTCAAATGAGATACAAGTTGAGTTAGAACAACCTTTTCTAAGATTTTTTATATGAATGGGAGATTAGAAACTGGGCGGTAGTTCTTTAAATCGTTATGGTCTAGTGTTGGTTTCTTCAGCAGTGGCTTTTCAATGGCAGTGTCGTTGCGGTTTGCTGAATGTAAACACAACTAACGTTTTGAATGTCTTGTGTCGAATCCAAAAATCGAACTCGCTATTGCGGTAACCGTCAGCTTTCATGATTTTGTTTGCCTTTAAGTACATAACATTTTCCTTTGTCAATGGGGATGGGGTTAGGGCTGTCGACTACGTTTAGCAGTGCACTCCTGTGTCATAAACTTGTATTTTTCCTTGGCTATATGAGCCGGAGTTTCGCTTGTAGTGTTGTCACCGCCCAGGTGGTGGGGCGGGTGGCGATGCCAAATGGAAGAAGTGGCCCTGAAAAAGCTTGCAAACACTACCAAGAAAGAACAAATCACGTCCCCCACTGCTTGTTTTGAATAGCGTTAGCAAACTTCAACATATTAATAGGTTTTTGTTTTTCATCTAAAATAGACATAGAGAACTCATGGATAATATGCACCAATGTGGTCTTCCATAAGAGGTAGTACGCGCGTGCCCGAATGGTCTAAGGCGCTCGCTTTTCTAAATACTGCCATCTCAGCTCTCTCAGAGTGGGGTCGAGTCTCGTTTTCGACCTATGTGGACATGTGAGAAAGCTTTGCCAGTAGAAACGCTGATATATCCCGTCCACCAAAGCGTTCAAAGTTAGTACATATGTACATACTCGGTATAACAACAAAACTCAAAAGGTGACCAACGATATTGAAATTGGAAACAATAAAAACATCACCACGTCAAGATTATAACGACTAAGACCGGACCGGTAAAAACTGGTTTTTATGCATACAAAAAATGGAGGCGTCAAGAGAGCCGAAGACCATAAGCTTTGAACCATTTGGTTTATGCGCTGAGTGCTCTTGAATAGTACAAAACGACTGCAAGCACAGAAAGACTGACTGATAGCGTTAGCTGCACTTGGCAAAGAATCTATCTACTATAACAATGACCAGCAACCACGAGGTTACCAGAAAGACAGCAGACGACTCTACATGCGATCCTCTGTACGAAAGTACGATTCATCGAATACATTCGGACAAAGCTACCTCCGATTGTCATGTCAGCTTTTACAGCATTTCATTAAGCTGATTTTGATGCTCTTCATACAATTTATTGTTACGCCTGGTTCAGGTTTAAGTACCGCGGCTGGCGCTTGTATTGGTGTCTGTACCATCTTTGATCATAAGCACATTTCTGCTTATTGAGTGATTACCGCCACAACTTGCACATATCGTATGATCTCTCTACGTCCTAGCTACGCACCTAAATTTAGGTAAAGTGTTCATCCTCTCCTAAACTCGTCATTAGGCATGCTAGTTCTCCCCCAAATATATTTACTTCAAAGCTTTATCCAAGAGCATAGTTTTACGTTTGGTCGCCCAATACCCCAGGAATGTGGGGATCTGGGACCAAGCTCTTTTTAAGGAGTGGCAAAAATGTCTAACCCACGTTTTAACTTCACTACTCATGTATGTTCATAATCAGTACATATTAAGTATTGGAATATATTGAAGTGACTATTACATTTACAGGGGAGCTAATTGGTTCTAAAGCAATATTTAAAGTTATTGCTAAAGTATTAAATTAAAGAGAGACGAAGCCACTGTGACACAGGTTTCTGAATCATAAAATTGTCTTGTCAAATTTAGTATATTAATTTTATCTCGGTTTTCTTATATGCAAATATTGTACAAGAATTTGTGTTAGCCATTTAAGATGTAATTATACGGCATGGTATATTCAGTACATAAGTACAGGTTATGTTTAACCGAGCGAAATCAGCGTCGGCATTTCATTATGCGCATTACGCTGCTCCTGCTTTCTAAAATAGCATGTATTTTAAGATTGCGCTTGCCGTATTCTACAATATTTCTTACATAATACAAACATAACCGCGGGCGGAGCAAGACATAGCTTGAAATGTATAAGGTATGAAGGGAAGAAATAATTTTCAACTAGATTATAATTGTGTAGAGAAATAACTTTGTTAATTGAAAGTGGAATATTAATAGTATTCGATTGGGAGCTGTCTAAAGACTTTTTTTATTATTAGTTAAGTTGAAGTACATTTAACAATAAGGACTGAGTCAAATCTTGTTAAACTCAAATCGTATCAAGAATTTAACATTCGCAGTTGTCCTGAAATTCCTAAGTTAAATTCTCGCACTCTACTCTGAGACGTTTCAGTACTACTGTCCAAATAAATAAAGCTATGAAGGCATTATTTCATTTTTAGTCTTTAAAAGCTGTAGCTAAAATCTCCACCTTCAATTAGAAAGCAAACAGAGTGATATTGGAAAATAATTCTGTTTGTGTATATAAATCATTTTTTAAAATTTTGATTTTGTTGGAACTGGTGGCTTTTTGGGATGGATTGTAGGAAAAACGTTTGACCCTAAGAAAATGACCGTATAGAAAGAAAGTCATATTCCGTTTGCTGATAACAAAATCGGCTGTGTTCTATATTTCATGCAGGAACTTCATATTTTGTTGTTCTTCGAAACACACAATTATATGCTCGTTGTCTGAATATAAAACTATATAACGAAATGCTATAAATAAACTTGCTTTCACCGTTATAAAGCGGTGTGCTAGTTTATGGACCATATAATTGTTACGTGCTTAGGCTCGAATAAGCAGCAACACAGAAAGTGAAAACTAACAAGCTTGTAAAACTTTAACAATAATTTTATTAAGTATAAATGTTGTATAAGAAAACATAAATAAACTTACGGTTTTAGAGAATCAAATCCAACATTAATCCAATATAGAATTCACAAAAAAAATCCACTAATGGAATTGCAAGAGTCCTGATAAATAAATGTTCTAATAGTTCCAGGTTCGTATCTTGATGATGTAATCCAAAATGGCTGACAATGTCACGTGATGCAGTTCTTGTTTTATAATCATCCAAATGAAATTATGAGCACCTGTTCTTTTCCATATAAATACAATAAATTCTCTTGCTCCAACGAATTTACACAATTCCCAATACAAGGTAATACATATTATAACTCAAACAGAAAACACAACTTAATAATATAAAAGCCCAACATCTACTGAATTGTTCTATCCCAAACAATAATTTAAATACCTGTTTTTCACGTAAACAAGTGATCACGTGATTTTATGGAAGTTCATAGAAGGTCATAGAAAGAGGATACCTTCACTAAATAACGTACTCAAGGAAAGATCTAGCTAAGAAAATAAGTCACTTCTTACCCCCAAGAACTAAAAATAAAAAGATATCCCTAATTTTAGCCAATCGTTTTAGAAGCTTGTTGACACTGTCTGAAGCAGGGTCAGAAATTAGGTCAACAAGCCAAGGTCAAAAACATGTTTACAGATAATGTATGGTCATAGAGATTTTTCTAGAATAATTTCCCAATTAATGAATTTAAAAACCCAAAATGACAAATTTGGATCTGACAATTAAAAATAAATAATTTAAATCAACTATACCTAACAATATTAATACATATCCTTAGACCTTTTCTGTATTGCGCATGTGCACTATCAAGACTTTGCAATTCCGTTTCAGAAGTTGCAGCTCAACCAGAGAGAGAGAGAGAGAGAGAGAGAGAGAGAGAGAGAGAGAGAGAGAGAGAGAGAGAGAGAGAGATTATTTCGTCTGCTTGCTAATTATGCACTAAATAATGAACTCCATTTTATCCAAACATGACAACTTCAGTCCCAGTAACTATATAAAATAAAAATGAATCGACTGATATAGAATTATTCCACTGTGGTGTGTCAATGTGAAAATAAAGGGGCACACTTGAAATATATTTTAACCAGTATATATAGTGTGCTTTTTTGTATCTAGATACACACATGACGCTGCTCTCTATTCACTCTGCACCTACGTTTTCAAACGTAAGGATTGTAGGTAACTGTATACTTAGAAAAAGCCACTGTTTTTTTTCAATGTAAATGCTGTCTTTGCATTGCAGCTAGGTATGATACGCTTGGATGAAGCTTATAAAAGCTATTATGTGGTGGTTGCACTCCTCGGACTATTTTGTATAACCAGTTTACCTGTATAATTTTAAGTGCAGTTAAGACCAGTCTGACTGATTGTAGTTGTAATTATACACAGTAATGGTAGATATAATGGTGGTTATTATGTTTTGACTTTATTTACAGTTGTTGATACCACGGATAACATCACAATTCCCAAGGAAGAGCATTATTGATCTGATATATCCCATAACCAAGGAGTATTATATATTAAATCAAGAAAATATCCATACAAACAGGTAAGTGGTATGTTAGATGTATCACTATTGTCGTATTGATTTGTGTCAATCTAAATGTGAATTAGTTTTGAATTAGTGGTTTACGGCACAGAAACACGAATATGTCATTTAAGACAGAGGCAACTACAGTAAAGTGCCATGCCCAATGGCACATCAAGGTAACTGACCCGGGCTCATCCAATATAAGGATTTGAACCCTCACCATTTTGGCAGTGAGCCCGGCTGGAAAACCACTGAGCCACCATAACTCCTACTTCCATTTCGACATGCTGGAGAGCCCGTATTTACACTATATAGAGTCGGCAAAGTATTGTGCTCATAATATCTACAAATAATGATCTTTCGCCCGACAGGTATGTTAATATTTCGATCACCTGTTAAAGGTTGTTTGATTTCAAAAACACATTCAGTGATTATAAAAAGCATATCATAATGTAATAGGCATTTGGTTTGTCAATATGGAACAATATTATTGAATAAATGTTAAATCATATCTTTAGTTCAGCGAGTGCGACAATACCAGCTCTTATGATGGTATCACGGTACCAATTGCTTTTCCATAAACCTCGATGTTAATGTTTTTTAGGAAAAAAATAATACTTTATATCGTACCTCAATATGCATGGCACACACTGTCATAGAGAACAACGTTAGATTGTCAATTTGAAAAGGAGAGAACCAGGTCCGCCATTGCATTTTTAGAGAGATAACTCTGCTTGAACTAGACAAGGGTAAGAGTTACCTTGTCACACTCGACATAGAGTCAGTAGAGTGAACCACATTAAAATCCAAAATTATTAAAAAATATAAAAAATATGATCTAGATATGAATTAACACAATCTCACATATTGCCAAGAGGATCAACTGTATCTTAAGCCTAACAGAAAGTACAACTCTTACATAGTCCACCAATCACAGCTAGTTGTGTTGTTTATTTCTGAATTCAATGTTCCCTACACCTTAAGCTCCACCATCCAGGAGTTGTACAATTGGTACCGTTATACCTTTAAAGGCGTATATATCTGTATTAATCTTACGCCGTGTTTTCCTAGACACATTCTCGTCGAACGAGAATTTGTCCACAAATAGCAGAAGAATTCTAATGTCCAACTAGTTGCAAAACAGTACGATATTTTGAAATAAATACCAAATATGTCATCAGGTATAAAAATGAACGACGATAATAACCCAATATATATACTGTATAATGTAGTATAGCTTTCTGTGCTAAAAACGCCAAATTATTTTCTTTAAGGTACAAAATGCACAATAATTACCAATTCGTCATTTGTTTTCTTTGCTAAGGCTACGAATGCCCATGTGCTGCTTGTGGGGTACATTTCCATAGCAATACCCACGATGTCAGTAAGTGATGATAATGAACATGTAAATCCATAGTTTTCAACATAGTATAAATTAATAAAATAACAACAATAAGGAATAAACGTTACTTTACAACCATTACATTATTCTAATATTAGGCATTTGCATGAGGTATCTTAGTTTATTAAATACGGCAGTTTTAATGAACGTTAAGCTGCTAAATGATACCCAGTGGAGACATCCCTGAAAGCTCTCAACATTACTATGTAGAATATCAGTGTGTGTGTGTGTGTGTGTGTGTGTGTGTGTGTGTGTGTGTGTGTGTGTGTGTGTGTTGCACAGCTACTAGTTTGTTTGAAGTTTAAATTATGCTGGGTTTAAAGATGGCACAGCCAGATTAATCTTTAATTTCCGGCTATCCAATTTTCTTGATAATGTTCATAAAACAGTAAAAGACTCAAATAAACCGTTTCGATAGGATCACTCCAACATTTGTTATTATTTACAACTCAAAATATGTAAGCCTTTGTTTTTTTCCCATGATATAAGTGGCTAATCCAATATAACAAAAGGGTGAAATTGCTCAAATAAAATGACCAATGGTAGCACCTCTTGATTAACTCGGTTCCATCAAAACAAATATAATATATTTAAAGAAAACAAAGCTCTGGAAAATGGTCTCATCTGGAGGCAGGTCAGGTACTAAATGTTGTTCAAATTTGATAAATAGTTCAATTATACTCTCTCTCTCTCTCTCTCTCTCTCTCTCTCTCTCTCTCTCTCTCTCTCTCTCTCTCTCTCTCTCTCTCTCTCTCTCTCTCTCTTAAGAAAACAATTTATATTTGGATCGTAACCTAAGTGTGCTCATTTTCAGCATGTTTAAGTAACTTTTCAATACATGAATCAAGTATGTTTATTCTTTTTGCAAACTTGGAGACCATGAGAGTTAATATGACATCACTCTCGTCTTCAGATGACATCACTTTGTAGATCGGCAATGATCATCCGGATTAGGTCACAGAGTAATATTATTTTTTTTCACATGTTTACAGTATGGCATTTCTCGTTCACTGGACCATCGTAACATGTAATTTTGTTCATAAAGTGAGCTCCTTCATGTTATTATGAATGACCCTAGTGGTTATAAGTAACTGTATGGATAAATGTCCCAATATTCATTCGCAAATAAGCAGACTTATTTCAGAAGTTGTCATCTGACCGTCATTCATGCGAAACACTGTTGTTTGTGCATGACTAGATTGGTCAAATACTCTATATTGCCCGATGATTACAATCAGTAAATTATGATTGGATCTGGATTTCAATAATAATAATAATAATAATAATAATAATAATAATAATAATAATATAAAAGGATGCCAGCCTTCACGAGCTTTTTCACTCTATAATGTTTGTTAAAGACGGATTTTACAAATCTTTTACTGCACATACGCTATGGCTCATCCAACCTTTAAATAAATTGTGACTCTGATAAAATTGCTAAATTTTCTTGCTAATTGCCTTGCATAAATAACAATAACAGATTTATATTTCTTCCTGAATTCTGTTTTTAAGAAAACGTTTTGGACTTTTTTCCTTTTAAAGAATGTTAACATAATTTGAATAGCTTATATCCGCATCTAACAACTCTGTATTAATTTCGCCAATAATCTATCATTTTAAATTAATATCACTCATATTGATACTCTATTCCTTTTGTGGAAGTGATACCTTTTCTGTTACATTCTTATAGAAGAACTCGATATTCTTCTTGTGTACCAAAATGGGTCAATCATAGAAGCAGCGAACCAAAAGCTGACAGCAGTAACTAAAGCAAAAACAGGGCATTATTCCTCGTAATTTCTTTTGCAGTATTTCAAAAGATTTTGGGGAACAATACTTCGTTTATTCATATCATTAGCATAAAAATTAATTTACAATGCCACAAGCAATTTTCTTGACCTTATCCAATTTGTATTTACGTTCTCAAATGTTTATCTTACTCAGGTTCTGTATCATCTCGCTTGTGATTATTACTTGGAATGTTGCAATTTTAATGACATGTAGATATTGCGCAAGAGTTAAAAAGCCATTTTAACATTAAAACTGCACACCTTGGAACACCGACTGGTCTTGAAATGCAAGTTGAGGAATTATTCAACTTTCAGTAAATCCTTATATATATATATATATATATATATATATATATATATATATATATATATATATATATATATATATATATATATATATATATATTATATATATATATAATGCACAGAAACATCGTATTTTACACATAAAATGCATATATTACGCATAAAATTGATATTCTACACATACAATTTCTATCCTACACATATAAAATATATTTTACAGATAAAGTACATATCCTACAGATACAATACACATCCAAGACATAAAAATATATTTTATACAAAAAATATTTATAACCTAAATGTAAAATACATATCCTATACATACAAATATATTGTTCACATAAAATACATGTCCTACGCATAAAATTCAGATCCTACGCAAAACATATATTGTAGACATAAAATACGGGGTTCAATTTCGTCATTATGGTTCAACGGCATATATCTAATAATAAGTGAATTGCGTACAAGTATCCAGTCGCTTGTTTTATGGATATCTGCTACCAATGATAGACTAAGGACGTATCATATGGCAAAACACATTCAATTAAAATCCGTCCAATATTGACAATCCACAGAAAAGAGCCGCCTGAACATTTCTAAAACTTTTGATTACGACGCCCTCAAACGTTTTGTTTTCACGTCTACAATGGCTATCTATACAAAAACGTAATCTTTATTTTATAGAAATCATGACATCTAAATATATCAGTCAACGATCATTCTCCACATTGTATCTCTAACCTAATTCATTGAAGATCATCAAATACTGAGCGTAATCTCCGATCAACAATCAACAACGAACTTCAGATTCCGCGGATACATACATACATACATACATACATACATACATACATACATACATACATACATACATACATACATACATGTAGAGAGAAAGAGAGATGATAATAATCAGAAGCGGATTAACGAGTCCATTTACGGGAACTAGATCCAGCAATGGATCGCGTGTACCAGCGAATGACTAAGTTAGACAATTGAAAAGAAACATTGCAAAATATTTTATTTTAACATCAATTACGTATTTAAATTTTAAGTGTTTGCTTATTGAATGTATAAGAGTAATTTTTGTAGCAAATGGAATATATGTCTGATATTTGTAACGATCACGATATTATTATATGCACTTGAAAAATGCAAGGCAACAACCATGGTACATTTATACTATGCATTCAGTAATAAATAATTCGTTTGTAAAGTACATGGATCAATGATATGATGAACCGTTTGAAAATGCAAATAATTATTATATATTGTGGTTGCAAATGCAGTTTTGGAGACGCATATATTGCAATTGGACTGGTAATAGTTTTATCTATTACCAACAAAATACGTTAGGATTTTATGTAATTTTTATTTATTTATTTTTGTTTGTAGCTACCCGTAAACATGGACGTTATTGTAACAATTGATGAGCTACCACGTGATACTGCTGTTGTCCACCAATCCAAAGGTGATATTGTTTGTCTATAGAAACTACTCTCTCTCTCTCTCTCTTTTTCTCTCTCTCTCTCACTCTCACTCTCTCTCTCTCTCTCTCTCTCTCTCTCTGTGAAAGTTTAACAGGGTTGAATGCTTTTCAACAAAGGGAGTTTGACGTCGATCTGCGTCAATGGATCTGAGTCGACTGTGCATCTTAAACTTCTATATAAAATCAGTTTATATTGCCATGTAAATGAACTGATTCAATGACCCCCAACTCTTTACTACCCACCTATTCATCAAACGGACTGTTCGATCGATTCTTTTTCCTGTTTGGAGGTTAGGTGCAACCGAAGCTCCAAAGGTGATTGCATCATGGGGATATACAGACCAGTGTGTGTGTGTGTGTGTGTGTGTGTGTGTGTGTGTGTGTGAAAACGTCAGATGTTAAATGTATTAGGTTTTTAAAATTTTGCAATAATGTTAAATTCTTTTACTTATTATAAAGCTGCATTGCACTGTATTCAACATTTTACAGCGAGTTTAACATAACAAAATTAATGTCGGTATTAATATTTAGTGCCTATTTATTTACATGTTTAGTGCAAACGTGTTGTTAAAGTCAGCCGTGTCAAAAAGAAAAGAACATTCACGAGAATAACTATTATATTTCAAATGAAGGAAACAATATTCTGTTATTTCAGAAACTTACTAAATTTTAAACACTACTGTCAACGATAAAAGCATCATTCCTGATTTAAAAACGGTTACAACCCTGCAATATCATGAACGACAATTACGAATTTGATAAATACACAAATCCTTTTACATCGTCTACATAACGGCTTGACTGTCTCGTAAATATTGCAATACCAATCTGCAATGAGTCAATTAAAGATGACAACATGTGTGACAATCTTCCATTTCAAAACGGCACGTGATGGCTTAGTATACGTGGTATCTTCTTTAGATTAAAGTGGCCAAATATAACATGAAACTGAAATCATTGAAAGGCTTGAAGAAATGTTACAGATTCCTTAAAATAAATGTATATATTTTAGACGGACTTCATCTTGGCTTTTTTATACAATTTAATAGACTTAAACTAGTCTTTATATGTTATGGTACCGTTTAATTGGTAAGAAATAATTTGTTATACATATTTCCACCGATCGCGATAGTCCAGCTGCTTATTAAAATACCAATTGTTTGTGGGAGCAAGGGAAATTGATCAAACATAACAGATTATACCAAATTAAAGTGATATGTAACTAAAGAGCATACATACACATAATACAAGCAAGCAAGATAAAGATTTCACTGTAAAAATGGTCAGTGCGAGTCACTTTAGTGACCAGTGGGAGGCTGACAGTTTTTGACATTAAGGCATACAAAAGAAACATTAATAAATACAACTATTTTTTTACTATGAATTATATATTTTTTATTATTGGATTGGAATCAAAACTGAACAAACAATATATATATATATATATATATATATATATATATATATATATATATATATATATATATATATATATATCATACCCTCTGCTTTCTCAGAAATTTTCAAAGGAAACAAATCTGAAAAGATACAATTGAAAGGAATTGTTTTACAATGGTCACATTAAGAATTTGGTCCAAGAGGAAAAAAAACATTTAATACTTTTCGGCTTATTCATACAAAATAAAATCACCTGTAATGGAAAACTTTATCAGAAAATTAAAAACCAGAATATGTGAGCATTGCACTCACAATGAAACCATAAAAGGGGATCACATTTTACAACTATGTATTAATGGCTACAGTAACATTTGACACAGCTAAAGTAAAATAACCGAAAAGTTACATAACAAATTTAAATTTGGTGAAACAGAATTTTAAGATATACATTATTTCAAAGATCTACATTCTTAAAGTTACATAAGAAATATTCAATATTAATTAAGTATTTTCAGGTGATATAGTAATTGACAAGCTGGTGTAGAATGTATATTTCACTAATAAGAGCTATACCTGTATGACTAACAGGGTGACCTATTCAACGTCGCAAATATTAAAGATAACGAAATAGAGGAAAGGTTAAAAAAAATATGCACTAGCTATATAGAAAGGATATGGCGAACCATTTTATGCAGCAGAAACCAGGCCATCATTAAATAAATGAAGTTTCAATGAAACACCTCTCGTATCGAAGTAACAACAGATCTTAAAGAAAGTGCATTGCCGAAATAGCGGTATTAAAGAGAAAAAAGAAATGTGTGTGGTTAAAATGTTTGTTTGTTCATTTGATTAGGATATTTAACGTAGCTTTAACAATTGTTCAGTCATATTGCTACGATGTCTGCAGTGAGGCAGTTTATAGTGATGTCATGCAAAAAACATGCAAAAGCAACCCAATCGCATTATCCTGACACCAGGCCGACAAGTCCTAACATTAACCTCTTAATGCTGAGCGTCAAGCGAGGCAGCTGTCAGTACCATTTTTGCAAGTCTTTGGTATGACTTGGCCGTGGATCAACCCCACGACCTCCAGCTTCCGTGGCGGACGTTCTAACAACTAGGCCACCGGAGCTGATAAAACAAAATTCAGTAAACGTTTCACTTTATAAGGTATACACATTTTGAAGCACAAATCTCACAGAGGGTTTATATTTATCATCAGAACTGAATGATGCAATCAATATTAAACGTTAAATGTTAAACGTTCATCAGTTATAAATGGCTATACATATCGCAACAAAAGGCTGCTCGTGGAAAAATATAGAATAAAAATAATCCAGAGATGAAAAAGTGACGAAATAAAAACTATGTTACATTGGAGGAGGAAAGTGGAAAGGAAAATAGAGGGTCAATATATTTTTGCAAACACAAACATTGCATATTACTCTGAAAAACTTAAAGATGTTTTAAAAGTAGTTAACTATTAGAATACGTTACCCATGACCTGCGATGCAGTCTGACACAATTGGATAACTCATTTTAACCAAGTTAACATAGCAACTGCATTGAATACAAATGCATTATACTAAACTCAATTAGTCTGGTACAAACCATTAAATATATGTGGTCACTACCCTTGAAAATTCGCTGATGATTCTTTGAAGATATACAAAGGATAACGTGATGAGACAATTTGGTTGAATCAGCTGAACTGGGCATTGTGCATGGCAATGTATGGTTGTTGTATTTCCCACTGGCATTTATATCATAAATGTGCTGCAGCAGCAGTTCAATTTATTTACGGGTGTTAGGGTTATTTTCAAATACGTAAAGCTTCTACACAAGGTTAAGCACATGTGCCTTCATTAAGGGATTAAGATAACGCCATAAATAAATTATGCGCGTGCGTTAGTGTTGGTGGCGGATAATGGATGAAGTGAAATGTTAGTTTTTCATCAAGTTTTTCCCTCGCGCAAGTAAAATATGATTAAATTATATATATTCAAGAGAGACACAGATTGACAGATGTCAGTGATTTTATTATATTTTCCTTCTGATGGTTCAGCACATCCTCACACAATACTAGCTACAACACATCTTACTGTGTTAGCAACAGGCAGAGCAAAAGCATTAACATAATTATTTATTGCAGTGGTTATATAAGCAATATAATTGTTATACCCTTGTATTTAAATATTTTATAGGAGATTAGAGATAATTCTTCTTAACTTTTAAATTTACCTTTTCTCTCAGATATTTCACTGTGTTATACCTCCATCTAATGGGACTGTTAACTGTTAGTTCTAGTGAGTATTTAGGTTCTTTTCTACCTTGCACAGGTTTCCTGCAATGTTGGATACAGGTTTCTCGAATATGTAGAGTTAGAAAATGGTGTTGAACCAACAGTTTGGTATTAAACGTCGTTCTATTGTTTTAATATTGCCATAATCCCATTTTGTTTGTTTATCTTCTTATCATTGTTTCCCTTTTTATATATTGTGTTTGTTTGTGTGTGTGTATATGTGTGTTTTGCACCTTTAACTCCATTTCAACATTTGGCGTAAAATATTACTTGCTATCTTTAATTATAAAATAAGTTAGTATCGATTGATTTTATTGTACATATTTCTTATTAAATTCTGAAATTCTCAAATAAGACAAATATACTGATTAAAATCTGACACGTTTAAGTTTCTTACATTCTTTATCCATCTGCAGTAAAGGTCAATGAATAATAAGTACATCATGTGGCTTTACAATTGTATTGGATTTCATGCTTTGTCTCAGTAAGTTCAAACATCTACTTCTTTAGTTTTAAAATTATCTGAGGTTTTCATCATTATGATGACCTTGTTAAATGTGCATTTTGGTTTGTTCTGTCAAGTGATTTCTGTTCTCTTCTATCCATATTTGAACCCTATATTTTAGTATTGTGGTTTTATTATAAAAGTTCTTATTCTATACTTTTGTGACTACCTTTTGGTAAGGTATGCAGAAAAGTATAGGTTCTCGGAAACTCAGATATTTGTTATTTTAGATTCTCCGCACATAGTACAGATATTACTGTAGCACGCTTTATTTAACTCAGTTAAATTTCAAATTAGTTTTCACTACTTGAAGTAAATTAATAAATCATATTGGAACTAACCTTCTTCCCTATTCAGATTTATCTTGAGTTCGCTTTTCAAACTTTACTTGGAAATAAAAGGATGAAACAGTGGTTTATAAAATTAGCATAGAAAAATAATTTGATAGCGCATATAGATCCTTGTTGCATAAAACTTTACAGTCATTTTAAAAACAGTCGCAACTTTGAGAAAGACAAAGTAAAAAGTTTGAAGGAAGAGCAAAACAATTTATAAAATATCTCAACATTATATGCAACTTTACGATATTCCAATAATTTATTTATTTGATAATACTGGTGTAATTGTTTAGTTTAAAGGTTAAGTTGTTTACTTACCTGGTCTTCAAAGGTTATCTTATTTATCAGGAATGAACAATCAAACGAAATCACAGGAACAATATACATACCGTTAGATGCTCTGCACGTATGTGCTGTCTTACAAACCAATCCTCCACGAAATACTTTTCTAGCTGTAATATAACATGGATTCTACCTACATATAAATGATAAACGAAATAAAATATAATGTTTGATCTGTTGAACATACAACAATTAAATCGGACCCAACAGTTTCGTATAACATGCTCTAAAGCTAATTAATCCATTTTTGTTTGATAGCAATTGACCACTTATGATCGTATGGATTGGTACCTGACAAAATTGTAAGCTCTGCTATGGCAAAAGTAAAATCAAATTTATATTGATGCATACTTTAATTGTTGCGGAAAACATATTTAATATACAATTTACCTACAAATCGATTTAAACTTTACAAACACATTAATTTACATAAATTACTATGCAAAATTAAATGCTGCTTACGGTAGCCTACATTATACTTGTGTACTGTTTAAGACGGATACTGAAAAGTTGTGATGCGTATCATTCCAGTTTCTTTTCTTCAGCTGTCAATCGTCTTATCTAGAGAAAAATTAAATGTTCATTGATACGATTATTACACAATAAAAAACAACGTATGGTTCAAAGGGGTACATGTATTTAAAAAAAAAACAAAAAAAATAACAACACATAAAACTCAAACAAATATATAGATCAACATGTAAGGATGCAGTACAATAAGTTGGCACTTGAAAGGCTAAGCATGCATTTTATACATATCAATGAGTGACAAATTAACGCGCACCATATATATCCTTAAACGGATGTTGATATCCACATATGCAAAAGCCGATATACAATAATGGACCTTCTTTTACTGCAAAACCTCATGACCAGAGAGATCGATCGCCATGGAAGTGTGGAAAAATGTTCTCTAATGTAGAACTGTGTGGAGGCTATCACGTCTTCAATATTTATTGTATTGTGTGAATCAGAACATTCCGGTACTAGCTATATGCATTTGACGAACCATTTGTTAGAATTATGGTAGATTGTGTTGGTCCCTTGCCTAAGGCCAAGTCAGGCAATCAGTACATCTTGACCATCAGGTGTGCGTCAGACAAGGTTTATAGAGGCAAAGCAATTGAGTAATTTTAAATATAACACATTAGTAAAAGCTCTGAAATTTTTTAAAACTCAGTTTGGTCTTCTTCATTCTGTCCAAACGTTTCAAGGTCAAATGTTAGGTCTGGAACTTTCCAGCCTATTGTGTTTGATATTGGCATCCAGTAATTCAAGTCAAAATTAAAACTACTCTTAGACAGAACCACAATGGAGACAACGTTTGAGTCTGATATTGATATTCTGTCTCTCTTGCTCATTCTTCGAACATTTCTTCACATTAGATTTTACGTCCCTTACAAAGTGAAGCAGAAAATAAATGAGTTAAATTATAATTTTAGTGTTCCTGGCATCTAAATAAACTCTAGGAGTACCAGTATACTGAAATAAATAGCCAGGTTAAACATGCAATTAACTTAGTTGTACCTGCCCCACTTAGTGAAGATTTAAGTGAAGAACTACTATTGGAATCTTATGATATTAGAGTGACAAATCTTCGGAATTCAGAAATTATGGTAGATATAGACTTAACGCTTTCACATTTGCAAGAGCCAGAAAGATATGAACTCAGTTATTATTGATAATGAGCACTTATTTCCAGATGTTCCTACAAGGACAAAACATTTTTCCATGACGCTGAAATTGTAGCTTCCACTAAGGTGGAGTTTATTGTTAACGGGAACATAATTTTGACATCAGGCACATCAATGGAAAAGATAATTCAGTAACAGATATTTGGTAGTAGAAGATGCCATGTATGCAGCTCAGCATTAAGAGGTCAGTGTTAGGACTGGTAGGTATAATGTCAGGATAATGTGATATGATTCCCTAGCGCTTGACATCACTATAAACTGCCACATAGATTACATCTTGGCGATATGACTGCTATTTTAAAAACAAGCTACATTAAAAATACAAGCCAGAGAGAGAGAGAGAGAGAGAGAGAGAGAGAGGAGAGAGAGAGAGAGAGAGAGAGAGAGAGAGAGAGAGAGAGAGAGAGAGAGAGAGCGCAAAGCTACGTCCAAATGTCCAAATATATTGATTTCTCTAGGTAGTCTTTTAGTAGCGTCATCCGACACTGTCTGTTACCTCATTATTACAAGCTGGTCTCAATAACTGCTGTACATTTCTTTTTTATTTATTTTGTTATTTTCAAACACTTTATGATATTATAGTCTGTCTTTATTTTATCCTCCAAAATAATTTACATTCACATTATTTAATTTTAAACAAATTATCGTACGTTAATGACATAGCAGATATTTATCATCTATATTCGGATCCCACCGCAAATAATAATAATAATAATAATAATAATAATAATAATAATAATAATAATAATAATAATAATAATTACATACTCTAGGCATTAATACCAACATGGGATTAGTTAATGAAGGTCAATTAAGTATAGTAAAATATGAAATATAAAATATATAATAAAGTTCAATGTTTATCGGTTTATATAGAAGATATGAAGATGTTTAAAATTAGATACGACAGCCAACTTCACAGTAAAATTTAGGGCTGTCAAACACCGCGGAAAACATACCCGGGTACCCGTTGCGCCGTTTAACGGGTACCCGGGTACTCGTTAGAACATGAAAGACGTGTATAATCCTTGACCAAAAATTTGTTCACCGCCTTTTTCCAAATATTTTGACTGGCGGCAGAGACCAACCATGTAATGCAATACTCGGTTTGAAGCGTTAGCACCGGGGTAGCTGCGAACGATCGGACCGCACGCTATTAATTAATGAATTTATTTAGACTAACATTTGTACCCAGACGCATACATGCCAACCATTATGATTTCGGCATAATCATTTTTTCACTAAATTACTCGTTACGCGTAAACGAATATGGATTACGCTTTTTCGGTATATCCACCTTCCAAATATCTCGTTTTTATTAACATTCCATTAATCCCACATACCGTATTTTAGTAAAGACTGCATTACGTAACTACAACATAAGAGTACGCTTTTCCGTGGACTTGCACTTTCCTAATAGTATCATGTTCTATTTATAGCAAACCTTGTTCTATTTTCCCACGAATTATATTTAAAGCATCTGTATGGCTTAGTGAGGAGAGAACAGATTGGTTTTCTAATTTTAATCTTTTTGCGCAAATTCTTTCTTCTAATTCAATATTTAGTGCGGACCAGTCTAAAGGTATTTGGTGCTAAAAATATATTTTATTTTAATCGATGCGTATATAAGAGCAAAAATATCTTTTTCAAAACTGTCACAGATAGATTAGAAAATGCAACAAAAAATAACAATCCTCTAACTATGAAGGGCACGAGTGCATCCTCACGTGACATCTATATCAGGCTGTGTGGAAAAAATTAGTAGTGGGCCGCTGATGCATAGCGGGTGACCATACTCCTATATATAGACTGGAGATGAAACTCAGAGCAGCGTGCTGATGATGATATAGGATATTTTGATAGTGTTGTCGACAACTTATTTTTGTGAACGGGTACTCGTCATTAATTTTCAATGCCCGGGTTTTTCGCTACGGTCGGGTACCCGATTACCCGGGTAACCGTTGACAGCCGGCTGAGCCAAGGATAGTTACCCATGAGAACCTTTCTATATCTGGTACAGTTTAATACAATCCTAAATTCTCACTAACAAATCAACAAAAGCAAAAAATAGTTTCAACTGATGATTTTAATTTAGTCTGCATTTTAAACGTCTTTGATCCTGTCCAACTGTTACTGTTGTAATATTTCCTCGAAAACTCTTGTCGAGCACTACGCTCTTATGACAGTTGAGTCTATTTAAACCAAATTGTTGTACCTGAAAACTATTTCGGATACGTTCACCCCATCTTAACATTAAAAGTGTCCATCTTCCGTGCGGTTTCACCTCTGCCTTGATAATATGCTAATTAAGGATTTAAATATATGGACGAATTTCATTAGTCGATCAAACGTAAACACAATATCTTTGTTCATATATGCAAGTTTCATCACTGCTAAACTACTTTCATGCCTTTTAACACATGTTATATGATTATCTGTTGACACTTGAATAGCAAAACACTTTCAGTAACCAGAATTTAAATTAATTCCCAACCAGCAAAAAGCCTGTGCTAAATAATAGCACATAGTATTTGGTTAATGTTTCAAAATGATGAACATTGTTCTTCATTTTTAATAGTCAAAGGCTATTTTTTGCGGAACCATTCAACGCAGCAATAACTATTATTTTTCATTCCATAATGATTTTAGAGCAAATTATCATCAAAAATAGAAAGGTCCTGGCAGATAAAAAAATTAAATTTATACTTTATCAGGTATTGAGAGTTTCACTATAATTAAATGTTCAGTGTAAAGTAATCTTAATTAGCTGTCTTTATGTTTGTTTTGTTACTCGGGGTCCATTCCCGTTTTGAAAACTAGATATGTCCGAATTCATATTGCCATTTGCTTTATTTCTTGTAAATACGAAAACTAAATCTTATATTTTCTATTCAACAGTGGACAAAACATTTGCTGTAAACCATCTCTGTTCGATCGAAACTAATCACAAATCTCTATATGCAAGCTTCAAGTATCTCCCAGCTGAATTGCGACAAGATGCTTCAGGCGTAAGTGGCTATCAGAAATAATGCACTGTTCTTAGGAAAACGTATCTTAAATGCAATCTTAATTTACGTATAAATGGTGCGATACAAATTATGTCTTTCTTTAAACTGGTCTGATTACACTACTGTTTCTGAATGTCTCTCACCTTCTCGCGAGAGCCCAGTAGGACATTGTTCGTGATTGTAATCCTAACCGATGATGTAGATATGCTATTTTGGTGCTCCAAAATTTAGAATATTTTTGTTTATAGATGTCACGTATTACTTTGGTGTAGTTGATTGTTGGCGTATTGATGTACATCAGATGTTGGTTTTGTATTCTTTTTATGTCGGACAAGGCTTCAGCTTTTTACTCTCAAAGTATTTTATCGGAGGGACCCTGTTTGTCCTGGACAATGAATTTCCCCATATTCTTTGAGCATATATGACTGCTTATATGTCTCCATCTTTGAACCGTAATATGAAATCTACATGCATATTTGTTAAGTGTTCGCTTTTTGGTGTTGTTTTCTGCCAAATGGTTTTAATCGACTCTTTGCACTTCTTACACGAGTGTTCAATCATTTCCTGTTCCTTTTCTTAAATATCAGACATAATTGTCTTTATTTATATCTTCTGCCGTGCTACGTTGCTCTATGATTGTTACGCATTTGGTTCAGATGCTTCCATTATCCATTTCATTTCTTTAAGAACAGCATCTAAGATTCATTCGAATGTGATAATGCATCACGTTTGATCTGCATGCTTCTCGTTGTTATGATATTTATAAATGTTATTATATGATGACTGCAGGCATTTTACTTCTGTAGTATGTCTGGTTGGTCGTTTTGATTTAATCACTTTCGTCCTCCTCCTCCTCATTTTCCGTTTTGTAGTAGCCATGGAATGACGAGCAATCAACGTCTACGCTCATATTCCATCTCACCTAAGCCACAGTTCTGTCCAATGTATTATTGACCTTTCTTTTGAGCATTCGTTACTACCATTGAAGTTGTCAGATCTTTCTTTTTTAAAACATCATCGCATAACCATGGTATATCAGCCATGACATTTTTCGCTATGAGGAACATCTAACTATTAGGTATCAGCACGTGCATATTTCTTCTGACTATACTGACTTGTTTTGAATATCTGAGAAATCCTTAATATTCCTTGGCAAATAAAATAGAAATTACAAAATGTGCTTTTTAGAATTGGACGTGATCATCTTATCTTAAAACATATACCAACTTTGTAAAGAAATAGAATGGCACAGCATATTGAAAGAATATTTATCTTGAGTGCGCTATCGTTCTTTGCTAAAGAGTTAAACACTTCTTCGAATCATTATTGTTCATATGATATAAGAGCAATTAACAAACAACGGCACAAAAAAACTAGCCTGAGCGGCCCGGTTGATGGTGTCTCAGTTGTAATAGTTAAAATGCCCAAGTGTCGGTATCATTTGACAATGAAATTACTTGAACATCTGTAGCCCTTAAAATGTCCAGTCAGATCACTAATGATAGTAAAGCAGATGGGTTTAAGTCACAAATAATACATTGTGGATAACATGATTCAATCTCGATCTGTATAAGAACACTAATCTGACGATTACTACCCATCCTACTTAAAAAGTAATCACTTCTTGGATCAGTCAGAATTATACGATAGCCTTTCATATGTACAATTGTCTTTTGTTCTCTCAAACTTTTCTTGAATTTTTTGAACGTATCTTTTATGTTTATTTTATATTTTGAATGTTTCTTTACAAAAAGTATATCTTTAAGCAAAATATCTCAATTTTCACAAAAGCTGACACAAATTATTTTAATACGTTGATTTACAAATATTGTGTAATCTAAACAATACAACTATAAGTAGACATTTATTTGATGATAAAAATGTATTTTAGTCTTCAATAAATATATAATGAAATTATATTTAATTTATTCTAAAGTCCGAACTTTAACTATGTTTCAGATACCAAATGAGATCATCCGAAGAACATATAAAGACTTACTTGAAAATCCTAAACTATTCAGACAATATTATTGTGTCTATTCATCTATCTGGATTTTGCTCGGAGGTCAAGGATCTCTTGTCTTATTCATTACATATGTCTATCCTGTTATCAAATGCATCTGTTCTCCACCATGCCCTATTCACGCCGAATTGTATGGTGTCGGCTCTTTCATAGTATTTACAGTCAGCTGGATCTTTGTATACAAAAAATGCTTGTCAAAGGTAAGTTTTTCATTATGTTGTGCACTTTGTGTACAACTGGTTCATGCAGTGTTTTCAGTGCAATTGTATATTACACAATGTTGTCATTAACATAGTTCAAGCAAGAGCAGTATCTGAAACAATAACTTTCTGTTTAAACCCCAGCTATGTCTAACTTTGAAAATAAATAGCTAATTTGTATTTGTAGACATGCCACATATGACGTCTGGCAGGCAATATATTTTACAGCGATTTGTTAGTCATCATAACATGTTCTATCTCTTCTTCTGACACAGTCTGTCTCCATTGTTTATTTCATTTTCCCCTCATTTTTGTAAGGAGATTAGGCAAACGTTACAAGAAAGAAAAGAACGCAGTTTCATTTTCAATAGTTTTATTCTTTAAAGACAAATATCCATTTATTCTTTTTAATTCTCTCCCTCTCCCTTTCCATTTTCCTTGATATGATCCCAAAACATAATTGACACCGAAGTTCGTGCATTATTTGTTTAAATCGATACCGACGTTTAGAAGCATTAGTAATGATTGTATGATTTTAATTCCATTGCAAGTGAGTTTAAAACAAACTAGATAGCCAATGAATTTCATACTCTTAACTGTACTGAACATATATCACCAATAAGACTCAAGACATGGAAAGGCCTGGACAAGAGAACTGCCACCAATCGTCCCGAAAATAGTAATTCAGCGAGTAATAATATTCATTAAAATTTGTACAGGCTGAATAATTGCTTTTTCTTATCAAACACACAAAGATAAAATGTGTTGGTAAATGTAAACTTAGTGAAATTGATTAAGACATGCTTCTTTCCGTTTTGTAGTACGCGACTACCACCTTCTTTTCACTCCAGAGTTCAGAGCGCTAAGGTTAGCTTAGGTACATCGTGACGTCATAAATTTAGCATAATGATAATGCCATTTCCAGCTGCGCACTAAACGATGATTTAACATTATACACAAGAAGGATTATACAATTATTCTTGTTAGACATTCTTCACCAACGGAAAACATTTCCTATGTACATTTGCTAGTTGTGATTATTAAACTTTACACATAAAAGAAAAACAATGATAGACTGAGCTAATAAAGTCCGCATTGGACATTGAATATATATATATATATATATATATATATATATATATATATATATATATATATATATATATATAGTGTAGAGGCTTTTTGGTCTTTGGTGAAGAAATTGAAAAGGTCCAATTAAATATGATTATTTTCGATGAGTCATTAATCACTCGCGACTTAAATAGCTTTGCATGTTTTAGAGTTTTTTGTTTGATTTTATTTATGTGTATCTTAGAAATACGTATGACCTAATCTTTTAATTCTGAGGATTATAGTTCTGGGAATGACCATGCACCTTTTGATATGTAAGGTAAAATCTAAGATGTTGGATCAACTGAGAACGTTGAATATTAGCGCTCCCTAACATTGTGAATCAATACACTTTTAAATTAATGCAAAACATTAAAAGTTTAGAACATACATTTTCTAAAGGTAAATCAATTCAAGTATGTCTCTATCACCTAAACATTGTCCTTGTGTATAATATACATATTTTCAAGAAGGTCTTGATTATTACATTGTTTAAAAAAAGGTTTTCGTTGTAACTACATTTCAGTTTTCTTTTGTTCAGTTGCACAGATTTGTCTCTTCAGAACAAATGTAATAAGGAAACATTAGTGATCAATACTACTTGAGAATACATCATATAAAGAATCTATTAACATCATTAGATTTCGTCCTTTTTATTGGTTGAATTCTCCAACGTATTCAAAATCTTTTCAATATAGGATACATTTCATTGAAACCAGAACTATCTCGTCCACACACACATACACATACGCACACACATACACTTACACAAACGCACACACACCGACCTGAGCAAACGTTATATCATTTTAAAGGTTCGTAAGTACAGTTTAATTTCTTAAGATATTTGTAAACAAAAACACAGTGAAGACGTGTAACCTAGAAATAAAATGAGGATATATTATGAAAGAAACTGTTCCATTAATATTGTTCTGTTAAAATAATAATTGATATGTTAAAATAGCTTTATTGTGTTTTTATCTCCTCGACAGATCCCAAACAGAGTCAACAAGAATCTAATTGATCACAACAAGACTTTGTCCAAATATGGTGTTATGGTGACGTTAGTGCACGCACCGTTTTGGGAAAGTGTATCTGTATCCTTTGCTGATATTTTGACATATTTATATATATGCTTTTTGTGACAAACAAAACAGTCTAATTCTTTAATACATACAGCCACTTACAGGCAGATGGATGGATAGATGGATGGATGGACGGACGGACGGACGGACAGACAGACAGACAGACAGATAGATAGATAGATAGATAGATAGATAGATAGATAGATAGATAGATAGATAGATAGATAGATAGATAGATAGATTTTTGGATAGATGGATGGGTGGAGGGAGGGAGGGAGTGATCAATGGATATATACGACTGAATCTGTCTTAGTGATCCTACATAACAGACAGTGAGCAAAACTAAATACAGTTTGGTAATTCTTTTTACACATTAACCCCTAGCGACGACTTTCTGGGCACGAGGTAGTAGCCTATTTCCAAGTTCTGTAGCGTCAAGGTCATACATAATACACTAAAGTAGCTGGTATGATAGAAAGGTAGACCGATGTAGCTCTACAATGATAGCAAATAATCTGGACATTTTAGTTGTAATACAAAATACAGAGGGAAAAACCGAAGTGTTTGAACCCATTTTTTTCCACCCAAAAATTGCCCATGGCCGGATTCCGAATTTGTGTCCAGACTTTAGACTTTATGGCCTCAGATCTACCGAAGACCGGTCTGAAGCAAACACAACTAGGCGAACCTATGCAAAAAGTAGGATAAGGTAGACATTTTGAAAAAAAAGTCTTCTCCGTACAAAGAGTATGGGTCCATTAAGCAAAAAAAAAAAAATATTCCATTTTTTCACCTTATGCTCATGCACAAGCAAACTAACCAATGAAAAACGTTTTCTTTAGCACAACTAGCCATTTGTCTAACGAAATATTGCTTGGAAATCTATGTATTAGGATGTATTCAGAAATAGTCCCCAAAATGTGTTTCCTACTCGCAATTCATGCGAACACAGCAAAAACGTCCAGGGTTTAATGTGTTAATACTCCACAGGACTATGGTCATGGATATTTGGTCTGTGGAATTTAAATATTTAAGCTTTTAAACCTTTATCTTGTTAAATTGTGAACAGTAGATGTTTTAATTAAACAGACAATTACACGCTTATAACTTTTAAGTTCACACTTAAACAAGCAGGCTTGTTGATACTCGGTAGTTTGATTTCACTCAAATGTCTTTTATGTATTTATATTGCATTTGTACCTGAGGCTGATCATCTATTTAAACGAATAATGAACGTTATAAATTTAGTGTCTTTTGTTGCAAATTCTTACTTTGCTTAAAGTATCATGTACATTTAATTTATATTGCGAGATTAAATTTTGCCCGTGTAAATGAGCTGTAAACAGAATGTTTAATACCAAACATTTGTTCCTGATTGTAACCTGTAAAAAGTATGTTTACATCATATTTGAGTTGCAGTCCAGTCATGTTTACAATTAAACTATGTTTTTCCGTTTGATTGCTTCAATTCCGTTCACAACAGAGTTCCATTGAAAATGTATATAAATAGTGAATTTAGAACAAATATTTAATTAGTGAGATAGATCAGTCTGTGGGAATCCATTTGCGATCAAAGTTTAAAGTTGTGTTGTTGACATCAAATATAATTTTTGAGGTATTTGTTAATTCATAATATTCATTGGAAGTATCAAAATACTGATTGACTTTGAATTAATACACTACTGTTGATTATTTTTTTTGGTGAACTCATTCAAAGACATTCTGTATTGCACCATTATGTTATTTAATGATTTTCATACATATTTGGAATTTATTTAGAACAGTCTCTATATTTTCTTGTGATTGTAAACTAAGGATTATTTGGAATTTAATTCACAATATTTAAGTATTTCTTGCATTTTTAAATTATTTTGTAAGACTTTCTTTCTGTTACATATTATAAGACCTAGAGTACTAACAAATGCATTAAATGTTATTTTCCTGTGTTCACAGAATAGCTTTTTCCTCAAAAGCCTGCGAATGTCTTGTTCAATGTATCAAAACTGGCGGAACCATAATATTTGGGATTTACTTATTCTTCTGAACCTATCCCATTGATGAAAAATATACCATGTAACAATTAATGGGTGTCTGATTCCTTGAATTATATCCTAGTATATTGATCGTCATTTGTACAATATTATCTAAGATGTGCTAACATTCGTTTCTAATTTTGTTTTTAATATTAATTGATGACAGGTGATTGTTTATCCAATTTAAACAAACTCCTTTAGTTCTTCTTAATCGGTCCATCAATAAATTAACATAGATGAGTTGATGCGTTCGCGCCTTCGCAAATATTTCTGTCTTTCACCAAGCTACAGACATAATTGCATAACATGAAGCAAACGACTTAGCATAGACTTAGCTTCTTTGGTGTGAGGATACAATTTGGCATTAAAATGCAAGACATCATTTTGCAGTGTGTATACATAGTTTTTTTTAGCGTATTTCTAAATTACCGCCTTCATCAAAGTAAAATTTCAAAGGGTCTTTTAACAGCTTAAAGAAGATTTTTGCATTGTGAAATGTCGGTTTTGCTAAAACTGGCCAAGTTTTAAAAGACAGTCTGAGCAATACTCATTTGCCTATCGATAATTCAGATGTCTACAGTTATTGTCTGACATTCATTGGCGGCTCAGACGTCTTGGGCAAATGTATCAGGTGGAGACAGAACAACATTCGGCATTCCTTAAGTGGCGTGTGTACTACAGTAAGTCTTTTAAATTTGAAGTAGAAGTTACTTTTTGTAAAATATGGGTCGGGACCAAATCATATTATTCCCTTTGCGTTCTAGCCTGCGTTCTTGATGTCGTATTGTCGCACGCTCAAATTCTTGTGCCTGGACGGGCTAGTCAAATCACATGTCACACCTGTGTCGAAACGGGCTTTCAGGTGCGTACACAATCTACATGGGATTTGTCAGATGCTGGGGAGTTAGAAGTACTATTTCAGTGGAAGTGAATGAGATAGACAACAAGACTGAATGTCTTTGTATTTCCCCGCCTGGCTGAGCTGTCATAACACGTTTTATTACTAGATACTGAGATTTGGAAAATGCTTGGGTTTTGTTAGAGAATTGGAGAAAACCTATTCGTACGTGTGATTGGTAAGGGTGAGGGTTTATAACATCTTTGTCTCGGTGTCTGCCGGTCTGATTGAGAAGAGACAATATTGCTTTAATTCCGAAAGTGTTGTTGCTTCAGAAAAAAATTGTTGAAATGTATTTGTACTGTTTTCTGGACCATGTGTATGTTGTTTGGAAGGGATCTGACACGATATAAGTTAAAATTAGTCATGAAATGTTAATTTCACCCAAAGCCTCAGATATTAAATTTTGATAGTGCTTCCTCATACAGTTTTGAAATATGGTCGACCAAATGTTTCCCGCTTTTCTAGCTTCAAAAATATGTAGCCATTGGGCGTACAAGAAGACTGCAGTCATGGAGGCCATAGTGTCCGCGCGCGCGCGCGCGCGCGTGTGTGTGTGTGTGTAAAAGAGCATAATTTATCCTTTTCAATTCGACAGATATATCGATATAGACAAACAGAACGATACAGACAGATAAAGCGACAAACAGATAAGATTGCTTTGACATAAATTATCTCACGAAAGTTTTCAGTACCTTTCATGGCGTTGGCCTGTCAACGTATGTAATTAAAAAGTGAGTAATGAATGTCCTTAACAGTGACCCAGCTAATATTTTATACGTGCACATTTGAGCTCTGCGAGGTTTTATCATCGCCTCTCTCTCTCTCTCTCTCTCTCTCTCTCTCTCTCTCTCTCTGTAACAGTCGCAGTCTGAATCAAACCGAAAGCAAAATCTGAATAAATAGGAATAATAATGTCATTATCCTATATAAGTATAACCTCATCAATGAAGTATGCATTATAGTTATCTGTTAGGACAGAGCAGAGGCGTAGCGATGATATTTTGCGCCCGGGGACGAACTGTAAAATTGGCGCCCCAGCGATCTTGTGACCGATTTATTACCCTTGCTTACTTATTATAATGTAACGTTGTAAGCCTCATTTTGGCACCCCTGTACCTTGGCGCCCGGGGACATATGTACCCCCTTCCCCCCCCCCCCTCGCTACGCCTCTGGGACAGAGTAAGATCAAATAAGTAAATGTATGTTCAAATGCGTTTTACTTTAATGTACTAACTATTTTACAAGGTGCTGTTTAACGTAACCGTACAATATAAACAAAAACATCAATAAAAGTTACAATTGTAATTTGGCGGGGTTGCTATGTTATTTATAGACTAAACAAAATATATATCTTTAGCATATATTTCAATAAATTTTGTTTTAATAAACGTTTGCTTGAATGTCATTCATATTGTTATTAGGAATATGTAATCCAACATTTGGCGAAAGAAGAGATCACAAGCACAGCTGAGCATACACATATTCCAGACAGCGGTCAGATGGTAGCTCCATTTGATGATTTACCAATTCTATCTGGAGCTGTGGAACACAATCCAAGTAGAGAGGTACATGTCAGCAATGATCTATCTTTGTCTTCTTTTCTGACTGTACAATTCATTTGATACGTTTACACAGCTGACAGATTGCGGTTATTTGACGATTCATTGTGATGCCTTATTACTTTAAATGCACACATCAAAAATCCTTGACGACTTCACAATGTGTAAGAATTGCTTATTTTAGTATACATTTTGAAACAAAGGTAATCTCTTTTCAAAATTTTGCTGAAGTACGAAGTTAGCATATTATATGTAGTTGGGTTGATTTCGTTTCTTTTTTTTATTAAAACGCATTCCAAAATATATGAATTTCTATTTTAGATTACTTGTAAAATAAATGTACCGATGGGAAAACATTTTCTTATTTAGTGGAGGGGTATTTCTTATATTGTAAGAAATATTAATATACAAAGTAATTTAATTTTGTAATTGTCCATACTCTGGGTCTTGAAATTCAACATAAACGGATACTGGACATGTATGACCTATACATTATGAACGTATTATTAGACTGAACCGAAAAACACCAACAATTCATGCAAATGGAAAAATCAAACGTTTAAAAACAAATATATGTAACTCGCAAAAGTAAAATGTTTCAAGTGATTAGCTGGGGCATAAATGTCTAAAGTACTAAATTATCCCGGCTATTCATGGTGTTGTTTGACACACGGCTAAACTTAATTTACTTTGAATTTAGATTTGGGTGTTTGTTGCATTTATTATTATGAAAAGACACGGACTCGTTCGAATTTAACTGAAACAAGTTCACCAAAAGGCTGATTCAGTTCAACATGACACAACAGTTGAAATTTTCTCGTTTGTAGATTTACTAATTATATTTTGAACATACTGAAGCAGAATATTGAATCTCTTATGTAATTTCAAACACAATATTTGTGTTCAGATTAATAACTCTGCATTTATTAAAAAAACTGTACTTCTATTAATGTGTTAGGTGAATCTATCATGTTTTTGAATAATAATTCTAGCAGCAATTACAACATATTAATAATAATAATAATAATAATAAGAAGAAGAAGAAGAAGAAGAAGAAGAAGAAGAAGAAGAAGAAGAAGAAGATAGACATACTTTATATTTATTTTCGATGGTCTGTACAGCCAAAGGCTTTTCTCACACAGGGATGCGATGCCTTTAGATGTACAGTATTCCCATTTTGTACAAAAAATACACGAATTAAGTAAAATAAGTGTTATCACAGACTGGAGGCAATCAAATACTGTAAAATTCCTTTTCCGCTTAAATAATGTTTTTTGTGTTTTTGGTAAGCTAGTTAATTTTTAATAGAAGAGCATGTGAGCTTAATATGAACTTCTTGTATTGCATTAATCGATTGGGATAATACGGTGCCTGTTGGCTCTCTACTGTGTACATTAGTAGTGATTTGTTGCATATTCGCTATATCTTTAAAACTATTTGTTTTTTTCCACATAATTTTCCTGGGTGTTGAATATTTCTCATCCAAAAGTGTTCTGGCTTCATTTCTATAGGACTTGAGTGCGTTTCAAAAGATAAACGGAACAATGTCCGATAATTTTAAAACAACAATCAAATGAGGTAAATATAATCAATTTCCTGATGTATGTCTGATTTACTTACTATAAAATGCTTAAATCTTTTCAACCAAAATAATTTCAAATAAAGTTTGCTACATAGTTGATTAGTTTCATTTCATAACATAAGGCATCATCTGTGATTACTTAAAGTATTTCATGATCAACGCATTCAATTACAGCATACATAACACAGAAACATTCTTCTGAATTCTAATTTTCTTTCGGGTAGTGCCAATCAGTAATACATTATTTTCTTTTGAGAATTTCTCATGTGTACACGAATGTTCAGAAGCTTGACATACTAGAATATAACTTACTCTCAGTCTATGAATACAGATTTCGCAGACTTGTCATCCGCATTCACAAAGATATCAGTATAGTTTGATACCTAAACTTGACGATCAAGGAAGTCCAAAAGTAAAATCGGATGGATATCTTAAAACGCTATTAAAACAAATAGTTCGAGAACTATTGTTTAAATATATGCTAAAACAATACTGGTAACATACATAAACATAATTTTATGCTTAACCAAATCAAATGCTTTGTGAAGGTTTCTCGTTAACTAAGTTGGGGTGGGGTGTTTTCAATATTATATTAAATTGTTACAGAAGACCCACCCTAGCTTGTTTGTGTCAGAAAGTGAAGTAGTGATAGAGAGATACAAAGCTCCAATCCCCCAGTCAGCAATGCCGACATTTAAAGTAATGAATACACAAAATATGACATTCAAATAAACAACAATTTAATATCATTCAATAACAGATAGTCATTTCTCAAAAAAAATTAAAATTTCAAACCCTATCATTCGTCTTTCACTCGACCAAGTGACGGCCTATTGCATCATCTGACTTAGTATGATAGATTTTCCTCCTGTCCTGTGTTCTTACTCTTCTGTTTTATGCTTTCCTGGACTGGTATTCCAGCTCCCTCTAGTCTGTTTAACTTCTGCCTCTGTTCTTCATTTTCTTTTGCCTCCCAGAGACTCGGGAACAACTGCACTACGGTGTTTCTTTCTATTTTCTACAGTTCCTCTGGTCCCTAAAAGATTCATGTATGAACACGCGGACATTAGCATATTCCTCTATCTATCTAGACTCGTACTAAACAACAATATCATCAGATAAGCCGTTACCTTCTTTGGTCACGCATTCATGCACATCGAAATACCCATTCCCTCTGATATGGTGTGCACGGTATACATATATTCTCAATGTTATTATACAGAACAATGTCACATAATCAGACGCATTTTTGCACGTTGCACGTCTACAAAGTGTACACAGATATCCACATACCCATGCGCTGATATAGGCTTACACATGATACTCCTACAAAATATACACAAATAGTCAATCCCTATTAACTAATGTGGTACACTGCAACTATTATACAAAGTTATAATTCAATTCAACATTTGCAAATCTAGAATGTCACATGAATAAGTGCACGAGGTTACTATGAATTAATCAAATAACGAATTACAATATTAATTTTTTACATAAGCATTGCTAATATATCAAACTATGCTTGTAGATCAAACACGACAAATGAATCAAAACCCTACGAATGATAAATCTACATACTAACCGATTCTAGAAATGAAATATACATACTGCATATAATTAAAGTGCAATTACTTTGCCGTAATATATTACAACAATCGAGAAAATAGTCACCAACCTGTACTGAAGCTCCTCGTACTTCCCAGAATACCAAGTTTCCCGCCAATCTCGAATAACGCCGGAGTAGCGTATCTTCCCTTATAATTTAGCTACTACCGACGTTTAGTTCCCAAGATAATATATTTAAGCTTGCAATTCTAATGGTTTCGCCTTGCTCAATTCCAAGTGGATGTTGATTCAGCCCTGATTTACATAATTAGCAGAAACTGCGCCCTCCCCGGCAGTCTGTCAAGGGTGGATTTACGTCCCCCACTTGATGTTCCTTTGATAGGAACACAAGATTTCATCAATTACCTTTGAATTATGTTATGACCATGTTATGTAATTGTCTTGGCCAAAATAAGGCGCCAGTCACGAGTTCCTATGACCATGTAAAATAACTGGCTTGACACATCATTGTTCGCAGAACTGACCTTCGTACATGTAGACGCGAACTTAACCTCAGTGTCAAGCATATACATGTTGCAATCTGGTTATTTTCTTACAACGTGACAGCTTTCTAAACTTAAAAGAATAATACACCATTAAATTCCCTTTTGGAATGTTTGTTGAAGCCGTCTGACAAATCGAAATTTCTAAAGTCTGTTTTTCGGGACAACAAAACTATATGTTGATAAAATGGAATTAAAAGGTAAAAACAGATTTTCGTAAAACGATATTGACATATATTTTAATCATTTGATTTTATCAAATTTCTTTTTGCCAGGAAAAGATCTATTTTTAGAGCACAGTTCATAAAGATGGTAGAGCTTAAATGGATATGGTCATTACCAATTTTAAAACATTTTGCTCTAATCCCCTCATGACCAATATATCTTTTTGTTAAAATGAATGGATTTTAGTATGTTTAGAGCATCTCACCTCATCCATGATGTTTAATATTCTCTAACGTTATAAACGTTTGTTGAAATGGCTATTATTCCAAGTTTTGAATTTATCAGTACCTGGAACAATTAGACATGAATTTCAATTGAATTGAATATAGTCACTAAAAAAAATAATTTGCCAGTTCTTTCTTCAAAATTCTAAGCAAATCAATAGCATATGTAACCGAATATGTTTAGACAGAAATTAATCGGTTCAGTATGTCACCATCTATCTTATGTGTTTATTTTATCGTTATAAATAATAGATAGCTCAAAGCTAAACAGTGTTCAAGATTTATAAGAAAAAACTGCCCTTCGATCAAACGAATTATATAGCTTCGGTAATAACTGAACACAAATAACATTCCAGGTGACATTGTTGCTATAAGAATACATGATAGACATGCGCATTTTTATTATTTTCAACGTATTCGTAAGTTTTGCTATTGCTTTATTTAAAATGTATTATTACAACATATTGCAATAATATGTAGAACCTGACTCTTAAAATACCTTTGGTGAATTAAACATGGACGAAAAAATACCTAAAGATTTAATTAATGTTTAGCAGGTTGTTGTTTTCATTCAATTCATGATACAGACAATTATATTATTCAGAAGAAATCTATGGGTATGCCGAATGGAAATTGATCAGAATTTGCTTAAATTGGTTCAATCGTATGTCTGAGACCTTTCGTTAATAACTATTTCTTTCAATTTAAATATAAATGAAAATGTGGATTTATGTTTCATAACATACGATGATATTTAATCAATAATTTAGTAGTTAGAAACCATGTATATAAACTGCAGCATGATGTATTGCATGTTATTTGATAGCCTATCCCAGCATGTTGTTACCAAATCTGGAAGAAATGAAGAATGTTTTCAACAGATTATTCGTCCATTAAGTCAATATAACTCTTCACACAAAAACGCTTCTGCATATTTCCCTCTTAAACGTTTTCTTTCTCTCCGTAGCTGTCAGTACGGAATGTCGACGCAATCAATCAAGCGATGCCAGAGGAGATTGAAGATGATGATGAACCTCTTATTTCGATTCAGGAAGCAAGGAACATGGATTATGAGGTGCGTACAATCAAAAACATACATTTTCTCTGAAACAATTTCCTGGATTTCAGTCAGAAGAAGTGAAGAGACAATGACGAATGTTTTATACCTAACGCAAATTTAAATATCTTGAAAATAGGTAAATTAATCTGCTGAATTTTACACGAGGTAGGTTCTCTTGTGTCACTTCTTGTATTAATATATATGTAAATTAAAAAATATATTGCTTAAATACGATTCCTCAAGGTTTTCTGTTTTGCGAATAGTTAAAATCCTTAAGTAATCTTTCCCAGACACGGTTGATCCAAAGAAATCTGACAATTAAAATGATATTATATCACTATTACTGAGCCGGCAACTCTAAGTAACATAAATATTCCAGAAGATCAACACGTTCTACTCTTAGTCTAGATGTTTTAGTCATTGCTAATAGGTATCACAATATATGAAATGGACCAGTAAGGTGTTATTTGCATAGTAGTGCATTCCCTAAGAAAATCATTAGCGGAGAATGCTACCAGTACCCCAACTCTTATTTCTAATTTCGTTTTATGCAACACGAGACTTGTGGAATAATTGATCAAACCTTTTTTTTATTTTACTGCTATTTAGCTAATGTTTACATGAATTAGCTTGTTTCATGTGCTTTTAATATCAGGTTTACTGTTGGTAATTAAAAGAAAGAAACAGAAATGGCGAGAATATTAAAATAATAATAGACACAGTGTGACACAACAAAATATATTTAAAACCATAACATAATAAAAATGTAGAAAGATATGCCTAGTATATGTGGATATATCGAATAAAATTTGGCAAAGATCGAATTTCAAATACTGATCTGATAATAGATTTGGCCGTCGCAAGGGTCCTCGTTGATAAATTCGTTCAAAGGCAAAATCAACTTCAACTGATGCCTTTGTAGATAATGGTTCTGCTTCTTTGTATCTACTTGCAACGTCAACGACAGTGAACACATATTTGTATGTTCGTGAATTGACAGTATCATGAGGTAAAAATAAAATATCAGATTGATCAACTTCATTTGGAACGCTAAATTACGTTGCTAATTGTTATCTTTTCAAAGATGAAAATTACAAAGTTAATCTTTTTGAATTATTCCCCCAAAATAAGTTTAATTAGCCGTCTGACCTAACAGTAATGAGGGCACGAGACAGTAGTTTTTAAAACAAATCATTGGTGTTTGTCACAATAAAATGTAATTTGTTTTCTTCAAATCAAATTTTAAAGAAGAAAATATTATTAACTAGTGTGAAATAGATAAGCGATACAGAAATATACTAAAATTACTTGAAAATAAAATGATAAACCTTAAAACACCAAGAGTGAACATTGTGTTGGTGGCATATAATATGGATCCGGCCCAGGACGCAGCCTTCCCATTTATTGACAGCTGTACCATATACTCATAAGCATATATTGATAAAAGAATTTATATATATATATAGTACATGTTTGTCCACATATACATTTATTCAAACAAGAGAACAGTGATCGAGGGCACTTTGAACCTGTGAATTGATAAATCTTGAGTTATACTGTTGTTATGCAATTTATGTACACACAGTTTCTCGATAAGCTTATAAAGTAACGGTAAACGGCGAGGATGCTCCGACTGGAGAATGTGCAAAGAATCTTTTGTGGGTCAAAAGGTGAATTTTTGGCTCTGAAAGGCATCGCATTCTAAACTTATCTATCTTATGAGTTCAAATATTTTCGGGCAGTTAGAACTCAGCATATAAATCAGCTTATTGTGCCTTCCACGGTGCATATAGCAGTTTTAAGGGCACCAATATCTAGGTAACTTCATAATTTCCAATAGGATACATGGACCTTAAACCCCATTACATTTGACATTAGGTGCACATTGGTATCACATGTTCTTGAAACAAATTTACTGAGATATTTATTGGAAATACTATTATGAACATTTTGGCACCACAATATTTCCACACCAACAAACTGGGTGTAGATTGAGGCCAAAAATGAGAAAATTTGTAATTTCGGTAAATTTAAAATATTTACAATATTTATCAATGCTGAATAAATTTAATCTTCAGAACTGGAAGAATAGTCCATAATTGTAACACAACTTGCTCAAACATTGAAGTACATTCAGTCTTTAATGAGGGCCCCGAGTGACCGAGTGGTCTCAAGTGCTCTCCATTACGGATCACTGCCATCTCAACTCTGTTTAAGTAGGTTCGCAGAGGAAATGCAACATAAGCTATGATAATTTTGTTGTGTCCAAATTAGTACCCAATATTAAGAACACCTTATCGTATGACTAATACCAACAATGTAAACAAACTGAAGGAACTATGGAAGGAATATAAATATAGTAATTCCTAATAGTTACCACTATGGTAACAAGTGATAAACTGCATGCACCTATATTTGTCGTTCTTCGTTGACACTCGCTGGGGATGAAAAAATATGGATACATAGATGCACAGTCATAGACATGACGAAATTATAACGCCTAAATTGCTGACCCATAATCTTGTTATCTAAGATATGTATTACGCAGTCCTGAGATTTGTTATTTGTCAATAGTCCATTATGTGTGTACCTCAAGTGTTCAGAGTATAAATTTGAGGATCAGAAATAAGTCGTATTTACCTATGAACTTGTAAATCATTACCATTTTTATTTACAAGTCTTAAAGATTTACATAAAGTTTTTTGGGGGAAAATTCAATAATAAATCTTTCTGGGTGTATAATTTGTGCATAATATGTTTTCTTTTCTAGACCAAAGCCTTTGATATGCTGATGTCATGTACTCCAGAATATTTTACTCTTGTCCACGCTAAGAAACTGAAAAATCCAAAGAAAGATCGCCATGGAAGAGATGTTATATGCCTGTGTCAGTATCTAGAAAAGATTGACAAAGATTTTCGAAAGAAAGTGAAAAAGTGAACACGATGCAATCTTTGAGACGTAAAATCCATATTGAAGAAAACGATGAAAATAACAAACATTTGAAAAACATATCGCTGAACTAGATTATATGATTTGTATATATTACTAGTACATGTATCTGCAATTAGATTTGTCATCCATGACTGTTTTCTATGGAAAATTGAATCATTCATTATAGCGTAGAAACTATATTCGATATTTTTAAATCAGATCATAATTTTTTTCTTTTCTTAATGTATGATAGTGACGCTTTCTTAGAACATTACAGGGCTGAGTCTGCAAGAGTTGTAAAACAAAAAATCCCGTCTTAACTCGAGGTATATAAAACATGTAACGGTCGCCGCTAATGATGCCATATGAACTTATACAGTGAAGTCGCCGGGACCCCGAGGCCGGGGCCACGTCGTGTGCTGAAAAATGTCGTTAAACCCTACAACAACAACAGTGAAGTCGCCCATTTGGGCGAAAGGTCTCTACAGATCAACATGCAAGTGTTCAGGAACAGGGCGCAACATACATATTAGTGTACTGTGGCTGTGGTCGAGCAGCTATGCTTCGAAATGGCTAGCCACCTGTCTAAGAGAGGGAACCTCCGATATAACACCTACAGCCTTAGAACCTTGCTGTCACCGACATTGCTTTCTGGCAAGTTGAAGCCCAGATTCAAAGGGTGGGGCCAGTTTGCGCAGAATGCGCTCTACCTAAACGTTCCATTGCGAAGGCCTGAAGGAACTATCTACTTTCTACCGTTTACGATTTCCCCTATATCTGTACGATGTTATCAAGCTCTGCAGCGAAGGGAAAGTTTCGGAAAAGACAGGTGAAATATCTCACTGGAAACTGCAGTCCCAATCCTACATGCAAGCGACTCAGGAGACGACACCATCACCCGTCAGCAGCCTGAGAGACCAAACAGCCTTTTCTCAGGACAGAATTGCTTGTTCAGCATGTTGAAGGGTCTAAAAAATGATGGCTTAAGCAAATGCCATCTCTGTACCGGCTCAAGTCGGCCTTTAGCAGCCAACGAGAATCTCCCACCGCGGTCGAAACACACCAGAAAAAAGGCATGACCCATCTGTTTCAAATCGTGGGAAAAGATTAAAACTGGTTTGTTGGGCCATCTAAGCAATGCGAGACTCAACCAACATCAATAGACCAGAACGACGCTCTGACTTAATCACACACGAGCTCTCTTACGTTAGTGTTGACATTTCAGTGCTTAGCGAAGTCTGCCTTTCAATGGAAGAAGGTCTGAGAAAATCCGGCTCTGGATACACTCTGTACTAGTCAGGAAAACCAAAGAGTGAAAATCGAATATCAGGAGTCGGTTTCAAGTTCAAGGACGTAATCGCCAACAAGTTAACAAACCTTATACATGGTCATCCCGACCACATCATGTCTATGCGTCTCCCGTTAATGAACAAACAACACACCACACTATTTAGTGTATATGCTCCAACACTACAGGCAGACCCTTCTGAAAAAGATAAATGCTACGTTGACCTGAGTAGACTTTTCAAGAGCGTCCAAGAGAGCGACAAAATAATCATACTCGGATATTTCAATGGCAGAGTATGCCCAGACTCAGAAACCTGATTAGCCATTTTTGGGAAATACTGCGTTGGTGGCAACAGCGACAATGGGCGCCTTCTTGTTGAAAGTAGTGCAGAACTCCAGCCCACCATCGCAACACCATATTCCAGCAGAAAGACAGCCTGAAAACAACCTGGATGCATCCTAGATCAAACCACTGGCACCTAATCGATTACATCATAGTACGCCAAAAGGACATACCAGATTCCTTCCAACCAGAATTATGTCCAGTGCAGAGGGCCACACAGATTCAGAGTGTCCAATGCAAGCTCGACTTCCACAAGGAGGCTCACCCAAAAAGAAACTCCAGGTCCAAAACCAGCTATCTGTAGATATCAAGGCAGATTTTCAAGAGAGCACGCAGTCTAGACTTAAAGAACCAACATTTGAGTCAGATATACCTCCGGACGAGATGTAGAACCACATCAAGACTGCCATTCTAAAAACCTCAGAAGAAATACTTGGATTCACCACTAAGAAAAACAAAGTCTGGTTTGATCGACACAACCAAGAAATCCAAGAACTGCTTGCAAGAAAAGATCATCGCACCAAAACCACCTTGTTCAACAATCCTGTCCACAGAAGAAAAAAGCCTTCCACCTTCACCTCCTCCCACCAGCGCAGGCTCTGATACATACGAATCGAATAGTGGACAGAACTTGCAGTATACTAATATCGGTGAGTACAAAGGGTTATATGATGCGTTGAAAGTGGTTCATGGTCTTTCCTTTCAAATACTGAGACCTTACTGAGTGCCGATTGCCAAGAGCTACTAACTGACAGGGAATCTATCCTGAATCACCGGTTAAAGCAATTCCACACACTTTTCAACACTTGCAACACAGTGAAGGAGCCAGTTACTGGCCGCATCCCACAACGGTCATTAAAGACAGAACTCGATGAGACACCTTAACTGCAAGAGACGGCAAAATACATAGAACAGTTTAGACTGGAAATCCTGCAGGTAAGATGGTATATCACAGAGATATGGAGGAGAGCTTTGCGCACCAATGTCTACGAGTTCTTCGTTTTCTGATTGGGCGATGATAACTTCCACAAGACGTCCAAAATGCAGTCATCATCACCTTGTACAAAATCAAGGGGGAAACGTCTGGCTGCTCAAACTACCGTGGCATAACTCTGCCTTCCATTGCAGAAAAGGTCCTTGCTAGAGTGTTGCTAAGCAGACATGTACACACCAATGCAGAAGGACATACTCTATAGCGTCAATGCGGCTCCAGAGCCAATAGGTGCACAACGGATATGGTGATCGTCATGTGACAAATCCACGAAAAATGTCGAGAACAAAGCAAAGGACTAAACATCACATTTGTAGACCTTAAAAAGACATTTGACAAGGTGACAAGGTGAGCAGAACTGGACTAGACTATGGAAATCCTTGAAAAGCTCGGGTGTCCTCCAACGTTCCTTACGATGGTGATCCAGCTACATGAAGACCAGCTTGGTCAGGTCAGAAACAATAGCATTTCACTGATCTTCCCCATCGCAAATGGCGTGAAACAGGGCTGCAATTTAGCTCCTACATTGTTCTCACGTTTCTCAGCATGATGCTACAGAAAACAATAGAAGACCTTGATGGCAAAGAAGGCATCTTTATCCGCTATCGTACTGATGACAACCTCATCAAATTAAGGCGACACACCGAGACATTGAAAAAACTGATTAGATCACTTTTCTTTGCAGACAATGGTACCCTTTTTGCCCACACGGAAGCCGTCGTACAGCGCGTTGCATCCTGCTTCGCAGAAAAAAAGATAGTAAAGAAAGACCGGCCGCAACCAAAACATTCCCCTGCATGTGAAGTCAAACCAACAACAAAGACTGACAGGATTTGATTAATTTTGAACTTTGTATATAAATGCATATTTTAAAAAAGTTTGCTTTCTTACTGATCGTCAGTCAAGAGAATCTTTGCTTTACCAAATAGGTTGTGTTTTCATATTTATGAAATTTCGTTTAAGCATTTTTAGAAATGTTTGTCAACATTTTATCCCATATAGCTCTAGTTGTAATCCACACACTGTTTATCTTTTTCTACACAATGTCTTCTATATATTTTATCCTCCTGCTTTGGTAGCTCATTCACGTCATTTTTGTCTCTTTCGAAATAGTACATCTCTCCATTTAGCTGATTAATTTGCCAATCTTCAGTTTTTTATCTTCAAAAGCATTTTAATAAAAATTGACCATTTATTACAAACTTAAGATTCAGATAACGATATACATTCTTGAATATATAATTGTTCAGCACATTCAATTTCATGTTTAACTTTTACAATATCATCGTGTAGTATTATTGTGAACATTTTCAGGAATTTTCAAAGAATTTTTTTCTTTAAATTCCGTTTGTAAATCTAGGCTATTTTTCTTTATAAGAGAATGATCATTCGTATGGTATGGCTGCACATTGGCAGTTTCAATAGATGTGAATATATTTTCCAATGAAGACAAACACTAGACTGACTTGCTTCTACTGGAGTTATTATATGTCCATTTACAACTAAGAATCCGTGTCTCTCTCTCTCTCTGTCTGTCTCTCTCTCTTTCTCTCTCTCTCTCTGTCTCTCTCTCTCTCTCTCTTTCTCTCTCTCTCTCTCTCTCTCTCTCTCTCTCTCTCTCTCTCTTTATATATATATATATATATATATATATATATATATATATATATATATATATATATATATATATATATAAAATCGAACCTCTTTGTTCAAGGTTCAGCGTTAGAAGGTGTGTTTTGGACCAGTTTTTAAACTTAAAGTCATCATTCGTTAATTAGTTTGCTTCCTCACAGTGAGAAAGCGAATTTTGCAAAAGACGAGAAGACTTCCTTCCATCAACAATATTATTAACATACAGTACTTTTCATTTTCAGTTCCTTAAATAATTTTCAAACCATTTTAACGGTTTGCCAGAAATTCCAATTTTCGCCCATTTATATATCAGATTCTTGTTTTAAAATGTCACACGCATTTTAGAGGTCATTAGATACATTACAGGATTTTTTATTTTATTTTTTTGGTGTAAATTTCTAAACGATTTGCATCGACAGAGATACGTTCGAATTAGTTGGAAGATGGTCCAGTAACCTGGAAAAAAAAACAGTCATACGATGTTGATATATGAAACAACTGTCTGTATATTTAGATCCATGAGATCCAAATTTCTTTCCAGAGCAATTTAGAAAGGACATAGACTATAAAAACAAACACGATGTACACCACTTTTGTATGCATATGAAGAAAATGATATACGTTTGCATTTGTCGGGAAATATTTTATTATTCAGTGATATAATTTATTATATCAATATATGATAACTTCCAAGAATATTCTCCATCGTTGCGCTACATAGACAATTATCTGAAATCATTACATAATATTTATGTGCAAGATTAAATTCGGAATAATAATTATGTGAAATCGTGACAATATCAATCAGGATTAAATAAAATTCCTGCTGTTCTGCAACTGCTATATAAAACTGCAATCATGTTTAACATATTACATGCTTTGATTATCATACGTCATTTGTATTACGTAATTCTACAGAAATACAAATTTCATATTTCGTAATATAATTTTTTTTAATTAGATGAGAAAACATATATGAGACGCGAAGCAAAATAATAAATTGTATTGACTTTATTTTTTGTGTGTGCTATTATAATCTAAATTTAAAAATAAAACTTGTGCAGAGAAAGCATCATTAGTTGGCAATAAATATGCTGGATTATTCAAATACATCAAAAAGGCTTTTTATTTTATTTTTCCTTAAGCCCAGCACTTTACAATATATTAACCTGAAACTTTGTTTCTTAATTTAGTTTGTTGACCAAGTGGTTTGCAAAAGTACTTAATTAGGATAATTTAAGATACTGTAAGAGCAAATATGGCTTCCGCTGGAAATAGTATTTTGGATTTTATTCATATTTTATCACGTTATAACGCAAGCACCCTGAATGATGACCATTGTAGAGTCTAAGTTGTTGATTATCCGAACAGCTGTGATTGAATATATGTTTGACTAGATCATAAAGTGTGGAATGTCAATAATCTTAGATTAATCCGTTGCAGCACATCATCACAAGGAAGATCTAAAATCTGTCACTGAAGCTGCCATAGTGTGAGGATCTTACTGATAGATCGACAAAGCCCGAATTTCGCAACTCAAACGTGGAGGAAACTATTGCATGTGCACACTTCCCATGGTGATACTGTTTACCAGCGACTGCATCGAATGCATGATATCCACGCCCCATCCCGCCCAGCATCACTCAAAAAAAGACGCAGGAGAAGACCAGGCAGAAGTTCCGGTCGACAGAACAGTTCTTGTTTCCACCGTCAGAGGGTTGGACATCATTCTATTGAACAAAACTGCCTATACAATTAAAGGTTTTCAATATGGCTTGAAAACTTGTTTCGACACACTGAAACATATTACGTAGGAGAATTCGGCTTATAAATCAATCACAAAGGTACGTGCTATTTCGCACCCGCGATATCGTCAGGCGGTGTGCTGCTGTCATGAACCGATATACCGAAACATGCCATGCATTCACCAAATCTTACTGGAGCGGGGCTCTTTTTCCTTCCCGACGATAAATTAAGAAGACAGCGATATTGGCATTAACCCGTTACGGAAGGCCGAATAGTCATATGAAACTCTAATATTTTGATTTCTTTGAATTGATTGATTAGCAGACTGGCCGACATTTCGGCTAACAAAGCAGAATTGTATAGTGGAGTGCAGCAGCCCAAATTATATAACTGGGCAGAACTGGATTGATAGTACATCTATGGTGTTTCAAAAAGTATTTGCCTACGCTTGGAGGTTCAACCATGACTTATCATCAGTAATAGAGCCAGAGATGAAAGAGATGATTCCTGCTCAGGTCCTGAACGAAATCAATGGTTTATGACTTAGTATTGTTTCAGAGGTTTATGTGCTCTGGTAAGAGAACCACAATTTTGCTAATATGGGAGGAGAGCTCCGACCACGTACGAAGCAGGAATGAAGGACGCAGAAATATTAGTGCGAGCGAAAAACTAATATCTGACCGATACCGAACATTCCCGACGTGCAACTCCAGTCAAGAACACACCTACATCAAAGACCAAACACACATCTAGCTTCAGTTCCCGAAGTTAGGAAACGACCACCAGCGCCAATATATGTGAGGACAACTCAACAGGGGGCTATGCAAGGGGGTGGGGATGAGAGAGAAATTCTTCAAGAAAAAGAAGCCAAAGAGGCAGCAAGAGAAGGAGAGAGACAACTCCAACCAGCACGAGTATCAAAAGTTCCACAGCCTGAGAGCAGAAAACAGGGCACTCCGAAAGCACAACTGGTGAAGTAAGAGGAGTTTAGATTTCCACATCAGAAGCAGCAGCAAAAACCTAAGCAGTTAGTATCGAGGTACCTCGGAAATCAGGCTGTGGAATTGGGACTGGGAGAAATACTAATGGATGAGATAGCATACACTAAAGTAGGAGAATTCAATGCGATAGCAGAAGAAAATTTAAAACCGAGTAACATGATTATAATTACAATATGTAGCTGACACAGCTGATTGTAGGGAATAGCTGAAATTAACAACTGGACAGAATTTGATCGTTAGAATATTTATGGCGTTCCAGGGTGGTTCGGTTGACGTTTGGGGTCTCCTGTCAGACTTCTCTTCCTTTTCCAAGACAAGACACAAGTATGCGGTATATACACCAAAGCGTCGAATATTGATTTATCATTCTCACGCACGCACACACACAGACACACGCACACACGTACGTACATACATACATACATACATACATACATACATACATACATACATACAGACAGACAAACAGACAAACAGACTGACAGACAACGAGAAAGACAGAGAGAGGAGAGATACAGATTAGACGAACTAATGGAGGAAGGGCAGAATATCGGAGATAGTTTTATATTTATCAATGGTACGAGTAACTTATAACACTGAGTTTATAACGATTGCCAGTGCTTTGTGACTTTCTACTAGCTGTTCATATCTAAAAGCAATATCTTTGACCCGTATGATACTGGTATCATTGATTTCATTTGAAATTACATGGGTATGCATTGTGTCTACTAATGTCGATATTTAAGTTTCGATTGTTGTTGTGGGGTTTAACGCCATTTTGCAGCACACGATATACATGGCGCCCAGAATCAATGGTGGATGAAGAACCCGGGAAAACCCCCAGAAGGAACCACCGACCCACGAGAAGCTACTGGCAAATTTTCTCACATACCCACATTGACCGAATCTGGGACTCGAACCCACGCAGACAGAGGTGAGATGGCAGTGATCCGTAACGGATAGCGCTTTAGACCACACGCGGCCCCCAGTTTCGATTGTCAATCTAAGCATGAAAATTTGAATCTTTGCCCATATTTCAGAGGCGCAGTTTTGGTGTATCTGAAAGTGTATCTTAATAAAGGCATATTATCTGATGTAGTCTCTGAACACTTTGGGAGAAACATAAACGAAAAATATTCAAATTTAAAACATTCAAGGGAAATAGCCCTATATGTCTCGACATTACAAATTTAGTTGAGCTACTTCCCTTACTACATCTACAATGTCATTACGTCTTTGTACATGTGCTCTCTTTTATCAATCTCCTACTCTGACGAAAAGCAGAAGGAAAATAAAACCTTTGATATTTTGTGAAGTTTTATTAGTCATGTAAAATTATACACCACTTTTAGTGTGAAAAAAAGTGAAGTCTTAGAAAATAATATATACATAAATAAACAATGTAGACAGGGATAAATCTCCGAACGAATTCGTGACGTCTAGCTTCTTTTGATATGTGGGTAGTTCCCTTTCGTATCTTTTATTACAAAAGATCACAACAATGGGGGCGTATTTATCAGAGAAGAGTGATTTTTGTTATTGACATCATTGCGTGTAAGAGCTTCTTCTTTCTCCTGCAGTAGAAAATATGGATGAAACTTCGTATGCTTGTCATAGTATAAAAATGACCACTGCCCATCATGTTTTATATCCAATTAGACACTTAATAATGGTAAGGTTGAATTTAGAAAGAAAATAAAACATGACACTATTGGTATAAGTATTTCTCCAGAGAAACACAGTTTTAATAAGCTTAATGCTATCAACGATTCCTTGTATTCTCGTTATATTCAATTTTTCAGTTTTTCAATTTGATTTTATCTTCTAGACACAAGAAGTTTTTTCTAATTATTTCACTTATTTGAAATTAAATTCAGGGCATTTAATATCGTGTTCACATAACATTAAATGCTATGTATGAGTATTATACTCATCAAACTGCAAACAACATTACCCAGATTTCCGGACGCACAATTAATGGTATATTCTCAGACTTGGATTACCAAATAGGCAGAGTAGGGGCTCCGCGACAACGGATCAAAATAATATTTATAGGAGATTGTTAGCTAGGGGGAGGGGGGGCAATTTTTCGACTGACTAAGGGCATTCACGGGCTTTAATTCAGCACTGTACATTCTGTTCGTTTGAATTAAGGTTTCAAACTAAAACAGCCAAGATTCCGATCTTCCGACGGCGACACATTAAGCTCTGGCATTTCAGAGTCCATGTTAGTCGCAGTAAGGTGCACGTTGTAGATATATACAGAGAGTAGTATATACAAACTAAAGTAAAAGATGGAAAACGGCACAGAGTAAATAACAAAGTTTTCATACGATGCAACTTAAACCAACGTATTTTCATGAGACAATAAAGGACACACACACAAACACACACAGCTAAATAAATGAACTCAGCCTCGAAGTAAAGATATAAAATAAACTTGAAAAAAGAAACATGTCCACTGCAATTCGTAACGTTTTATTCACAAACTTTGCAATCCAATATACTGTTTTATCGATAGACATTTTTAGGCAAATGTGAAGTAATATTACACTGACAAATTACTTGCTTATCAACAATCTTTGACGGTATTTTTGTTTCCAAAACGTACACGCAATTTAGAATCATACAATCTACTGAAATATAATTCTGACACTCCTGGAAAGTAAAAAGAGCTCTTTTTTCAGGACTTTTTCCTTGGGTTGAAACTATACATGCATGGCCGGATTATAGGGGTGGGTCACAGGAGGCACCTGTTCCCTTGTGTTGCCATGGATAAAATTATCGCCATTCTTGTGTATTTAAAGACATAACGTTTTCTTATCTTACAGATAACAAAACTCCGAGATTGGTACGAAAATCTTATTTTCTACGTAAACAGAAGCTTTTATTGCCAATGCATTATGGGTTGAATGTAGAGTAAAGTACAATTTGATAGATCTGGCTATGAGAGTATGATCAACAGTTCATTGAATGGCGACTCATCAATTCAGAAAGTCTAATTAATGGCTATGGTATGTTCCTTACAACGAAACAAAATGTCTAAAACGTATGATCTTAAAATAGGAGCTTTGTAATAAAATGGTATAAGAATAATAATTATAGCTGTCCATAAAGATATACATTCAAAGATTTACTAAGACTTTTAATATACCAGAGCTCCTTTATGCTGGGAGGGGGGGTGTCTTTTAATTACATAATTTTGTGACGTGGGTAGCAATCAAATATTGGATTTGTACCTGCTTATTGGAAAAAAATTTGTTACGTAGGATGAAATAAATTGTTAAGTCTTTGGTATATACTTTATCTATTAATTAACGAATCAAGCAATAAAAATCATGTTGGTTTGGTGAATGCTGCACAAGGATGCCAAAGTAATCAGGGAAGACTTCGTGCTGACGAGCTTCGCCCTTGTGCTCAAATTTTTCTATCGCGCTTCGCCAAATGCATACACACGCATCAAACCATTTTGAATCGTGATAGTTATCCATACTATTCCATTAATATTCCTTTTTTTTCGAAACTGGATAAGACAAATTAATAATTTAATTATCTTAATAAAAATGAAACTGTAAGTCTTCCTGAAATTATGAACTACATTTCGTTAACACAAAAAAGAAATTATATGACTATATTTTTCCTTTCAACACGGCATTACAATATAAAGACGAAAGAATAAAGCGAGACTTGTTCAACAATTATAAATATTTCTTTTAAAATGTCAGGTTAACAATGTGCAATTCTCAGACAGTTCTTTCTATAAAATGAAGAAAAAATGCTTTGTATAATCTCAAGAAATCAGCAAATCTTAATCACAGATTTTTAAGATAGGCATGCATTCAGCACACACTATATTAGTCAAATGCTGCAAACTTAATTTCTCTTTTTATGCTATACAAATATATGACGAAAATGGTTTTTCAATTGCTTGTCATTGTTTTGCAATACTTTCGAAACGTTACTTTCTTAATCACATTTTAAACATATATAGTCCCAAATATAGTCCTGTAAAGAATGACCTACAGTTTTTTAACAACAGGGGAGAAGCCAAGCAATTATTTAATAAAGAAGGTAGAAAGGAGGGTTGGGGTACATCCTACAACTTTAAAATATGGAAAATGGTTTATTCTACCTTACACGCGTGTTTATAGTCATATAACTTGCTACGCCACTGTCAGACAAACTGTAACATGTCCCGATATCTACGAACGGTTGCTCAACACTGTAGCTGGTTTGGCGTGAGACACTTAGGATTGCACGTCTACACCTAGGTCTTTTTCTGTCTACATTAAATACGAATACAACTGTTCATAACATAAACATTTTTTATCCATCTTCGTGAATATTTAAATTTCCAGAAAATTTATATAAATTTAAAACGGAAATAATTATCACAAATATTTTATATACTTCCTATGGTAATGTCTTGACGTGTTTATATCTGCTTTGGCGATAAGCCCATTGCTATAACTGTGCTCACGGAAGTGTTGTTTTAAGTCAGTTTTTGTGTCTAAGTAAAATGGAATAGTTTAAAGTATTATAACTTTAAGACCATTTATCTCTTGCCAAGTTACAAAGTGCCGCAAGTTGAACAAGTATTCATCATATTGACCCCTCAACCGCCATGGCATCCATCAATCATATCGAATATAAGATATTCAAAAGTAATGCTGACCAATCAAATTACTTGAACAATTTGAGAACTTTGGTAACGTTTGAGTGGTAGAACAAGAGTTTATCCAGCTGAATGGGTCATCAACGTAGGTTTCGCTATACGATAAATAGTTTTCAATCCGTATACTTTTTTAAAAATTTAAAATTAAATTCTCAGAAAATATTTTCTTTAATGTAATAAGTCTTATGTAGATTATAAGGGATATGTATTTTTGTAGGAAAAAGAAGAACAAGAAATTAAAAATGGAAAACGGAAACTTCTGTAAAAACAATAATTGACAAGTAATTCGGAGGTTCTCCGTTTAAATTAGTGGTCGACTTCAGTAATGTCGATCCGTATCAATGAAAGAACCTGCATGGAGGAAACGCACTAGACCCTTTTGCAAACTAACGTTTTGGAATTCACACAAACAACAAAGAATTCGATAAAGAAAAAACTATTTCCTCATATCTGGGCTCTCTGTGATCCGATAGGGTTGTTAACTCTATCATGGAGTACTTAATAACGAGAATATATTGCGTTTGGCTGCATTGCAGCAAACAAGAATGAAATAAAGAAAACCCAAACAGTTTAATTTAACAAGAAGGCGGTGTGGGTGAGCCGGGTGTCTGGAACGGATGGTTTCCAGTTCCTGGTAGCAGGGAGCTATTGCATTTCTTCGAATGGGGTGGTGGGCACAGACAGAAACAAGAATAAATTTCACAAAATGTGAAGAACGTTTTGTGCTTTGGATGGTATTGCTTCATTGAATGGTTCAAAGATAACAAAGACCTAAGACCTAAACTGCATTGCTCTTTTGCGGCAAAAATATGAAATTCTGTCAAACGTTTAAAGTCTTTTCCTCTTGTCCATGATGGCTGTTCCTAGTGTCCATTCTTTTGTACGTTCTCTTCCTTCTTCCAGGACCTAGAGCACCAAACAAACTGTCTCGGGCTGAAAATAAGTTAAAAGTAAAAACAAATAACTGAAATATACTCGTTCCTTTCATTTCACTGGGTTCTTATTTCTTAGTCAATGAGATATTTTATAAATTCATTATTATACACCGAGAGTAAATATTTACCTTAGAAAGTTGGTGTAAAATGTTCATCGTTTTTTTGAAAATATAGATAGCATTATTATTAATGACTTATTTTTATTATTTAGCATTGCCATGATTCATTTATAGAATTCACAAAAACAAAAAAGAGAAGTGCGCGCGCATGCGTGATTTGGACTTTTAACGTAGCTTCAACAAATTTCAGTCAAATCGGTACAATGTCTGTATTGTGGTAAGTTAAAGTGATGTCTAGCACTGGGGATCATACCGCAGACATGTAGTATCATGCCCCACCCAGTCACATTATCCTGACACCAGGCCGACTGGTCCTGACACTACCCTCTAATGCTAAGTAACAATCTCACACCTAACACGCGAGTATTTTTATCTCAAAATAAAATATCTTTAATTGCATCTAAAAGGTAGATAAGGAAAAACATACTGATTTTTTTAAATTAATTTATTGTTGATGATACCATTTTATAGTTAATTCACTTATAAGGAGGTCCACTTAAGAAAGTATCGTGAATGGTTACTTCAAGAATAAATTTAGTTGTGAAGGGTTAATGACATCCGCAGAATAAAATGTTTCTTTCAGTCTATCTGTTGCCATTATCCATTGTACTGTTTCTCTCTACAGTAATTAAAATCTCGTTCTGCAGTTTCTAAAAGAGGGACAGGTTGTTGTACGGGCAACATGCACAGTGGAGAGAATATTGGCAATCTTCTGTGCAGAGGAGTAGCTGGGGGGGGGGGGGGGCAGGGGGGTACATATGTCCCCGGGAGCCATACTAGGGGGGGGGGGGCGCCAAAATGGGCTTTGAAATAGGTTGTAACGGGTAATGGTGATTTTATTGATGAAAATAATGGGTTTCAGAGTTGAGGGGGAATGAATATTGTCCCCGGGCGCCAAACACTCTAGCTACGCCTCTGCTTCTGTGGTACTTTCATTTGCTATGCATGGAATATCGGTACATGTAATCGTTGTGCAAATTATGCGCTGTCCAAATCAGACAGCTAATCAAAATGGCTGCCCCATGTGCTCGAAATCTGAGATTGAACTAGCCCAAAGATTATTTATTTTTAAAGTTATTACAATATTGAAAATCGCACGAGAAAGCAATAACAGCTTCTGAAAGTGCAAAAAAAAATGAATTAAAATGTATATAAAATGTAAGACCGAAACTATCGGCTTTCTTTTAGTCCAGAAAGTGAAAATGGAAACGCATTCTTTTCAAAGATATACATCTGAAGTGAGGCCAAGCTGTATACTCTCCAATCCAAGTCACAACCGAAGATAATACGCCGTAATAAAGGGAAGTATTTTTTAATATACCCCAAGATATACAAGGTCTTTTGAAATTTAAAGAAACTACCAGTTAGCAAATCTAGAAAACACTTTTTATTTAAAGATCAAATAATGTGCACATAATACAATTGTAAACTGGAATATATGTATGTAGACGTTAAAGTGGATAATATAAAAAATGGTGGCGTTTATAATGATTAATTTAGACACGTATATACATTTATTTTTAAATATGTCTGTATTTTCACATTTCTCATCGAATTCTTCGTACAAAAAAATAATCCAGAAGGATCCCTGGAAGTTTTCTCAGTCAACAATACACTGTCCTTAATGTGAAATATATTTAATCGATTCAAAGTCTTTTGGATGAACAAACTTAATCATATCTCTCAATCTATTAATTTTACGGTAAGTAAAACACCTTGCAAATGTACGTTCACTACGACGTTGCCATTGTCTGTATAGGAAAAATTTAATTCCGCCGATTTTTATTATGTTCCATGTTTCTGTTTTGTTTTGTAGTAATAGCCTGGATTTTAGTTTGTTGCAGTTTATTTTCATAGTCCAGATTTTAATCTGTTCTGGGATTTTTATATCCCGGTACTTTAGTCTGTTCAATTTTGCTTCAAATCCAGGTCAATTATTCATATTATCGTTGCCAAAAGCGCTATGCAAATAAGCGAGGTTTACTGTGACATCTGGCCTTTTTTAGCTTCCTTTCTAAAACTACATTTTGTCTGAAACATGGTCTTCTACACTTTTAAGCGGCAGAGTCTGCTGAATTTTGGAAAGTGCTTTAATTTGATCGTCTAATGGCTTATCTCAGTAGCGTAATTTGACTAATAAAGGAGAGATATTGAAATGTCTTATTTTGAACCAACTTAATAGACCATGCGAAGAAGGTGGGTACTTCTTTAAATGTGTGACAATTTATTACACAGCAATGTATGCACTGACAGAAACAGCAGTTTGAATAATCTCTCTCTATCTCTCTTAACATTTTTCATTGTTAGCTTTTCAAACATTGTTGTCATGTTGGAACATAATGCTTGTATCATGTATTGGAATGGCTAATTTACGTTATTAGAACTCGTGCCCATTCCCACTATCTGTAATTGTTATAATAAAACGTTTAAAAGCTAAAAGTAAATCATAGAACGCGTAGAATTTACTTTTTCAAAGTTGTGGTGAATTTTAGATTGTATTATTTAAAACCAACAATAGACAATACAAAACTGATACAAAACTGTGGTTTTGTACGACATAGAGAACCAATTTTTAGACATTTTGAGACCGATGCTGCCTTAAAACGTTTGCTTGTAAAGTTATCAGATATGGTTCATATTAACGCTTGCGTATTTTCTAAATGCGAGTTTATTGTCGAAAATATTATTTGAAGTCTCAACCGCTATAACCTTCTTGCAAGTGCACAATTTCCAGTGATTTAAAATAAACAAAAAAAAATAAAGCCGCTTTTGTTACATAACGTCAAGACAATACAAATGCACAATTCTGAAACAGAATACCAAACTAGTTTCGGAATTGAGTCCTTTACTCCATGATAATCTGTTTATCATGTAGTCTGACGATGGCAATCCATTAATCTACTAATAATACACAGTAGACTAGGATGCAACCATGGTTTTCTTCATGTAGTCTGGCGATGTGGCAACCCATTGATCTACTAATAATGCACAGTAGACTAGAACGCAACCATGGTTTTCTTCATGAAATCTGATGATGTGGCAACCCATTGATCTACTAATAATACACAATAGACTAGAACGCAACCATGGTTTTCTTCATGTAATCAGATGATGTGGCAATCCATTAATCTACTAATAATACACAGTAGACTAGGACGCAACCATGGTTTTCTTCATGTAGTCTGATGATGTGGCAACCCATTAATGTACTAATAATACACAGTGGACTAGAACGCAACTATGGTTTTCTTCATGTAGTCTGACCATGTGGCAACCCATTGATCTACTAATAATACACAATAGACTAGAACGCAACCATGGTTTTCTTCATGTAGTCTGATGATGTGGCAATCCATTAATCTACTAATAATACATAACAGACTAGAACGCAACCATGGTTTTCTTCATGTAGTCTGACGATGTTGCAACCCATTGATCTACTAATAACACACAATAGACTAGAACGCAACCATGGTTTTCTTCATGTAGTCTGATGATGTGGCAACCCATTAATCTACTAATAATACACAGTGGACTAGAACGCAACCAGGGTTTTCTTCAGATGACGATGGCTATTTCTTTCACGTGCAACGGTTATTAACATAAATACGTAAATATTTTTTCTGATATTATCTTCATTTAGGTAACTTGTGCTATTATGTAACCCGTGATTACATGATCTGGATAGTATATTTTGTAGGATGGAAGATTACAGATGTTTATGGCAAATATTATTCAGACAATATCCTACAAGCAAAAGGGTTGTTCACATCATGTTTCTGTTCAGTATGGCTAGGTTTTGTTGTCTATGAACTCGTGGTTAAAAAATTCAAACTTGGATGCGAAAAAAGTATTCCAGAAAAATAATCATATACTGATTTTGGAAATGCATCAATCTGGTTTTTAGAAATATTTAACAGTGGTGAGATATTTTTGTAATAACAAAATATCGATGTAAAAGTCAAAAATGTATGTGAATATCTATTCGAAAAAATATGAATCTTGCAGGTGAATAATGCGGATCTCTACTAATTTATCTTGACCAGTCAAACTGTAGCCGTGCAAACAAATGCTTTGAAACCTAAATCTATTTCACATTTTATGGGCAAAATAATAACCCTAAAGTAAGATTTTCCCTTGGTGCATAATTCATTTGAATCGCTTGTAACTGTAATGCCTAAATATTGCATTTGATTCTGATCTTTATAAGAAGTCTCTTTAATGGAATATTAAATATTGTTCTTCCTTCTTACTCTGAAACCAGTGACGAATCACCCATTCAGAACTCTGATCAAGTAAGTGTGTGTGTGTGTGTGTGTGTGTGTGTGTGTGTGTGTTATTTACGTAACTTTAACAATTTTCCAGTCATATCGCTACTATGTCTACAGTGTGACAGTTTATAGATTGCAGCATACATTAATGAAGATAACTTGCAAATATTATTTGATATTGAATTTTACAAATTTACATTCTTTCCACTCGAGAAAAAAGAAGGTAATAGATAAAGTTACATCTGAGAAATGCAAGTTGTCAGGGTACAGCTAGAAAATAAACAGGTCATTCTCCAGTATTGATGCCGTTGGTTTTATAACGGAATTTGCTACTGCTGTCTGGATTTATTAGAACTGCAGACCGTTGCTAATATTCTTCGGAAAGGCTTTTGGTTCAGAGCCTTGTCTAATATTGTCTTAACATAACGTAATGAAAGGGCTTTAAGTGCCTAATGAGCTTTGCCACATACATATTTCTGTGTGGGCTTGTCCCTTCCAGTTATCTGCCTGTTTGATAGAATGGGAATGAGACCCGATACACATTCTAATACAAGTCACAAACTTAGCTCTAAATGTAGATTAGAATTTAAGGTTACAATGTATTTAGTGCTCTTTAAAACATTGCCAAATATTTGCAGCGAGTGTAATGGATAAAAGTTATTTTTTATACCATTTGAGCGTTTCTCATTTGGAAAAAAAAATGAGTAATTTCGAAAATGTGATGAAGTTCACACATTTTCCACAGAACGGAAACCAACAAAAAGCCTGCATAATAGAAATATAAATCTTTCGGACTGCCCATTTATTCACCGAGTTTGCTATGCGCGTATTTTAAATGCAATTTGCATGAAACAACATGAAAGTAAATAATTATATTATTTTTTGGAATACCAATCTGCTGGAGATATTTGGAGATTTTTCACTGACACTTATGAATAGCCTAATTAAAAAGTAAATTACACATTTGGATCATTCGAACGATTGTAGACTGAATATGTTCAGGACATAATTGATCCATATTTTACTGCCAATAAGGAGCTAACGACAATCAAAACTGGTTGCCTGCCAGTATATATATGTGTGTGTGTGTGTGTGTGTGTGTGTGTGTGTGTGTGTGTGACGCAATTTATTTATATCTGTACGATAAGTAGTTGATACCGTGCTTTTATTACGACGTTGTTTGCCATAACAGGAACGTATGGGTATTTCTTTGTGCACCAATGCGTGACCAAAAATTGTAATAGCCTTTATCTGAGTATTGATTATTTGTTAATGTGAGACGAGATGGCTAAGAAAATATGCTAACGTTCTTGTGTTCTCGCAGGAAGCTTTTAGGGGACAGACTTCAGGTATAGTTAGTCCCGAGTCTCTAAGAAAAGAGACGGAAGTGAGACTGGCAGAACTGTCGGAGTCGAAAAAGTAGGCAAGAGAGAGTTGAGGAGGACGATGACAATGAGTCGATGAGGAGAAAATGAAAAAGTAGGAGGAGTACTAAGAAATCTAGAAGAAAAAGATTTTGGAGCAAGTTGGGAAGAAGAGAAGGATTTGGAAGAATAAGATATAATACACAGGTGAGTAGAATACAAGGACACGTGGAAAGCTATCTCACACTAGATATCAAGCGATGCAACAGGCTGTTGCATAGTCGAGATTAAAAAGGGTGATCGAAGAATTATCATTTGATTATTGAATTGCATTAAATTGTTTTTCATTTGAATCTCACCTTTTTGTGTACTCAGTAAGTAGTTTAACTGTCGGCATAAGTTGATTGGGGCTCGGAGCTTTATTTAACTATCACTAATTTCACTACCTACAAATCGAGAATGGGTACGACTTCTATAATAATTTAACTAAAATATGAAAAGCACCACACACACACACCATAACAAACCCGCCACTGCACACAAAGGCGGAATCATCGATTTGCTGTGTTAGGTACACAGGACAGAATCAGCGAATCGCTATGTTATGTACACTGAAACGGAATAATCGAGTCACTATGTTATATACATCAAGTCTGAATCATCGAGTCGCTATTTTATATACAATAAAACGGAATTTCGAGTCTCTATATTATGTACACTAAAGCGGAATCGAGTCGATATGCTATGTACACTAAGACGGAATCATCGAGTCTCTATGTTATGCACACTGAAGCGGAATCAGCGAATCGCTATGTTATGTACACTAGATAGAATCAGATAATCGCTATGTTATGTACACTGAAGCGGAATCATCGAGTCATTATGTTATGTATACTAAGGTGGAATCATCGAGTCGCTATGTTATTATGTACACTAAGGCGGAATCATCGAGTCGCTATGTTATGAACATATGCAAGGATGCATATCTTGAGCTGAGACGCATCAGCTCCATTCACAAATATCTTTCAGTTGATGCCACTAAAACACTTGTGTGTTCATTAGTATTTTCTAGACTGCACTATTGTAACTCAATTATGTCTTGTTTGTCTCAATATATACTCCAGAAACTTGAAAATGTTCAAAACACAGCTGCTCGGATCATCTTTAGAGTACCACGATTAGAGCACACCTCGCTGCTGCTCTGTACCCTACACTGGCTATCCATTCAATCCAGAATCAAACCCAAAACTTGTTCTATGTGTTACGTTTCACTGACGGACTCCAATCTAGCATACCTATCTGACCTCACCCATGTGCATACACCAGCAAGATACTTACGCTCCTCTTCTGACAATCGTATACTCAGTATTCCCACTTTGAAAACGAAGTCATATGGACAACGTTATTTTGCATACCAGGGCCCAGCAACGTGGAACTAATCGCCCATTGAAATTAGACACAAAAACAGTGATTACTTTATAGAATGCTCTTAAAACTCGCATTGTTCGACTGCAAAAATGTTTCCTACCTTAAATATTTTCAGCATTTTTTGTTTTCCAATGTCATGGTGTTTGGTTTTGTATTCATCAGAGTCGTAGCTAGTGTTGGAGCCCGGGGACAAGATTCGTTTTACACCCCCTCACCCCCCGGCCGCTCAACTTTGAAACCCATTATTTTGCATCAATAAAATCACCATCACCCATTACAACCTATTTCAAAGCCCATTTTGGCGCCCCCGCTAGTCTGGCGCCTGGGGACATCGGTCCCCTCTGCCTCTCCCCCTAGCTACGCCTCTGGTATTCATATCATTATAGATGTAAAGCGCTTAGAGCTTCTAAAGATTAGGCGCTATAAAAAGTCCTCATTATTAATATAATAATAATAATAATAATAATAATAATAATAATAATAATAAAAATAATAATTAGTAGTAGTAGTAGTAGCATTAATTGGTACAGCATCTAATTGTGTTTTCTGTAAAATACTTCATTATTGGACCTTTAGGAGTTCTGTTAAAATGTTCAACAATCACAGATGTTCCCCCGTAAAGCGTACAGTACGTATATTACAATATTAGCATCATCTAAGAGTTTCTCAAAAGTTTGTTGTTTAAATTATTTTATAAGGTTATCCCAAGACATGCGTGGTTTAATTATTTTATTGGCTTTAGAATTTCGCTAAAAACATGTCATTCCAATTCCATATTGTTTGTTATTTTGGTATTGCTGATGAATATATGTTGTATTTATCAAGTACATTTAACATATGTTTATACCCTGTAGTATGCTTATTGCTGCATGTTAACTAAACTAGCAGGCTATGTTGAACCTTGTTTACCAAGTAGTATACGGCGTTGAGTGAACTTTAATATTTCAGCTGATTTAATTCTTCGTCTAATGATATCATCCACTTCAGCACCTTTTTTCATTTGCCTGAACCAAATATTTTTGAACCAGATAATGTGTCTAACTTCTGAAGCAATGTTATCACACTGTGTTTTATGTGTACTATTACTGCAGCAATAATCGTGTTTTTTCGCATGTTGCATCTAGTTTATTCAGTGGTGGACTATTATGTAACGGGGGTCCTGGACACCATTAGTGGTAACCACGAGGCAATGTTAATACTTGCTTGGTAATAAAAGTAATATTTTGGCATGCTTATCAATATAGGCACCTGTTTAATTTTTTTATGATAAAATTTAGTTTTCTCTCGATCCAACTTCCCTTATTATTATTTGCCTGAATGACAACATGACATTTTCATTTTATTTTCATTTCAAACAAAATAATAGTATTAATAGATAACATTATATTTTGATGATTTAAATTTGTTGTTTTGGTTTATTTTTGTTCGCATATTCAACGTATTCCTATCATAACTCTTTAATTATATTTTGGATAACCAATAACATCTTGTATGTATACGTTTACTGGCTTTGTAGACTATTTTAACGTTTGCATTTAATAATTATATTACACGTGCATACAATTTTATCACACGCTCATTACAATTAAGTAGCTGTTATCTAACAGCTGATAATAAATCAGATGTTTTCTCCCATGGTAATGGCAAGATATGTAGCTATTAGCATTTTTATGTCATGAGCTATATACAATTATTTCTATTTTTACTACCTAATATAAATATTTTGACAATATCCGCTGGACGAAGTGCAAATATTTAATAGCATGGCTCTTGAGATCAGTATAAACAACGACCTAGTGTCATTTCTATAAAAACAAAATGTCTTCAGTATAAATAAATATTGCTTCCATTAGGATTTGTTTTATGTTGTAGTATATCATTCTAAAAACAGCCTCCAAAATTGTTTATCTTATTTGTATTAACGATCCCTATTCAGTTTAAATATTGCTGCGAGTTTCTATTAATTTTTGTCACTGGTACAAAAAGTCTTCTATGTATAATGCCATCATCAATAGTTCCTGGATATGTTAACTCTCGCCCTCCAAAATTTGTTCCTCATAAGCCTCGTAAAAGACTGCCAGCCCAGTATTCAAATTTAATTTTAAGTTTAAACACAGGTCCAGGGAACGTGGCTTTATAAACGTAAATTGCCGTAACTCAGTATCCATTTTCCCGACAGGTTCACGTCTTTTACTATTATTATGACGTAATGTAGAAACTGATATGCTTAAATAAAAAGTATAAATAACAAAATATGTTAAATTGACTAACTTTTTTTGTGAATTAGCCTCGCAGTACCTCAGACAAATATTGTGTGTCTTTGTCTATTAAAATCTTGATTTGATTCATTATAGTTTTATCCAGGTACTGATATTAAATAGTAATCAGTAGGTTTGTTGTCTCAACGCAGCAAAACGTCTTCATAAGTTTCTTGCTTAATATTTAAAAAGACAGCAACAATAATCCAGATAAAGAAAATACATGAATTATATATCTTATCTGACAATGTTCAAGAATATATTTCAGATAACTGAAATAAATATTGTATATTTTAAAATCGACATGGTGCTCATGATTCTAAACTGATATCAAACTGAATTAGCAGCTGATTGATTGATTGTAATAAAGTGGTCCCGAACTTAAGGAAATTCATAAATATACTTCTTATTTGTTCTCACGTCTTGTCAATAAATATAGCATGATCTTACAAAAATCATCTCAAAAGCATTTTAATATTTCACAGGAGCAACTAGGATGACTTCGTTTCTGTAATATGTTATTATTATTTTTATTGCAAACATAATTTTCAGAGGCAATTTCATATGGAAGATATACAGTTTCTAATTTATTAAATTTGATGTTTGTCACATTTTTCAAATATATAGTTTCTCAAGTATTTAAATTTTAAAAGTACTGTAATAAATTATGTCTTTTAACTGTTTCAATCTATTGTCGCCATACACTTTTGAAGCAAAACACTACAAACTGGATAATCAGTGTACATGCAACCATTTGAATACTCGGCAATAATATCAGTTTTAAAAGCAATGAAAATGTTATCCACTCATACTCCCATAATTCCTACTATTGTATTGTGATGACCATGGCAACATTCACAATGACTCCGATAGTATTACAATCGTTTGCTTTTATTAAAGTTATTCATATAAATAGGATACTTATATGTATATGTATATGAATTGTAATGTTACACTTACACCGGATAGCAAATATAATTATTTTTAATTTCTATGTATAATTATATTTAATTTCTATGTAAAATTATATTTAGTTTCTATGGTGTGGCGAACTAATAGTATTCATGGCAACCGATCTCTGCATGTTTAACCTGTTAACCTATTTTCGAGATACATGTAGCCATTCATGGCAACCGATCTCTGCATGTTTAACCTGTTAACATATTTTCGAGGTACATATTCGACCACTAAAACAGCTTTAAAATGTTGATGTAAAGGTTTCAGAGTACACGGTTTTTGATTACCTGTTGCACAGTATATTCTTATGCTACTTCTACTATGAGTAACTTATGTAAAAACACATACATAATCATGAAGAAAAGATGTCCACCATTTTGGATTGTTATGTAATGTATGTATTCGTAATGTTGACATCATACACCATGCAAATTGCATTGATAACAATGCAATACACAACACACCATAAAATTATTGATTGATTACATCATGGTTTGCTTTGCTACAGCGATTGGTTGTATTGTGTCACATGATTATGTTGTCAAGAAGAAGAAAAAAAACTAATTCTTGAAAAGACTTACCTATTAGTGCCTTTGCTAGGTTTGTCAAAATAAACTAATTCCTGAAAAGACTTACCTATTAGTGCCTTTGCTAGTTTTGTCAAAAAAACTAATTCCTGAAAAGACTTACCTATTAGTGCCTTTGTTAGTTTTGTCCAAAAAAACTAATTCTTGAAAAAACTTACCTATTATTGCCTTTGCTAGTTTTGTCAAAAAGACTAATTCCTGAAAAGACTTACCTATTAGTGCCTTTGCCAGTTTTGTCAAAAAGAACTAATTCCTGAAAAGACTTACCTATTAGTGTCTTTGCTAGTTTTGTCAAAAAGAACTAATTCCTGAAAAGACTTACCTATTAGTGCCTTTGCTAGTTTTGTCAAAAAGACTAATTCCTGAAAAGACTTGCCTATTAGTGCCTTTGCTAGTTTTGTCAATAAAACTAATTCCTGAAAATACTTACCTATTAGTGCCTTTGCTAGTTTTGTCGCTGCTTGTACTCTTGACCCATATCCAACATCAGTGAAATAGGGTGATCTTTTAGTACTGAAATGAAATTGCAAATATCATACTGTACAGTTGATTTTCACGTTGCATTAGACACTTCTGTGGTGCACATGTTTAATTTTGGAATCGGGTAGACATATTTTCCTTTCGATCATAGTCAATTTTATTATCTTTCATCTGTCTTAAAATCCATATCTGTCAGGTCAGGTAAATTTAATTATAGTCAATGACTGATCAACATTTTAAGCAATCGTCTTTTCTCAAAATCCACGTGTTTGTTAACCTTCCAACGATGAATATTTAACACTTTTACTGTTATTACAACTATGTCTAATAGATCTTATTAACAGCCACTGAAACCATCTCTTTAGTTGGGTTTGTTTGGGGGGAGGGGATTTCCAACATTACACGACACATCTAAAATAGTATCATTCATTTCGAGATGACTATTTAAAAAGGTATTTGCAATGTTGAGATTACTCACCTGTACTAGCAATAGTACTCATTGTGATTTGAATACACCACTATTGCGTGATATCACTGGTGCATGTACTTTCCCGTGCATTTATATAGGTGCAGTCAACATAGTTGCATATTTCCGTGACTGTTTTGTGTCAGCGAAGTTTTACAAGCAATCAAACAGTAGATGAGTTGTTCTAGAGTCAGTGAACGAAATATGTACAAAATAGTTGTTTTCTTTCTACCCAATAATTCAGGCTCTGTTTATAGATCATTACTAAGATATAGATAAATATGTCATTGAAGTTTGTTTCTTTTTATTTTATTGTAGCCATTGTAGTGGTTGAAATATGCTGATCTTGAAATTATTGAGCTCTTGTTGAGATAAAGCTTCTCAACACATTTGATTGAATTATAATAATAAATGTGTTCCCAAAGCTGTGCAATAGGGATACCAAAACGAGAAAGGGTCATGACTCCACAAAATAAGCCCATCATCAAACGTTATCGAGCCTTTGCTGCGATGAAGGTTCGATGGTTGAACAATAAGTGTGGAAGTTAAAATGTTCTCAAGGCTAATGTATGGATACTATCAAGGGCCTTAACTATATAAGATTTACGCAGACTGCTTATCATTGAACTCCTACGAGCTGTTATTGAAATGAAGCTCCAAATTTTAATTTTAAAAAATTAACATAATGTCTATGGATGCTACGTGTATTTAAAAGCAGACAGATGAAATTAAAGCAAGGAAAGACGGATACCATTTCTATATCCTGTTAATTTAGATGCTGGTAGAACGACCGCTGATGATTACGGTATATGGTTTCAGAGACAAAATTAACAGCATGTTTTCTAATATTTGACATGTTTATGCATCTAGCTTGCAGTTTAAGAGTCACTTATTCCCACAACTGATATCATATGTTTGTTTGGGGTTGTTTTATTTTAATTCCAACTTACACACTAGCGCATATTAAAATAAAAATAAATAAAACAGACAAAATAAGCACCTTACTAGTGAAATAATGGAGGCGGTGCTTCACAAAATATTGTCAGGTACTTACAACGATCGGATGATGGACGAGGTCTGGCTAGTAACGTATTTAAATACCAGGTTCTGGTAACTCATTGCTCGATTTATAAATCGAAAATTCAATAAGGTCGATGACATTAGTCTGAGAAGGGCATTGTATTTACAGGTTACGTTGAAATACTAGTTTAGCACGTTGCAAAATATATTCATGGATGGATTGCTTACAGAAACAAACTAAGATAGTTCAACGAGTTTTGATCCCAGGATATTTAGACCTGAAACATAGATTCACTACTAAATAAAACGGCTTCACCTCTATTAACTCAAAACAATATATAGAATCTCTGCGATTCTACACCACCACCATCATCACCACCACCATCATCGTCATCATCAAAACACAAGAATCCTTTTATGTGAGTTTTATTGCAATATGAACCATTATATATGATTTCAGCAACGTAATCTGAGTTAATGTTTTGTTGTTGAGTACAATGTGACTAAAATATCATAATTTGTCATTTCATCCTCAAAATGAACTAATTAAAAAGACAGAATTTCAAAGTTCCTCAGTTACACTGTATAATGAAACAAAAATGTGTTAATATTACATTTGAGTCTGACTGCCTCGCTCATCATGAACATTTTATGGTAAGTCGTAAAATGGGCTCATTAGTTTTAACAAACCTTTGATATAGGTTTGTTGTCATCCATTTACAAATTTCTTCAGAAAAAATTATGTGAACAACTTTAAAGTAACCTGGCATTTTGTCGATTATATTGATGTTCGGAAACCCGATTTAAACTGTTTTGTTGTATGAATATACTTATAAATAATATAATGCATATGTTTTGTAAGTGCCTTCAAAACAATATTGAAACTCTATATGTTACTCTACTTAACACGAACATCGTATAAAATAAAATCAAAAACTTAATCTTAATTATATTTTTCCTGGTATAATCGCATGATTTAGCGAAGTTTTAACGATATTACGTGGACCGCTCTGTTGGCCGAGTGGTTAGAGAGTCTGACTTGGTTGCGGAATGTCGAAGTCTCGAAGCCCGGTGCTAAACATCACTATAAAATTCCACACAGCGATGACTGAAAATTGTTAAAGTTACGTTTAAAATCCAAAACACGCACACACGAAATTACGTTCAATAAAAAGGTCATGTCTTTTGTAATCATTATGTATTATCTAAATCGGTCATATAATCACCACCACTCCTATGGCCTAGTGGTTAGAGCGTCTGCCGCGAAAGCGGGAGGTCGTCATACCAAAGACTTACAAAAATGGTACTAACAGCTGCCTCGCTTGGCGTTCAGCATTAAGAAGTTAGTGTTAGGACTGGTCGGTCTGGTATCAGGATAATGTGATTGGGTGGGACATTATGCTACATGTTTGTGGCATGATACCCCAGTGCTAGACATCACTATAAACTGCTTCACTGCAGACATCGTAGCGAATAGTGACTGAAAAATTGTTAAAGCTAGTTAAAAATCGTAATCAAACAAACAAACAAACATATACTCACCTAGTAAAACTATGAACAATGTTCTTGAATCCATCTGCATGTAAAATACTCTCCCTTATTTTCTGACCAAATTCACGTAATCTGAAAAAGAAAAGAATATACTCGTGAACCAAAAAAAAAAAACGCAAGGAAATAATACCAAATTCTGTAATCACACTCACATCATTACAAATATTTTAGAATGTGGCAGACCAAAATTCTTCAAAGATAGATGGGTACCATTTAAAATGAGTTGTCTCTATTTCTTATATAGAAACTATTATTATGGCAAGAAACGATATATATTGGGAATGTCACAAAATGCAATGATCTTTCCAGAACTGGAATTCTTATCTCGAATAGGAGAGACACACACACAGAGACAGACAGACAGACAGACAATGACAGAGAAGGGGTTTTCATTAATGTTTAAGTCAAGATTTACACTCTGGATTTCTTTCTATTTGTACGTGGGGATTACAGAAAGAAAGCAAGTCCTTGATAAGCCATTCAGTCTTACTGACCCAGAACGGAAATCTAGAAAACAGTGGAATTCAGCACTTGATCTACTTTTAGATATGAGCAGTGACCATAGGTCTTTTTAACAAACGATATCTTTGAAATCCCAACGCAACTTTTAAACAAATGGCTTACAAATTAATATATCAACAACTTGTTTGCGAAAGAAAATTAGCAGGCCAGGGCAACAGTTTCAGCTTTCATAATTGAACATTGTATAAGTATTTTATGTTTTTGAACTCCATAGTAATTTATGCCTTCAGCTGTTCTCATCTGGAGTAATCGTCTCGAAATCGAGTCCCCAATGTCGAGTAAGTGAGTACTAAAGTTCGTGCTTGTTGTACAAGGTTAGAAATACTCTCATGAATATTAACCACCATAACCAAGAAAAACATAAGGACGTGTAGAGTACAAAATATACGTGTACGAGCATCAAAATATCAAAATATTGCAAAACGTATCTGAGTTCTCGAGTACGAGTTTCGCATTTGAAAGTCACTAGAGTCGAAAACTAAACCAGCTGATGCGGTTTCGACTTCTATTTCTTTTCTTATAAATGTTTTGGGGAAGATTTACACCCCAAAAACTTGTTTACTTGCGTTTTAAATTTGTAGTGTTGGTACGTTCACATTCATCCATTCGTCATGGCCTGCTTTTGCAAATTGGACTAAACTATAGATGGAGATTGGTGCGATGGTAGTCTCTGACACAAAATTCTTGACCGTGATTGTCCAACAAGGACTTCAGTTTCACCAGTAATCTTTTCATATGCGGTAATAATAATAATAATAATAATAATAATAATAATAATAATAATAATAATAATAATTGATGCTTGATGCTGAAACCATCAATAACGAAACAACATAAACAATACAATCACCGACACATCTGACGCGCGCAACGCCTGTCTTACATGCGCAATACCTGGTGGTTAGGCTAAGGTGATAACTATTCCCACAGCATCCTGAGATGTGGCGATAAGTTCATATACATGCAAATGATCTCTTTCCTTCTGCGCCCTCCACCCGCAACCAATCACCACACCCCGTCCAACCGCACGAAAATTAAATTAGTTTAGACTTTGTATTTAGAATGTATACTCAAAACATTTAGATGGGACTATTTTATTTCAACCGGATCGAGCCAGCTGTACAAACCAATTACTAGCGTTATGTGACATTCTCGTTCGTTGAGCTCTTGTGCAAACAAGTAAATTAAATCGTCTACCACAATGTGCTTTCCGAGGAGAGGAGTAAGAAGTAAATTTAAACGGGAGAAAACTTACAAATCGTTTTTAGATTTAAACTAAACTCTGGCTTTCCGTAAATATGGCGGCAAATAAACAACAAAACCCCATAAACTTTAACACCATGACCCTGTTTGCACCACCCACCCACCCAATGTACGTTGAAGAACTGTCATGACGTCAGACCCTATAACTGTGAAGATTGCTTGGGTTGGGTGTTTTTAAGGCATATCATCGATGGTGGAAAATATGAGGAGACTGTGAAAAGTTGCATTAAATTGTAAATTTAAATTGAAAAAGTTTCAAGCTGATGATATTCGACAAGTCAACATGAAACTTTATTCATTTCGATATATTTCAAGACTTAACAAAAGTATATCTTAGCCTACAATGAGAAGAACCAAATGACGTATCACGTGACCATATTGCGCAGTGCTAGAAAGAGTAAATAGCAGCTAGTTATTGCAGGGTATTATATTGACAAGAAAGATTTGACCCCTTTATTAAAACGAGTCTGTCGTCAGCATCATATTACAAGAGTATAGATGGCTGTTGTGCGCATTATTGTACTGTGGGAACCGGAAATGCGTACTTGTGGTTATGAGGTATAAATCAGTATGGATACATTGATAATACACCACCAATAAACATATTGATTATTTGCACTTTGGCAACCAGATGAAAGTTTGAACGTCTTGACAAAATATGGTTCTTGAGAATGTGATGTATTTTTAATTTTAACAGTACGAAAATGAATGAGTTTCTAACTGGCATTCCAAACGAAAATGTCAAAATAGGAAAAAAATGGAAAAGGGACCAAAAGACTGCAAATATAAGTACTCAATTGTATAAATTAAATCCTGAAAACTTCAGTGCCTTTTTCTTTTTTCTTGCTACTCGGAAAGAAACATGAGTAACATCGAAAAACGTGATTTTTATTGACGTCGTCGGTTATGTTTCCTTTTATTCTTCTGTACCTAAAACCTACGAAAACTTAATTAATAAGACCTAAAAAAAAAAGGCAGGCTTGACAAAGGAATCATCGAATTTTCGTCAAATCTGTTCCCAAAATAATTAGTGCTTTCTTGTTACTAGAATCAGTTTATTAAATTTATTTAATTTGCAATTAAGGGTTGGCCACTGCTGCGAAATTTATTGTCGTCTCCCTCAGGTCATCATCCGAATCTCGATTTTGCTTGGAAGAGAGCTGGTCCAATATTTATGTATGTATTAACAATATACTATTCCTGTCTATATGCGAATAAGTTAGCGATTTACTTCAAGAGAGGAGACAAATAGGTCCGTCGGGTAGAAACGGCAAAACCTCAATTTTGTTTCAATTAGCTAGTACTCACATACCGTAACTTTGTAGTTTCGAAGACATATGCCCTTCGGAGAGTGGCCTATGGTCTACTTTGGCTAACAGATGTTTGCATTTGGATAACGGTCCATACACCATCAAGCACCTGCAAAAGTCGAGGATATTTCCTCTCCAATTACATTACTACCTATTTCAGCAAGAAACTTCAATAGAAAACAGTATTTTAATCTGTATTTTAAAGTGCAGGATAGCGAGATGAAGTCTCAAAGAACATTACATCTGACCAAAGGTTCATGTGGAAATATCACCAATTCTACTCAAACCCTGACTCGAATGTAATGTTCGAATTATTCTTTCCTCCTATTGCTCTTTTATCGAAACGTGTTGAACAATAAACTCAAATTCAAAACCCAAACTTATTCTAAATGTGACATGTTTACAGAAGAACATAAGTCAAGAAAACCCCAAATGTTCTTTGATTATAGCTTTATTCTCTGGAAAAATATTAACCTCGAGGTGTTTGCGGCGACGTCACGCGGCTATAACCAAGTAGTTAAAACATTATTTTATTGTAGTAATATATTATAATGTAGGTATTTTCCAAAAACATCCCGTTTTGCCGAAAAAGGTTTATATTTGAAACATTGCTCACAAGACCTATTAAAAAATCTTTTCAATTAAAAACGAGCGGCACATAGTGGCCGAGTGGTTTCAAGCGTTCGTCTTTTCCTGTCACATTCATCTCACCTCTGTGCGCACAGGTACGTAACTCAGAGTGGGTACGTTAGAAAAAATTGCCAGTAGCTTCCCGTGGGTCGGGTGATTCTTTTCTGGGTTTTCCAGCGTTCTTCTTCCACCTAAATTACTGGCCAATATGCCTAGCATATCGGATGCTGAAAAATGGCGTTTAACCCAAAACAATAATATTAATTATCAACGAAGGTGTTATTTGCAAAAATATTTATGTCAGAGCAAAATGATTGAAAATTAATTTATAGCTGATATTGAACAAAAATAAACATATGAATAGCCTTATACAATATTATGTTTGCTTCTGCTATGCTCGACCTAAGGAGCATGCATCTAGTTGCTCTGCACAAGATGCTCGTCGCGGAAATAGTCTATTTGAGAGTAAATAAACCATATAATTCTGTTTTTCTAGCTTGACAGTTTGTAACTTGTCATACTGAAGTAGTCAAGCGTTATAAATGTTTTGATCTGTTGTACGGATTATCCGGGCCAGTTAAGTAAGTTCACGTCTTGAAATTACATCCATGGTTAGGCTGCCTGTAATAGAATTGTCGTTGGAGAGCCTTTTCACTTACGATACTTGTGTTATTGCCCAGTCAGGTTGATTGATATTTTGTAATTTGAGGATATACATCAGTGTGTATGTATCGGACAATACTACATAAACTATAAACGATTAGTATATGCAGGACCGGTGGAAACACCGGAAGCCATAGGTCGTAAAAATATTACTCCTGATATTGGTTTTGCCGCCGGAAGGAGAGGCGATTAACACAAGAATGAGACAGATCAATATTATCATCAGCGAAGAAATTATCCAGTAAGATCTCAGTGGACTGCAAACTGAAGACCTTGAAACCTATGAAATAATGTAAACATAAATATTGGAAGATAGTGGAATACAATTATAAGTGATTGAAAACAATAAGCTAATTTGTAAAAAAAAATCTTTCAACTTACTTATTTGAAAATTTTGAAAAGTTCAAAACTCATTCTCTCTGGCTTTCAACATTGTTAAATTAGACATACCGTTTTTATGACTTGCGATCGAGCGATTTTAAATCTATAAAAAAAAAAATTAATATACCTACAGCTAGATTAAACACAACACATGAAATCGTGATCGTGACCAAGGGGTGTCCTTGTTTTGTGGTGGGTTGGGTGCTGGATCATTATATATGTTTCTGCAAGCAGACGAATTTAAGATTCATCGGTCGGTACAATTATCTGTACATATTACAACATGAGAGTTGTTGCTAAATATGTCAGTTATAATTTCACATTACCTAAAAGTCATACTACGATAAAACCAACCTATATACTAATATACCTGTTTTTCTATTTCTTTTCATGTACGTGATGCAATTTCCAATTAATTTATTCTTTACTTCCTACAAAATAAATTATATAATTTATCAGCTGTACTCTAGCATGGCTGCTTACGACTCTGAAAAGGGTTCATACTGCACTAGTGAGCGGGATTCTTCATCGTTACGATATTGGATTTTAAACTGACGTCTTCTAAAAACTACAACCAACAGGGTAATATAAAATGTATGTTTTAAGAATATGTTCTAAAATGCAATATCTTTATCACGAAAAAATAAAATAAACGAATTAAATTAAAATTTAACGTTTAAAATTAAAATTGATTTCAGAGCAGCGTGTGTTTAGATTCCAATTTGACTGGTTTCTGAAAATTTTCGACCCAATGCTCAAATCTGAACTAGCGATCTTGCGGTGGTTCTTCATTTTAATGCTAACAATTACGAAGTAAACACGTTCGATTTATGCATGGTTATTATGTTTGATATCCTTTATTTCATCATGGACATGCACAAACGGAAAGCCATGGTGCAGACGTACACAAAAGAAACCAATGGCGCAGTACATTATTAACAGTCTTTGACGTCCATTTTTACTATAACATAGATTGACCACCAAAGGAGCCAATTAAGTAACCCTTACGCTTTCGTAATAAAGCATCTCATAGATGGAATTATTACCTTAATTTATTTGCATAAAGGAGACAACAAGTTAGCAATAACAGTTCTACATATACCAGGTCAAGCCTTAATATTGTTATAAACTCTATTTCTTTTGCGTCTTCCCTGGAAAGTAAGATGACAGAAAAAAAGGCGCGACTTCTTTCGGATAACAACTCAAACTTTATTTCAATTTGCGATGTCTGAATATTTTTCTTATTGCTTGATTGTTAACAGATATATTTTCATAAAATATTCAGTAGGCACAAAGAATTAAAATACAATCATACAATCATGAATATTCATTACAGGAGTGGTATGCTCGTATCTGAGGAATTTGTCAGGATTTCCTCCAATTTGAAAAATATCTCCACTCTTTCTTTTTCAAGATAAAAAAGGTTTTTGATGAGTTAAATTTTAAAACTAAAGAGTGATTTTGCGTTCAATCCACTGTTTCCTGCCACTGACGAAAATATTGATATTGTTTAATTAGCTTTAGCAAGATAATTAAACACATCAATCTGAGAAACAAAGTAGACAAATACTTAGTTACACTGATGCTTGGTGAGCAGTTATAGAAAAAGGCAAAATTTATCGGATTTATTTTGCAACTGAACATATGGTGCTTTAACGGCAAGCATTTTTATGTTTATGTTACATACTTCATCTTTTAAACATTTCAAAAAATATTCTGGGCACAATGTCTGCAGTGATGTTTCAGAAAAACATGGCGAAAACTAATGACGTTTGAAGGAAATTAGGGACAAAACAATTTAATTTCTTTCAATCAGTCTTACAGAAACCACCCCCATAAAAATAGAACTTAAATTGTCAAAACGCGTTTAGAAAATAAATTTGCTAAATTAGCTAAATTAGTTCGAAAATGTCAATTCGTTCATTTGTTTTGAATCTGATTTGTATGCAATGCGTGCAACCATTTTTCAATTAATCATTCGTCGCTTTCTAAACTATCTCTCGGCAATTTACAGCACTATCCGGTTTAATTTGATAAAAGATGAATCATAATTTGTGACGTATGTAATCAGATTAAGCAGGTGAAGACTTTATGGAAAAAGACAATGATGTATTTTTGGAGAATATTAGTTTTGTTTTAAAAAAAATCACTAAAAATATTATCCAAACCCTCTAAAACACTCTCTCACATAGTTTACACCACTTCACCCACGCCACGCTATCTTGCGGGATTGGAAATGCAGAAAAATCCTTATTCGTACTCGTATATGTTGTAGGAGACTAATAGTTGAAGACGAAGCCGTTGAGGCTCAACAGTTAGAGTTCCGAACTAGAAAACTGAAAAGATGCAGGTTCAAATCCTAACAGCCCAAGACGGCTACTGCGATATGTTTGGGGCAAGTCATTTTACTCCAATTGATGTCGTACTAAAAACAACTCACCTGTATAGCTGTGTCGTGGAAAATATAACCAACCAACCAATTCTCTCTCTCTCTCTCTCTCTCTCTCTCTCTCTCTCTCTCTCTCTCTCTCTCTCTCTCTCTCTCTCTCTCTCTCAAACACGAGCAATGGAATAGAAAACCTGTGTGTATACACAAAAAGTTGTTGTAGTGGGAGGAGGGACAATAATTTTCCGATAAATCTGAATATCTTCTTCTCGAACACCGTTTCTTTAAACAATGTTACATCTTGAATGAATTCTGTATTTTTTTTTATTTGCATTAAATGTAATTTTATGTTCCCACCAACATCAATAATTAACACCGAGAAATGAAAATCAGCATTTCCTTTAAAATTCAAGACATGCAATTCCTTAACATTTCAAATTACCATGAAATGGCTTTAATAATAAATAAACACTCGGGATTTCCAATAGTTACACTACTGAAAGAAATCGGCATATATAAAACCTAAGAGCAGCAAACCATCTCACAAAACAATGGAAATTTAAAAACGACAGACTAGTTTAAACCGATGTTTGTCTTTCTTGAAATGAAATCTGAGTGATGGTTTTGTCTTTTGCCACGAAAACATTCAAGAGTGTGATTATTTAATTACACTGAAAGTAATTTTGATTAAGAGATTTCCTAAGCCCTTGTACCTTTCAAGGCTTTCTCGTTTCTATGCATTGGAAACTCAAGTGGTTCAATTGATATACTGAAGATGAGACGTGAAGAGACCGGCGATAAACGCTTAATCTTTCCATCACTACATTAGCTTAATTATACGAGAACATTACAACATACGATTAATGCTTTCATTAATTGCAGGAATTATTGGATACTAAGAACAATGCATCAAACAGTTAGCTTTCTTGACTTGAGCTCAGTATGTATTGACCTTCTCTGCTTGTCATGCTGCAGACAAACAAATTTATAAAAAGAAATGAATACGCAATTTAAGATAGACTGACTGTATGTGAGAGCAAGATGTAATGTATTTGATAATAAAAATCTAGAACATTGATGTGATAGCCACCTATTTCATCACCTGCATTTGAATTGGTAAAGAATACAAACCGTCGTTGCATAAATACCTAATATGGTTAGTACTAGCTGGAACGAATAGATGGCAAACTGAACTTTTTACATCATCAGGTAGCTGACGGCTGGTTTTACTCGTTTTCGAATTTTATTGTCTGCGACACTTTCATTATTAAAACGAAATTCTTTTATAAGTAATGGATAAGCAATTTATAGTGTGCCATGATTGATCATTTAAAAATAACTATCATATACGGTGTTGAGTGCTAAATTTCTGGCGAGCAAGACTTGAGCATTTTTACGATCAACATAAAAAAACTGCTGTACCGGTCAGAACTGAGTACATTTAGAAAACTGTCGTCCTACCGTATTCGGCAATCAAATGCCAAACGTATCAGGCATGAAAAACAGAGCAATGCTGAAAATATGTAATATGTAATTTTAAATGTCGTCTGCTCGGATTTAATAGATTCACAGTTCGCATGACGCACACAGGTGATGAGGGGGCAAAGGGTTGGAGCGACAAGTTAATTCTTCTAATGACTCAAGAGTCCTTGATTCAGAAGGACATTTAGTCTGGATAATAATACAGTTTAGCCCTTTAGAGGAAAAACAAATACACCGTACCAACTAAACTACAAGTTTTGACATCAGCAATTAATAATGTCTCATTTTCAAACCGTTTTGGATATTGTCCCATTACCATTTCTTAGCAAAAACATAACATGTTATTAACATTAGAACACATATTAATCCACTAACACTCAAAAATCCAAAAATAATAAGTTAAGACCGAACAACGTATTTATAATATCCTTGCGGCAATTTACGACACACTAGAAGACAAACCTGAATTGTCATACAGTCGTATTTCATTAAACTGTCTGCATTTTAGTTATGTATGCCATAAAACTTTCATCATTATCAGTATCTTGGACCAGTTTGGTCGTCTAGGCGCTGTGGTGCTGAATATATGACCAGTTCTCTCAACTTGTCTCATTCATGTGCCAATGCCTGTGCCCCCGCAAAACGTTTCTTGGTCCGTTCTGTGATGTTGTCAGTCTACATTTTTCTCTGTCTACATCTCCTTCTGCCACTTTGGAATCTGACCTGCAGGACTGTTGTGGATAGAATGTTGGCTCTAGTGACATGACCATACCATTTCAGCTTTCTCTTATTTTCCATGTAAGATATGCTAAATTTGGGTTTGTAGCATCTCATTTCAAGTGTCTGGATTCTTCGTTCTAATTCTACTGTCAGGGTCCAGTCCTCACATGAATACAAAACGATTGAGATGACTAATGCTCTCAATAGTCTGAATTTAGTTTTCAGACATATTTTTATCTCTCCAGATGGGTAATAGCTTTGGCATAGCTGCCGTTGTTTCCTGTTCGTGACAAACTTTCTGCTCTTGATTCCTCTTCGGTCATTATGGAACCAAAGTATTTGAACTGGCTCACTGTTTCCTGTTCCTATCCTCTGAATTTAATCCTGGCTGAGATTTTTTTGCCACTATTTATCATTAGCTTTGTCTTCTCCATGTCAAATTTGAAGATGTTTCATCCAGGTTCTGACCTACTGTGCAAAGCTCGTCTTCACTGCCTGCCAGACCATCAATCTCGTCTGAAAAGCGGAGGTTGGTATTTTTACGCCATCCAATGATGACTGTCCAACGGTGGTTTTTCGGGGCTTCACTCATGATGCGCTCTAGGTAGATGTTGAAAAGCGTGGGTGACAGAAGACAGCCTTGACGTACTCCGATTGTTGTTTGGAACCAGTTCACCAAAGAAACTTGGGAAATTACTGCACTGGTAGCTCATCGCGCAGCTGCTTGATGGTATTGCGAGTACTTTTCACAAAGAACCCTGAGATTGAATATTTGTTCTGTTGTTCTTCTTCCACTCAATAACCGATAATTTTCAGCGATTATTCCTTCTGCTTGTGGTTTCAGCCTGTTCAAGATGATCTTCAGCATCACCTTACTAGCATGGCTGATCAAACTGATAGCTTTGTACTTTTAGCACAGCTGGAGATTGACTTTGTGGGGAAGTGTTATTATCAGTGACTGGGTCCACTGAGTTGGCCATTCACCTATCTGACAGATCTTGTTGCAGATCTTTGTTAGTAGCTCTATCACTGATCCCCCATTCTTTACAAGATCAGCTGGGATAGTGTCTAATCCAGCTGTCTTCTCATGCTTCAGTGCCCTTCTTGCTGACTCAACCTTTTTTGAGAATGGGAAAATCACCATGCTCTCTATTTATGTGCACTTTTGTCCAATACAGTCTTCCTTAGCTTTCTTCACGTTTTGTTCTGATATTCTTGATTATTTCTCGGTACTCCATTGCCCCTGTTGTGCGTCTGGTGTTTTGATGTCTCTTCGGACATCACACAACTTTCAGAATCTCTTCTGTAACTCAGGGTTTGTTCTTTGGGCGATGGAGGCCAATTATGTCCTTGGCACCTTCTATCATGACTGTGTTGAAACTGTCTTGTGATCACGTTAACATCAACATCCATCACAAGGAGTGGGGCAATTTATTTCTCCAATTGTGGCTTGGAATTACTTGCAGATGTTAGGGTTCTTCAGTTGTTCAAGGTTGAATTTGAGCCTGATGTGTTTTGGCTTGTTAATTTTCTTCAGCCTCACTCGTAAGCTCATAATTACGAGGTCGTACTGACTCCCTGCGAACGTCCTTGTTTTTGGTCTATTTATGCCAGATCGGTAACGGTTTTGAACCAGTATGTAATCAATCTGGTCATAATGGGTTCCATTTAATGCGTACCATGTCCAGCATCGTGAAGCTTTATGTTGGCCCAGAATATTGGCTAGTACCAAGTTGTGGTAGCATGCAAATTCGAACAGCCGTCTCCCTCTTTCATTGGTAAGCTCATTGCAAGAAGGTCCACAATGAAATTCTCAGTCTTTTAGAGCATCTTTGCCAACTTTTTCATTCTAGTTTCCTTGGATGATGTCTTTTTTAGTGACCTTGTCTAGACTTCCCTGGAGTTTGTTGTAAAACTATTTTTTTAATTATTATTATTGGTAGTTGCAGATAATTGTGATGTTAAAGGGAGATGCACTCAGTAAATGGAGATGGTTCTGCAAGACATGTGGCGGCATTCAAGCACAGATCAATTACTGGCTTTCTTGACAAGAAAGCCTACTCCATTTATGGACTTGTCAAACTCTCCATTATAGTAGAATATATGCCCATCATCAGTTTGGTGTTCTTCAAAGGCTTTCCACCTGACTTCACAGTCTCAGAATGTGCCATGTGTAATGTTCCATCTCATGTGTCAACTACTGGAGTCTTTTAATTTGCGCCAGAGTTACAATGCTCCGGGTAGCGATGGCGATACTGTCTCTCGTTCTGATTTTATGCAAAGTATCAGTAGCACACTTGTCACCTCCAACCTGGTGGATAACAGCAGTCTACTCAATATATATATTTATATATATATATATATATATATATATATATATATATATATATATATATATATATATATATATATATATATATATTTATATATATATATATATTGTTACGGCTATTGGATTTAATTTATTTATTTTTTATTGTTAAACCCAAATTTGTCATTTAGGGTTAATATTCATTAATTGGGAGATTTTTTCTAGAAAATTCAGGATGACCTAGATTCTAGTTGTAAACAGGCTGACCTTGGCTTATTTACCTCATTGTCTGACCTTGCTTCAGATTGATAAACAGGCCTTTAAAACAATTGGTTAATTTCAAGGACAACTGTTTATTTTTAGTTCTTGGGTGTAGGAAATATCTGGAGTACGTGATTTAGTGAAGGTAACTCGTCTTTCTTTGACTTTCTAGAAAATCACGTGATCACATGTTTACATTAGAAAAGGGTATTTTAATCAGTGTACTGGAAGAGAGATTCAGTAGAATCTCTGGGCTTTAAGATATTAGTTTTGTATATTTATTTGAGTTATAATTATAATTATTTTGTTCTGAACATTGTGTCAATTCATTGAAGAAAGAAGATTTTTTTTATCTCTTTGGAGGAGAAAACGTGCTCATAATTGATTTGGATGATAAAAATACAAGAACTGCATCACGTGACATTGTCAGCCATTTGGATTACAAGATTCGAACCTGGAACTATTAAAACATTTATTTATTAGGACTCTTACAATTGCATTAGTGGATTATTTTTGTGAATTCTATATTGGATTAATGTTGGATTTGATTCTCTAAAACTGTAAGTTTATTTACTTTATGAAAAAAATTGTACTTAATAAATTCATTGCTCAATTTATACAAGCTTGTTAGTTTTCACTCTTTCTGTGTTGATGCTTATTCGAGCCTAAGCACGTAACAATATATATATATATATATATATGTGTGTGTGTGTGTGTGTGTGTGTGTGTGTGTGTGTGTGTGTGTGTGTGTCCCAAAGCGGGTTAAGATGTTGAAATATAAATATTAAGAAACTATCAACATATATACTGAATGGTACTATGAAGGCAGCTGAAAAATGATCTTAAGAGTTTTTATTATTATATAGGATTATCATTGATCTTCCGTTCTTCTAATGCGTAAATTAAGTACACTGAACGCTAATTAGTGTTTATATGTTCATCTAAATACCTGTTTGGTTTGACACGTGATCAGTTCAGCCCAAAACCCACAACCGAAAACACATAATTATCTTTGCTATAAAAATGTGTACTCAAGATTATTAATAGTATCATCAGTTATCCATGTGTATGTGAATACCAGGTTTGTTGCACAACAGCTGACCTCACATTTTGTCGTGGATCGAAAAATTTTAGAATAGAAAATGTTTGTCATCGTGGTAAAATGCAATCATATTCATTGCCTATTTTAGTTTTTATTTTGATTTGTTTTAAATTATTAACTTTCCTAATGCGTTAAAATTATTTTAAGAAAGCATACCATCAAAAGTAGCATTAATAGCGGACAAAGTGAAGGGTGTGAGATATATGATTGGAGGCCTGCCAAATGCTCACAATGCCTGAAGAAATCTATGCAGTTCTAAAAAACTCATATGATTACAGTGAACCTGTAACAACCCCCTCATTAAAACCAACAAATGGCATAAATTATTATCAAGATGACTGGTTGCGTGCATTTCGAGGATCAAATATTAGAGTTAAACTATTATTCAATTTAATAAACGAAGAAAACAACTGATAGCACTGATTGATAAAACGTTTTGATTTGCCAGTTACTGACGCCATTACATTAGTTTGGAGAAATAACTTGACGATTATGCAAGTGTATAAAGGAGGTTTTAACCCAAGAACAAATATCAAAAAGGTTCTTTAACACAATGAAGGAAAACAAACTAAGTCATTGAAAGAAATTTTTAAAACATCGAGTTTTATTCGGTCTTTATTTCTGGATAGATATTATTATTTCAATTAAAGCAATGCACTACGCGTCATAAGTTGAACATTTTTTAGATTTATTGTTCTATACCTTAAAAATGTCAATAACTAGGCGAGCTGTTCTACTTTAATACCATATTACCGCGAAATGTGCAACTTTAATACCATATACATTACGGATTGTCTTGTCAGTGAGGGGTCTACTTTAGCGATGAATCGTGAAAACAAAATGGAAATGGAAACGGAGATTAAATTATCAAAACAGAACTAATAAAAAGGGAAATTTTGTACTTTGAATTTGAATTGACATGGAAATGGAAACGATATCAAGAATTCTAAATGGAACGAGTAGCACGTGAATTAAAACTTTAGAGAAACCACTTTGGACTTGTACAACGAAACAAACATAAAATCGTGAATGATTTTGTTTTGAAATCTAAAGAATGTGGAGATTCTGTCCATTGTGAAATAGGGATGGATATGCAGGTGAACTAGACCATTTGCAAGCGCCATGTCTGAAATCCCTAAAGATCTGGAACAGATCTCAAGTGGAAATAAGAACGGACATGCTCAGATGTATAAATGGAACTTTGATATAATGAAATATTTAATATATATATAGACCTTTGATATAGGTAATGAACCCCGCGAGTTTTTGGCTCGATGTCCTGAGGAACTGTGGATTGAAGACGGAGAAATGGAGACGGGTATGCGGGTGATCCAGACACATCGCTGGCACAACGTCTGAAATCTCGTTGGATCAAGAACAATCTCATGTGGACATCAGGATAAATATGTAACTGTCGAGCTTTGTAGTATCTCTGTCGGAAGTCTATAGACATATCTATAGTATTGTATAGTAATTTTAGTATTAATATAAACCTAAAAAAGACTTCAACAAATTACTCATCTGAACATGTATATATTTAATTTTGAATCGATTATTGGACTGACAAAATTATGCCTACGATAATCAACATTGCGCTGAGTTATCAGACAAAAAGCATGCAGCAGGTGACACCATGAAAAACGCCTACTGGTGTGTGCAATATGCAAATGCTGCAAGTGCATCAACTTTTTTATTTCGATTTGAACTTTATGCTAAACAAAACTACACTATCACCAGTGCTATAATTGACCTGGAATATAGGAACTTGAATATGATATATATAAAATTTATACTACTATTACCAAATTTGAACTTTATGAATTAACGAATATACTATACTCAATTGTTTGTAATACTTATATAAATGGTAACTTATACCTACTTTCCTACAATTATCAAATTAAGATATGACTGATTAAAATAGGAAACCTTAATTTATTGCCAACAATCTAAACAAACAATTTCTAATTTTTACAGACACTAAAATGCTTCTATAAATGATTTATTTTTTAAATCAATAAAAACGGAAACGAAATTTGACCAATATAAAGCCAGTCCAAACAAAAATTCAAAAGGCAACGTACAATACAGTAGAGCAATATACACAATCACATTCACTGGACACAATCGATCCACTGGCCTGGATTACTTATTTAAACAACTCCGAAACCAGCCAGGGATGATGAGTAGCGATAAATTAATTAGGGAGGTGTAAAAACCCTATATCAAAATTATTAAAATATGAATTAAAAACAAACGCACATACTATGGGGTGAACAGAGAAACATAAAATTAACTTTCGATACTAGGGGGTCCGTCATATGATGTTAATCTGAGACGGACCCCACCAATAATCTTACTTATCAGAGTGCTACTTTAATACCATCTTACCGCGAAATTAATTTCATACCATTACCGCGAAGTGTGCTAATTTCATATCATTACCGCGAAGTGTGCTACATTAATATCATTACCACGGCAAGGCACAACGTTATCAATCAATTAGTGTATCGTGTCATATACCGTCCTATCAACTCGGAGCCCTATTATCTTGTTGATTTTATTATTTCGAATAAATTAATAGATACAAAATTATTTACAAACATAACGTAAGTATTTCTCTCGATAATCGACAGACTTCATAAGCTCCAAATTACGGGAATATCGCAAAGACAGGATACGTTTAGACCTAGATAATACACGTAGACTGGAAGCAAACATTGTTGGTGGAAATATACATAGCGGAAAATGCAAATATATGCTAATTTCGAGTACCAGTCAACAAATTCGGTTTTAAATAAAATTAGCGCGCTACTCTGGACTGCAGATCGATTTTACAATTGGAATCACGCAGAGCGCAGAGAAGAACCCTAAACTCGATGAAACAATTCACTCACTTTCAAATGAAAAGAAATTGACAAATCTAAAAACGTCCTGAATGTATACTTACGGGCATTAACATTTTCATGTTAACCGTCTTAAATAATTTGAACTTTTAAACGCATAAAGGCTACAAAATATTTGTTTATATTTTCCGTAGTGGTTATGCTGTGTTCGAAAATAAAGAATTGGGAATGGTATTTTATCAAGCTAATAATCAAGAATCATCTTGATCTCAGTTGTCACAAAAATTTAGAAACCACTTAATATTTGAAATTGTATTTCAACACCAAGCAAACATGACCTTTAGTAGACTCTATAATTTTTAATGTTCCATAACATGAGACAGTTTTCACTGAATGACATCTAACCGTTAAACCGATTTACCGTTTTAAAAAAAAACATATTTGTAATGAAAGTAATAATTCGTGAATTAATTTGAAAAGCGATGCGTCAACAAATTAACACAAAAACATATCAAAATTTATTCAGAAAATGTACGATGGTATATTATACTTTCTTTTTAAAAAAGCAAACAGAAAAAACTGTTTAAAACAACTATAGTTAGAAGGAAATGTATAGGTTTATTTGGGGGAAGAATTTGATGAGATTTGATTGATTTATATGACAATTTATTTGCATTAAATTGGAAATTATTATACGTGTGTCAACAGTCACATGTTTATATGACAACTATATTAATATAACACATAATGTGTGTCATTGAATGTAGCGCTGTAAATTTATCCTTGCAAGTAAAGCAGTCAAGACAGCATGAGTGAAAATATAATTATTTGCCAGCATCCTGAATATAATGTCTAAACTAATTGTTTTGATTGCTGTTTATATTCTGATTTAACGATTGGTTGAAACTTTACTTAATTCTTCCAGAATGGATTGATATATTGAGAACGTTTCACAAATACATCACACCAAAAAACAAACTTCACCAAATGTTAGTAGGCGATTTTTAAAATAAAGAAGGCTTAATTAGGTTTGATTAAGATGCATGACCTTATGGTTGTTTCACATCTTTCAAAAGACATATATGTATTGCCACGTCATTACAGGCAGAAGGAATAATAACTGTAATTCACTCGGTAGACAGACATTCTGGATTTGTTGCGACTGTGCGGAATCTTTGTTGCCTCTAAAGCACGTGCTGTGAGAAAACACTTTGGAAATTTGGCTGAAAATTAAGACATTGATATCCGGATGTCCATTTTGTGTTCCTCAAAAGATACTATCCATTTCTGCCACCATATTTGTGTTCAGGCACGTTAAAAAGTAATTTTTTGTGCATACATATTATATATATGAACTTATTTCCGGCAAAGTTTTAATTTATGACGTCTTTAATCTTTCTCATGCCCTAATACGTATGTGAAGCTGCTTGGTTCTGAAATTTAAATCTGCGTATTTTACACGAATCTATTCTGGTGACTAACGGTCACAGCAAAACAATGTAAACGTCAGGCAGAGTTGCTTGAATAAGTAATTGAAACATTTTGTAACTTGTAAATATTGTTTAATGAATAATCTGTTTTCTTCTTGATGCCGCCAGTGTGAAATTAATTGACCTGGACAGTTTATTTTGTTATTCACCAACACATTATTAACCTAAAAGACCTTTCCGTACTCTGACAAAAGATTTCTACACTATTATACGTAAACTGATCAGATTTGCGTTAATCTTATTTTGTCGCTTATTTGCGCTGAACATTTAGTTCTTGAATGTATGTCCAGCGCGACAATTTAATATAATTAGAGGAACCCACGCGAATAGCAATGCTCCAAGATTATGCCTGTGAGGAATAGTTAAAATGCAGTTAAAATTACTCGTTATAGCGTACACTAACATCATTTTCGAGGTTAATCTCTAGATGAATTTCGACATTATTGTTAATCCTGAATTGTATCTGATACAACTGTTTAAATGTTAAAATCTGTTGGTAAAATGACAGTCTTGGAGTCGACTTTTTGGTATTCAGGCCATTTTGAAATTTATGCACACTTTAAATACTGCAGTTAATTTAACACCGATGAAGTCAAATTTCAGTGACACTATCTCGACAATGAAGAATGTACGATACAGTTAAAGGTTTAAAACACAACAACTAGGGCAACTTAAAAAAGGCTTACCATCTCAAATCCCACATATCACACACACACACACACACACACACACACACACACACACACACACACACACACTATATACTCTTATACTCACCCTCAGCCCAAAATAACCTAAATGCCTTCATATATATGACGTGTTTTTACCCAATGACTGGATATATCAAATTTGGTCAGAAAATAAGCAAAGATTGCAACTGCATTTTGTGTACATCTAACCCAAAACCACCTCCTCAGGAACCCCAGGAATAAGAGCCAGAGATACAGAGAAAACACAAATATACCTTCAAGCGACTACTCCAATTACATTACTATCAATAATAACATTTTATGAAGTCCCATCCAGCATATTAGAAAAAGATATGTTAAGGAAAAGACGAAATTACGGTGAGACTAAGGGTATCAAAATACATTACCAGGTAAACGTATTGTTAAATATATATATATATATATATATATATATATATATATATATATATATATATATATATATATATATATATAGAGTGAGAGAAAGAGAGAGAGACAGACAGACAGACAGAATAATAAATATAAACCAAACAGAACGGAAAGTGCTATCCCTGGAGAATGCTTGATAATATAAGGCAAAATTAATATTTAATACAAATAATGTTATCATACGTATATTCGAACCCAGGTCGGCACCAATCGCCTTGCCTGCACACACCAGCCTATATATCAGTCACGACTAAGCACACATCATTATTATTTATATTAAATATTAATTCTGCCTACTATTATCAAGCATTCTCAAATAAAATCCAAGGATAGCACTTTCCATTTTTTATGTATATTTATTATTCTCCAAAATAATCATCTATACCTTGATTTCTTTCATAGGAATCCGAAACGACTGTGTAGATAGATGAGAATTAAGTACAAAGTCATCACGCGAGTGTGTCTGCTACACACGAGTGCATACAGCACCGATTAAATAGCATCGCTTTTAGGTCATGTGTGCTTAGTCATGATGGAATATTGGCTGGTGCCGTTTACCCTCGAACCTGGGTTCGAATCTCCGTAATTACGAATTAAAATTATCTTTCCTTTATGATGGTATATATATATATATATATATATATATATATATATATATATATATATATATATATATATATATATATATATATAAATAACACTTCAGTGTTCGGGATCTAATTTTATATTTTCTTTATTAAATATTAATTATTCGTATGTTTTAAACTAGAAGATAAAAAAATAAATCTGAATTTCTTTTCAATCGCTTTAGTAAAAAGGAATGAACGGCAATAAATATGAATTTATTTAGATTTAAAACAAACTTCACTTATCTTTTTTTAAGCTCATTATTTTCCATCTATGTACAACATATTCCTATAATTTAGTATTGCTACTCCTAGCGTCACAGTTGGAAGCATAGAACAATCATTAGGTGGAAAAATATGTTACCGTAGAGAAAACTAGCATTTCGAACGTGGTGGAAACCTAAATCCAGTCTGAGACCATAGGGTATATACGAGCTAAAATGACAGAATGACTTACCTTTTATCCTTGTGGTCAGTCCGAAGGCAAACGATCAGGTCACTTGTTATAGTCCATAAAAGTAGACACGTCCATGCAATCATATATCTGGACATTATGGTAAAATGGTTCACTTTTTATCGAAGCAGACCAAGCTCTTGACCGAGGGTAAGATCCAAAGACCGTTCAGTGACTTTGCTGGTGTTGATTCACTAAATTGAAATGTTCGATATAAGTGACGATGGCTTCAATTAGTGAGCGTTTCAAATATTTGAACTGGCAATACTCCTTGTAAATGAAAGATGGTCACGTTTTTTAATAATGCTTACTGTTTTTCTAAAACAGAAAAGGTTGATTTTAAAGAAGTGGTAGGATATTTCTCTTCAAGTTGGATGTATATGTTCTCGGCATCTACACTTTTATGGTTCGAAATGTTTTTCTAAATTGTCCTTCTCGAAGTTTGAAAGAAACGCAGCTAAAATAAATCAGAAACTTTCCGAATAAGCTCCAGCCACAAACATACAGGATTGGTCCTCGAGCTTGCAATTGACGCATGCGTAAAATCGACTTTAAATGACTGACTGATTGATCAATGAAGTGCAGTTGTTCAAATGACGCACGCACATCAAAGATGAATATAAATCAGACATAATTGAACCAACCAGTTGGATCGATATGACCATCCGTTAGGATCATACATTTGATTTTCTCCACCTTGAGGGAAATTGTACTCAAAATCACCATGTACCCAAATTGGGACATGTCACTGACTGACTTTGTTTTGTTTACTGCCTGTTTATTTGTTTGTTATTTGCTTAATTGTTTTTACTTAATCGCATTCTCATCTCAAGTAAAAAAGAAATAATTTGTCCTGCACATGGACTACAAACAAAATGGTTATTTCCTCAACATTTAAGCTTTTTTGCAGTATGTATATGTATATATATATATATATATATATATATATATATATATATATATATATATATATATATATATTGAGTGCATGTGTGGATGAGTGAGCGTGTTAGTGCGTGAGGGAAAGAGAAAAGAAATTAGTAATTGATCGATTGGCTGATTGATAAATGGTTTGAGTCCTTGCTCTGAACATGTTTTGTGCCACCAATCTATCTATTGTAATGTACATAAGGGTCCGTTTGACGGACAATAAGTGGCGAAATGTAGACTTAATTATCAAAGCTTTTAGCTTTTGTTATTGGTATAAATGAATGTTGTCGCATTCTGTGATTCAGCTTATTGCATGCGGACATTCTCTAATTTTGAGGTTACATTATTCAACTATATTGTTAGAGCGTTATTATATCCTTTTCTTTTTGCTCTTTGTTTCCTTTTGCTTTTGTTTGCTTTTTTTATTCCGTATTTTACGGAGTAAATGCAAAGTTTGCTCTTTTGAAAATTTAACTTGGCATAATGAATCTATGTTTAAGATTTTCATGAATTTTCTCCAGAATTTATTCGTCTCAAATGACGTCACATCCTGTGTATTTGAAAGGGAGCTAACAAATTCGCGGTATGGTCTTTCCGTGTGATTTCGCAAAACAGGACATTATTCTTTTATAAAATTGAAGTGCAAATACATAAGATGCAAATAAGCAAATAGTTGGAATAGATTAAATAAACAAACTACTAAATATCCTTCTATTTACAATAAAATTATGCAGGTCCGGGTTTTGTCCCCTTTAAGTACGGTTTATTAAATTTGTCCAAAATTAAGTATAATAGATAATATGACAAAAATGAGCCTACTCGCTAGCCATGGATCATACAATTTTCATCAAAGGTATACGTTTTTGAAGGCATGGATTTTAAAGTACACGGATATTTCATATATATATATATAACTTGGACAGTTTCATGCCTGAATTACACGGGCTATCTACAAACAAGTGTTAAATAATGAATGAGACAAAGAATAACTAATTGAAAAAGTCTTACAATCTGTGAACGTCGTACAATTTTGCATATGCATGATATCTACAAAACAATAGCGGTTAGCTTCAAGAAAATATTCTTTAGGTGTTAAATGTGACAATTTCGGTGCATCGATCTTATATTGTTAGCGTAATAAGAAATCGACTTACGCTTTCAATAGTTGATCTCTTATTAGCCGTGTTTGCGTATCAGGAGGAGTTCATTATTATTCCCGGCAATCAAGCCGGTCATCACACTTCTGGAAATTCTGACCTGAGAAGAGTTGCGTACATTCACTATAACACTTTGAGGTGCCCAAAGAGTGGAGGATAAAAAATAACAAGCTATAACTACGGGTACTTAACATCATAACCTTCTACCGGAACCACCCTCCATGCGCGTGCTTGATAACATAGTTGTTTGGCGTGAAAAGTATTCCAAACGCATCCTTAAATGTACCGTAACGTTTATCTTACAAACACTTTCACGACAGTTAAAAATCTTACTGCTTCACCACCGCTAACGAAGAAAATAGATCATGCTAGAATTGATTCAAAAATGGACGGTTTTCAAGACGTTATTCTAGTAACTAGTTCTTTTAGAAAGAAAGAAAGGAAATAGAGGCATAATGGCCCTGTTAACTTTCATAGAGAAAGGGTTTGAGGAGGAAGATAAGAAAACGTTCTTACATTTCGGAAACATAAATGATGCTTTGTTTTTTTATTTTGTTTGTTTCGGTCCCATTTTATTAGCTGGAACAATACAAACAGAGGGGATGTAGGAAACTAGACGTTCATGAGCACAGTAATTTCAATCCAAATATGTACACTTTTAAACTGTTAAAAATGTCAAAAAGATTTTATTTATCTTAAACAATAGGATCTTTGATATCATTACTAGTCCAAGTTATCACTAAATAATACATATTAAAACATTTATTTCAATGCGGGATTGCATTAAATAGAATTGTTTCTTTCGTAAAGATTTCTTTCAAACACTATTTTAATGGTTTAAGTTATTAAGTACCCTAACAATGAAAAAATTAATATAAATGGGAGAAATGCATTGGTATTTGTATTGCTTGTTGACAGTCGCTGATAATCTGTTGCAAATATGTATGAATAACAAACAATACATATAATAATCTTGAAATATCTTTATTGTAACTGACATTGAGAAAAATGTCATCGCCATCATCATCATCATCATCCTCATCATCGATTGACAGTCTATTACAAATGTCATTAAAGGTCTCAGTCATCATAAAGAAATTATTGCCCTTTTATTGCATAACGGTCATTGATTTCTTGCGCGTGAAGCAAACGATGTAATCGTTATTAGGCCATAAAATGAGTCAGTTTTATTCATGATCTAGCTCGAGTTACAAAAGTATTTCTGGGATAATTTTTCCAGCTTCATTGTAAAATCTTACAAAACACCTTAAAATTTTACGTAATTTTAAAAGGAAGCAATTTATTTTTAAACATGCTAAACTACGTTCTCATGTTAGTAACTCTGCGATTTAAGATGCAGCAATTTTGATGTATAACCAAGATTCTTTGCAAGATAGAAGCTCACGTTTACATGATCATAATTACATATACATTGACTTACGTTAAGTTTAAAAGTGGATATATATATATATATATATATATATATATATATATATATATATATATATATATATATATATATATATATATATATATATATATATATATATATATATATATATATATCGGATTGTATATTGTATATTTTTCTATTATTGCATCTATGAACAACTGCTAAAATGCAGACCGTGTAAACAAAACCTAATTGTTATATATATATATATGTTGACAAATTTGGGTCATTTTCCACTGGATGAATAACTCAGGTGTGGTTGTGTTGCAACATAAGTCACGTAGGAGATATTGCAACTTACAGTTGTAGTAGAGTCGTGGGGATGTACATAGGATGGTTAAATTCATTTCTAGTTCATATTTCTTGGTATGATGCATTACACTATAGCAATATTTCGCGATTATTGTGATCTAATACAAAGGAATTTTGAATAATGTCATTTAGATACACTTCAGTATATTCAATGATATCAATAATTTTGGTACATTAGCACATTCGAGACCTGGAATTCAGAAAGAGGACTTTTTATGTATAATTTGTATTTGATTATCACAATACTTTACGTTCCACTTAACGTTTCGTTTTATAAGTTTGAGAATTAAATTAGTTTTACAATACTTTGTTTCTGTCGTTTTTCTTTTGCTATATGTAAAGACCATAGAGTCATAACACCAATGTAACTGAACTTTTTAATGTATTGCCTGTATATATTCTACCTATTCTACCTTTGTCACTCCTGCATGTTTAAAAGAAGAAGGGATGAATGAAAGAATCAATCAATCAATCAATCAATCGAAAAATAAATCGAAAAAAAAAACAATGAACTATAAAGAACCAAACAAATATGTGAAAACATATTTCATAAATGAACAAATAAGTTTATCTATCACGTTAATTTAATTAAACATTAAATCAAATGGTGGTAAATGAGTATAAATGTATATTGGTGAACAAACTAATGAAAATAATAACTAATAAGCAGAACTAAATGTAATTGATAATTCAAATGTGACCACATTCAGCCAGTGAATTGTAATATTTAAATAATTTATAATGAATTTCTACTTATGTACTAATGCTCAATATTTTTTTCATACGGTAAAACAATAAAAGTACAATCATTTTGTAATAATTTGCTCATTTTTGTAAACTGGATCCCACTAGATGTTCATTAATAAAAAAAATATGATTCCTAATGCAAATTAAAAAGAGCACGTTAACTCATCATGCACTTTGCATGTTCATAGAGATAAATTGTAGTGAACAAGAAGTGTGCTTATCATACATTATGATTGTTCATACATACATATTATAAGTTCATTCATCGTGCTCTAATTTCATGAGAAGTTAAGTTTTCAACATACTGAAAGTATTAAGGCCATTAGTATGAATTTCTAAAGTATTCTAGAATATTTGGCTGATAATTTAATCTGTCTTATTCTAACACAATCTATATACAGTCATTTCGTGAATCTAAATGGGAACATATTAAAATGAAAACAACACAAGTTATACAAGAAACTAGCGTGAGTGCTGAATTCCTTGCAGTTTAATCACTTTTATGAGATTCCATTTAAAAAAAAAACTTATAAATTTAGTTAATGAAAATGGTGCTCATTCAAAGACAAAAAAAAATTATTCAAACATGTATACTCGATAATAACACTAATCTACTGTTGCTTCTTTACTTGCAACAAATGTCAATTAAACTGGGAACGAATAGAGTAACATCACAAATTATAATATATAAAGTAACGTGTTCACATACATTCTTGTGCAGCATTTCTTTCATAAATATGCTGCATATAATAAAATAAATGAATAAGAACGTTTGCATTCTAAGCTCTTGAAAACGTTATGTGTTTTATTTAATCAGAGATAGGGATTCTTAACTAAACGTTTCAGCGAGTTAACTTTATCTATGACTTCAAAGTCATGCTTTAATATACGTTTGTGCGGATATACCGGATTACACGTTCTACTGGACGCAACTGAAGCCATTTACATTTACAAAGCTTTGTTGAAGAACCCTCGTTTTGAAACGACGTCGATCAACATTTCGCGTAGAGTACGGGACAGTAAATTTCATGGTTTATTGAACTATTCATCAAATTCTGATGAAGAGGCATCAGTTTGAGTTGTCGTTGATAAGTTTACATTTGCCGCGCTTTATGCAGTTTCAATCTTCAACATTTTTCTAATCTGAGTAAACATTTGAACATTATTTGGAAACTGAGGTTGAAAGAAACAGGAATATTGTATAGTTTTAGGATTTCATGCAGAAATTTGCGGTGTTCTGAGTGAATTGAGAGAGACACCTATGGAAATTTAGCCAGTGGCTCTAAAGCGTTATCTAACTTGCTGAATGTTAAAGATGGCGTAATCATAAAATAAGAGATTATCTTCCTCAGTTTGATTCATCGTTTCCTTTATTGCTGCAGATTTTGTCTATGTACAAAATGCAATATATTTTATATGTAACCTAAGCAAGCCACTTGCATAGAAGCCTTTGACATTATCGAAGGCATTTACTTGGAAAATAAATATAAATGTCCATCATTAGAAGTCAGTGATCAATCCTTACATTTCAGATTCGTTCTGCTTTTAAAAGGACATGTTGAAACTTGTCTGCCTCTACAGTTATCGTCTTTTCTTAACCTTTCAGTGCCACGTTATATTAAACTCTTTTCTCTTGCATCTTCGCAATCTAGGGGTCATCTATCTCATTGTAGTTATTGATTCTATCCCAGAATGAACGATAATTGACTATTATTTCATCCGATTTTATATCATCCTGTACACTCTCTATGTCCGATTTTGATGATATAGGTCTGGGTTCTGATAAACCAAGTGATAGTGCAGCCTGTAGATTTAGAGAGCTCCTGGTGTGAGTCCCAGTCATATCACGCTTGTTACCACTTACATCTTCATTGAGGTTTTATATGAGTTCTCCTCGTTCGTCTCCTTCAAGCTGTTTGACAAGCTCTAGGGCTGGAAGAAGGATATAATGGAATACGTTATAAAGATTTTCTTCTAGATCAGATAACCCTTTTAGTAATTTGATGCACTGATGTTTCTATAGATTGTTCTGCATTTATGTATGACTTAGCATTTCTCACAAGTCTAAAAGCTTTAATGGACAATGGGGCATTGTCTGAATAGGACTTACATTTCTTTATCAACCATTCTTCTGACAGCATATATTATATCATATTGGCTAGCTAAAGCTCTCTTCATATGTATTGATAGCGTTGACAGTTATGTTGTATGATATCAAAATAAAATTCAACTCTTCTGGGGTTATATTTGTATTTTCTGCACAAACAACAAAAGATAAATTTTAGATAACAGAGCTTGGGTGTGCAGAAAAGAACTAACCTTTAGTTATATATATTATGCAATATGCAACTCATGATGAAGGTGACTTTGATCGAGACTGATCTGAAACCTTGTACCATTAACGTATCTGATACGGATGCAGATTCCTCGCTATTAAGAATGATATCACTTACGTACGGTCACTTGAAAAGAGTAAATGGATGGGAATCACGTTTTTATCAGTTCGTACTCTTTCAGAATGTATCACTCCGTACGGCTCTTTTAATCCCTGTGTCTAAACATTAGTATATCGTCTCCGCACATCTGTATACATGCACATGCTCCAAATTGCTTTATTATATTGTTTGTCGCGTGCTACCTTTTATCTAGTAACATCCCAAGTCTTGTGCTCATTTAGTGCACGTAACGAATTCGTTACGTATTTCTCTACCCTTCCTGGCAATTTATATTTTACGCGAAAGCCATTGTTGAGTTAAGCTTGCAGCCAATTTAGTCTAAACTGGGTATAACGGATTGGATATCTGAAAATGCCTTTTAGAGTATTCGCAGGGTAGGTGTATTAACAATTACAGCTAGTGGCAGTTACGGACGTTGAATCATATGAAAACATGTTACATATAAGTGGATTTATCCATGTTTTTCGTTTGATTTATTAACCAAGCGACTAAGGGAGGTGGTAGTTACGCAAACTGACAAAATGTTATAACCAGAAATGTATAAACGATGCGTGTATGTGTGTCTGCTCGGATGCATACAAGCATTGAAAAATGGATGAATTTACCTTTTTTGTTTGTTTGGATGTCTGTTTGCATAATTGTTTCCTCCTTTGGCTATTTTGAATGTAGACATGTTCGCAAGGTTTCCTTTTCTTTATGAATGTGAAGCAAAGAGAGAAGAAAATAAATTTATATCCTACATAAAACTAAATATCATTAATACCGAAACAGAACATATTTTATGAACAAATTCACTTCCTGTACGAAGTTAAGAACATTATACTTTTCATGTACAATTAAGTCTTCTTTCACGGATTATCTGTTTAAAAAAAGGAAATATCAACACCTTCCTCGTTGCTATTATGACTAAAATGTTTATACATAGTTGAATAGTTTTGCACCGTTTGTTTGAACCGTTTGTTCTCCTTCTCTTAGTGTCATATTTCTTAATTTGCTGCAAGACAGTTATCCCTCACACACATGAGAAGCAGTAGCCAGGTGTAATCACGTAAATATGGTCCATTTTTTAGACATTCTTTTTAACAGCATGCTGAAATGATTGTAGAATTATGTAGTAATCACTCGCTATCAGTTGTCCATTTTTTTTTTATCTGATATAAATATTAAGTAGCAAACTTGTTTGCGAGAAATCAATCAAATTTTATTTGGATTCCGGGTTTTTGAAAGGTTCCTATTGCATGATTATAGATACTTTTCCAGGCAGGAGCACGGTGTTAAAATGGTAACCAAGGTGGCAAATTCGATATAAATGATACAATGCTTAAAACAATCAGACTAATGACCCTCTTTATACGAATGTATCATCACAAGTTTTTCTTTGTTTCTTAAATTATTTGTATTCTGTATGCGGTCTTATTTTCTTTTTTTTTTTATAAACACATACCTCGGCTATAGAAATACATTTTAGATACGTTATATTGAAATTATTGACTTAATTTCACATTATTATAAGAACATGTCATGATATTATACATAAAGTTGTTATATTTTTCATTTTGAAAAGTTAATAAGCCCATTCGTTATGGTCTATTAGACTGGTTCAGAAATGAACACTAGCCTGATGCCTCGCTTTATATAGCTACCGCCGGTAGTTAGATGCAAAAGTATTATTCGATAATCGTCCAAAACGAGCATCAGCATGCATTCGCCGACAACCGAGTCACACTTCCGGTGCTCGTGAGACCGCAGATAATCGTCCATGATATTGAAAATATGGAATCATTGTTCTTATCCCCATGATGCACCACACCCATGAAGAGCTACCAACCGTTCACTACAGTTCAGAAATTAACTCCGAAACACCGATTTTACACGTTAGCGACCTATTGTACTGGCTTGCCAATTTAAGCTTAGTACCAACGATCAACACATATCGACTTCTCTTTCTATGATCTGATTCATTATATGCGAACTGATTTGGTTTGAAGGCAAGTTTTATTTTTGTAGATAAAGAGTATTTTATTACTTGACTGTATATCCTAAATTGATACAAAAATAGTTGACTGTGATAAGAGTCTGATGTGCCCATTAAGAATTATAAAAGAGGTCAGTGTAACCGACAAGAATCTATTTTTGTCGATGAATCTGATTCCCGACCCGACTCATCTGCGTGCGTATTTAAGGGGCTGGATGATCATCAAAACTGTGCAGAACCGAGGTTAATATAGTTAGACTGAAACAGCGATTATAATTACTTTAGCAAAGTACGCCATAATTTAATAGGCAGGCGTTTACCTCAGATTGCATTATATCGCATTTCAAAAATTCGAAGCGACTGCCTCCCAATCATATCAAGTTATCATTAAATGGACATATCTCCGAGAATGATTAAAATAAACAAAATATATGGATATCAATTTCAAAGATATTCCATTTCTCAAATGATTGTCAACATGAATTCACTGTATATGTTGGTAGAAGTCATATTATTGTATGTTGTGGTTGTTGATGTTGTAGGGTTTAACGCCATTTTTCAGCACACGTAAGGCTATACTATACATGGCGGCCAGTATTAATGGTGGAGGAAGAACACGAGAAAACCCCCAAAAGAACCACGAGAAGCTACTGGCAAGCTTTCTCACATACCCACATTGGCTGTATCTGAGATTCGAACCCACTCAGATAGAGGTAAGATGGCAGTGATCCGTAACGTATCTTTAGACCACTCGGCCACTCGGGGCCCCCATTTTTTGTATGTTTTATGTTTCATTAAATATTTTCTTTTCTTTTGAATTTACGTTATACAAATTTTTATACACACTTTTACACATGTACGGGCACGAAACACATTGCATGCATTGAATATTGTCACTTATCTTAACACCCATACAAATAGGGTGTGCTTATAATGACCAATCTGTCCTAGTTAAACTGGCAATGCATTGTTTCTGGAATAATGTAGCGGTAACAAAATTTTTAATCCAAAACAACTTGCAAATCTTATCATTTGTAACAGGATTATTGATTGGTTAGATTGGTTCGTTACAGTCTTTCATGCCGTGTTAATCAATTTTCAAGCTTTGAGACATCATGAAACATGCAATATATGAAATTAAAAGTCCTAATCTCACTTGGTTCCTTCTTAGCACATACCTTCGATTTTAGTTTTAATTTTAAGTGCAAAAGAAGAGAAAATCTTTAATTTGTATTGATCGATATTTAAAAAAATCAGTTTTATGTAATTTTACACACGTCCTTTCTTGTAACTTTTCAAGTGAATTAATCTTCTTGTTGTTTTAATCCTGTTTTTAATAAATATCCCTTCGCTAGTCGTCGATCTAAAGAAAACAACATATGGACACTTTGGACAGCATGTTTAAACCTCAGTACAATTTAAAAGTCCTCAATAAAAATACATCGACCGTACACAGTAGCCATTTTAAACTGCCATCATGCTGGTAGTTGTTACTAGGTCATCATAGCTTCTTTGACGTCACAATGATTTGAGGACATTTAGCAACCTTATCAACGTTAACGATAGTTTGGGACAATTAAAAGCAATATATTTTTTTCCGTTTTGATCATATACATGTTGCTAAAATCACATTAAAAATGAAATTGCATACATTTATTGGACATATATCTATTCAATCCCGATTGTCGAATTTCTGCACATGAAATATCATCCAAAAACATCCAAAATCATGTTATTGATCGTGAAGTTCTGATAGAACGACGAACGGGTGCTAAACTGGATAAAGAATAGAGGACGTAGGGTCTGTTATAACAAATAACAACGTAGTACATTTTTCTTCAGCACCTGTAGCTTTCATTGTGACAGCGCGTAACATTCAATCCGGTTTGCACTAGATCACACCTTTCGATTGACCTTGCGCAAACTTTTCACATATTTTAACACTTTTTTTGGGGGGGTGGCGTATGCTGTATGTAGGTTTCGGTGGTGTAAATAATATCGTTCCAAAGGGAAACGGACATAAGAGGGTCCATATAAAATGAATAATCACCATTTAAAGGTAAGTTTAATCAATTCTAAAATATTACACCCGTTACTGATATAATCGGTAATGAACGCCTACATAATATAATCTGTATGACTTATACTATAGTCAAACGCTCTTCTACCATAAACTTACCAATATGGAAAGTATCACTACGATTATTCCCAACACTATCAGAAAATCGACGCTATTTGACTCGCATCAGCAAGCGTCGAAAATGTTCCGACTTGAGCTTAGAAGGGGAACATTTAAAATGCAGTCATTGAAAAAGCTCTATCAGAAACAAATGGTTTGAGAAGCTCC